>OZ034972.1:53802537-54277537 GCA_964030785.1 Siderastrea siderea
TATGACTTTACAAACTATAACTAGAATTTTTGATCAAACTGCAATATATACAAACAGTATGCTAGTTACTGAGAGGTTAACAATGGTACCAGAAATTTACCCAGAAGTAAAATACGCGAGCTCCAAACATTTGTGGACATTTTTGGCAGAAATTTTTGCCATGCGAAAATACACAAAATTTAAAGAAAAACTTCTAAATGTCACCTACTGTGAGTCGCTTTTAAAAATGCCTTCTAAATTTTCGACTTCTAAGGTACGTATTTTTGTTAGTGTGTTTTGATGCCAAGACATATAGATGTGAAGTCAAACTTGATCGCAGACAAATTGATTTGTATTTGCTGCACACCGGTGGGTTTGAAGAGTTTTAGCTGGCACAGGAGCAATAACCACTTCGTCCCTTCTTCGACAGAAAGTTAGTATTCGCAAAAACTCCGCTCTGAAGGCTCGAGCCATGACGCGGTATATGATTGGGTTAATAGCGCTACTTCCAGAACCGAGGAAAATGTACAACATAAAGACCCGTCTTGGGATGGCAAGCTTGTGTTCTGTGTAAGAATCAATCATGTCAATGACAGCTACGGGTCCCCAACAAAGGCTAAAGCCCAGAACAGCTGCAAATAAAGCTTTTGTTATTTTAACTTCTTCAACGTTTATGCTGACAGTCGCTCTTTGTCTTGTGGCATTCAGATCCAGATTATGTCTTTTGATCGTTTTGAAAATCGTGTAATACGCAAATGAAATGATTCCAATTGGGGTGGCCATATGAACCACATCCAAATACGCGATGTAACTCTTATCTAGCAGCGGGGTTTTAAAGTTCATAAAACACATAACTTTCCCGTAGTGCACGGTAAATGTGGCCCACTGAGCTATCAATGGAAGACCCGCTCCTAGAGCAGCTAGAGGCGTGAGGGCGATGATTGACAAACAGGTATACTTTACTTTGAAGTATTGGCGATAAAGACTTGGTTTCACCACGGGGAAGAACCGGTTGACAGCCGTTGCAGTCATAAGAAGAAACGAAACGAGCGCACAGAAAAAGCAAAAGAATCCCTGTAACTGGCACACGGTCCCGCTGAACGGCCATTCCCCTGTTATGAGAAGAACTATCGACAAAGGCATACACAGGACGGCCAGAAGAGCGTCCGATATGGCCAGTGTCACTACATACATGTTTGTTATGGTACGAAGTCTGTGGTTGCGGTACACGGCCCAGCAAATTATCACGTTCCCTGTGAAAGCCATGAAGTTGATAAATATCATCAAACCGCTTTCCACTACAACTTCCCTGCTAACAGAGGCCCCTTTTCCTTTGTATTCGCTGAGCTGACGGACGGGACGAATACAAAGGAAAAGGGGCCTCTGCTAGCAGGGAACACTACGACTAAACCTGTCGGCCATTGAAGGAGCTCCCAAGCAAGTTGTGCTTGTCCTTCCGCGACCATTTTGCTCGACGAGAAAATGGTCAACAATCTACGCCTACACAAAAACGTCTTCGTGGGTATTTTTTCTCGCAGCTTGTGTTTTTGTCAATAAACGGAACTTGTTCACTCATTACGGTCTAATTTTGAATAGGCCCGACATCTTCACTCGGAGCAAGACTGATCGGTTTCTTTACGCCATGGGGAACAGTTTTCCTTTGTTTAACGGACAACCAGAGCACAAATGTCACTTGTTTCATTTTTACGGAGAACGAAAACATGAGACGAGTGCGGCAGGTGTTTGGTGGGCGGAAATTTTACACCTAACTTTGTTTGTACTTCTATGATGGCATTAAAACAGGAATTTTTTATTCAATTCCACTCAATTCCCTGTACACTCATTTCTAAATTAGAAATTTTGAGGTGGCTTCTTCTCTAAGAGCGCTGAGGTTAAAAAGCCCAAAAGTTTTAGAATATGCTATGGACATAGCCGAAGCTGAAATTTAGGAAGAACTATTAACCAATCTCTTATTTGTTTTAAAAGATAAATACGACAACTAAATGTGATAGTCCAGTCATGTTCATTATGAAAGGGTAAAGTGACCAAGAGTTGCTTTTAAATCGACGCTTCAAGTCTGTTAACAAATCCCTTTCACACATCCAAAAGGACAATTCAGATAACACCTGCCCCACTTACTATCTACGCCCTCTTTTTAACATAAGAACATCAATTTTACTTAGGAACGTCTACTTTTTACGGCTAATTAATCTTTTTACGGACATGTCCTTGCATGAATTAGGATAAACAGCTGCAGGGTTGTTTATTGATGAGCGTTTAGAGAGAGAGAGGGGGGGGGGGGGGGGGGGCTCACAGTTTAATTTTTAAGAAATAGCGTGTGATTTAAGCCCTTTGGGCTGAAATCGGACTGTTTTGGTGTCCATATTATTTTTTTACTTACTTACTTTGAACAACTCACCTTTAAATCTTAAAATATTTCCCAATTTCCCTTGAACTACATGTCTTAGGTTACGTGACATGCCTTACCTTGCGTGACTGCCTGCCCAGCGATGGAGTATATTCTCATGGCCAAAGCGAAATCTTCCAGATTGTTGAGAAACATTCCGAAACTTAGAAACTGTTCCAGTGTAATACCCTGAAAAAAATTTAAGTTTTTAAACTATGTTGAGGAAAAAAAACCCAGCAAATTCAACTCCAGTTTATAGCCGGACATTTGTCTTAAATTATTTTGACCACGCCATACAGTGCTCAGGTTAGAATAATAAGAATTAGCCAACAGGAAAGCTGTTGCTTGATAGGTTGTAGAGAGCCGAAGCAAACCATAGCCACTAAAAAAGTTGTTCATTGAGAACCTCGTGACATGAAATTTTGCCAGTTTTTCAAATGCGCAGTATTTTAGAACCCGTAGAAACAGACAAACAATAAAAGCATCAGCAATGGTTTGTTACCGTTTTGTACTTTTTGAAATAAATCCAGCAACTTTTTTGGTAACTTAACTCTTACGAACCTGCCAAGAAACCAGTAGTAGAAACATGTATATACACACATTGTCCAAAACAAGGGCTGCGTTCCTTTCACTCAACTCTTCACTCTTTACTCATTTTTTTAATTAAGTTTTTTCCGATTGTTTGGATCTTCATGTTCGCTAGTGGGAACAACAACCTCAAAAAAAGATAAATCTGTGTTCGTTTACACCCTGAACGAACACGCGTAGCTAGGAAAAGATCTAACGGAACACACAATCCGAAACTAGATTTAGACACTACTCTGAACGAACCGCACGTGGATAATTCAGATTGCAAGCTAAGATTGTCAAGATTGGTTTGCCTCTTAATGGAACGGAAAATCGAATTTTCGGTCGGAAAATTGGGATTTAGACTGGTGAAAGGAACGACTAAAATCGGGCCCACCAACTTCCTAAAGTCGCCAATTCTCAAAATAAAATCCCCGCATAAATTCTTGCTATAGCTACTTGTATACAGTGGCACAATGGCTCTGTACGTGCTTTGCAATCTTGGAACATATCTCGTGTCGTCATGAGGAAGACGTTTATTCAGTGAGTGATACAGGCGACACGGAAAAAATCCGAGTTCTCCCAACAGGAGTCGAACCTATGACCTTCTGGTTACTAGTAGTATATAATAAACATCTTTCTCATATATTCACCAGGCTTAAAATTCACCATCACATTTGTATCATATCTCGTTATGTACACTGAAAGATAATGCCAGCTAGAAAATATTTCTCAGTTTACCATGGGAAAGCAAATTACATATTTTGTACACTAAAACGGAGCTCAGAACTCACCCCAATACAAATATCTTGATAAAAGATTTTTCCAGAAGTAAAAATCGTTGCAATTCTCACCTTCCTTTGTTTCAGCCTGCTGCAAAGTCTGTCCAAGTACTTCTGAACTTCCTCTTCCTCTAGTGAAGTATTTCTCAGCAGTAGACGAGCAAAACTGTCTTCTGGTATGGTGGGCATCCCTCTTGAATATTCCATAAAGTGGGCAAAGTTAAAGAAACAAGAAAAGCCCCAGCGGCATTAGACCCTGCCGTTGTTCTGCCTACCCTCTGGGTGTAAAATATATTATGGTCACTCAAGATACAAGCTCTAGCCTGTGTAGTGAAAGACGCGATGAGTATTTGTTTGGCTGAACAAAAACCGAGAGTCTTAGAGGGCAAGTGACCACAAATAAAAAAAGCATTACTAGATCCGTCGTGACGGCGGGGTAAAAACGAAGAAAAAGAACACAAAGAAGAACACAAAATAAAAAAGGGTATTACCAGACCCCGTCCCAATGGCGGGGTAATAAAATAATAAATAACTTTTTGAAATTCGAACCAAAACAAATGAATGACAAGAGCACATACTGGATCAATCCAGTGAGATATCTGTTTTCTGTCTTGTGCGAAATGTAACCTTGAACTCTAGTGTCATGGCAGAACCTATGCATGCTGTTTGCTACGAGACAAGATCGATGTTTGAGTTCATAAAAATTTAGCCTTCGTAGCAGGTGCTTGAGTATTTTGGGGCACGCGGTGTTGGGGAACGCATGATCGGGGGTGCAAGGAGCTCACACTATTTTTCCTGTTGTCCTTCTGCCAGCTTGCGAGCTCCTTGTGCCTCTGATCACACGTTCCCCAACACTGCACCACACACCCCATAATACTCAGGCACCTGCTACGCAGGCTAAAATTTCTCCTACAGTTGCAGAATTCTAACAGATTGACTCGTGTTAGTTTACATTACGATAATAAGAAAACCGAAGCAAAAAAACGCAAAAAGGATATTTCCATTTCAAAGACTTCTAACTGAAGATCTTGCATAAACCTACCAATATATAAAAAAAGAATTCAAATTAATTTTTAAAGATTTAACTGATGGTAAGCTAAGCTACATGTTAAGTAAAGCTCTACGGTCAAAGACCGGGATTAATTCTGATTTGATAAGCATGAAGCAGCTACTGTAAAGGAATTACAACTCCTCACCAGATGAAGTCTTAGTCCATTACGAGGTTTTTAAGGTTTAACCAAAGTAATTTTATTTATTTGGGTGGAAATGCACAGTATGGTGAAGAGCCTGAGGAACACCTGAGAATAGATTAACCTCTACTAATCTGAATTGCAGAGGTGCATGTTTGCAAGGCTCTAGGGGCATTCTACAGCACAAATTTGTAAGAGTGAAGGTAATAAAATATAGCTTTTTTTGCATTTGAAACTTGACAAGAGAAGACCAAGAAAGGAAGGGGGAGGGGGGGTAGAGAAATTGATAATGGGTTTGTCCACCACTCAACCTGTTCCACATATGTACTGTGAAAATGGACAAGTTTGGAAATTCATTACTTACATAGTTTAAACTTGCTTTATAGAAAGCTACTTAGTACAGTCACATTCAGACAATTTTTCTGGCCCTCATGGTGTCTGTAATAACAAGGTTTGACTGTACAACAAAGCGTTTTAGTACAAGAATAGGCACCAAATTGAGTGGACTAAAAAATGTAAATAAAATAATTTATTACACTGTCTTACTCCCCCTAATCATGTGCAAGGGAAAAATTAGTATCAAAATTTTAGATTAATGGAGATTAAACTGTTGTTTAACAAAAAAAAACAAACAGTTTATTCACTAGAGACATGTATGGCAAGGTTGGTATTTCAAATCCCCAGTTATATTTTCCTTTCTTTTTAAGCCTCGTCATAGTTATCGAACTTGTTTAATAACATACTTGGAGAACTGTTTCAACGTTAGTTGACCAGTTCCTCTGGAGCCAAAGAAATGCATTGTAAGTGTTGTCTTGCTAAGGCAATCATCACTGTCCTTTTCATGTTCACGCAAGGCCTGACAAAACAAAAACAACATAGGCATGTAAATATGCGCATGTAAAGAGGGTCTGGAAAAGAGAGATGTGATGAACTTTATAACAGAGCAGGCATACAATGAACACAGAGTGACACATGCAAGAGACCTTAGAAAACAACACAGGCTTTCAAGCATGAAAGAGGCCATTAAATAAGTGATACAAAATCTTAGGTACATACATGCAATACATGGAGGGGGTTTAGAAAGAAGATGACTGACAAGTAACAACAACATAGGAATGCAATGCATGCAGATGGGTATATTATGTGTGAACGCAGGGGGCTGCAAGCAAGAAGGAGGCCTGACAAGCTACAAACAACACAGGGATGCATGCAGCAGGCCTAATAAGTTATAGACAAAATGCACTGTAGGTGCATATTGCAAGCTGAATACAGGAGGTCTGACAAGTTACAACTGCAACATAGATTTAACTCCTGTCTGATTTCTCCACGGTGACAAAGGCTGTTTTCCATTTACCAAAAGATTCCAGAAATTCCAGTTGGAAGGTAAATGGAACACTACTTTTCGTGTTGTTCCAGTGCAAAATTTCCGGGAGCAACAGAACGTCTGAAAAGGTAGTCCTGTTCTTCTGTTGGAAACTTTTCCGATGGAAATTTGTGTTCCATTTACAAGCTTCACCAGTTCCAGGCTATTCGCAGCCATATCTTTAATTTAGGTGCGCAAAATTGCACGAGAATTGGATCCTGGGAGGGCAGCCTGGGAACGAGAGGAACTTCTGGTCAGGAATTTTTCAGTGAATGGAAAACGCCCAAAGTAAATACTGTGCTACAAATCATGACTTTAGCGTAGCTTGACTTTTTAACACCATGCAGAGAAGTAAGAATGGAGTAAAAAAGAGGAGATGAGATGAACTGATGGAATAATTTAATGGACATCCCAAAAATATCTAAAAATGAATATATCCTAGGAGGGCAGTATGGGTCTGGGCAATAATTATAATTATGCTTTTCTGGGGGGGGGGCATTAACTATACTTACCATTGATTTAGCAGAAGACTTTTTATTTACCATATCTTCAAGCTATAAATGAGGGAAATAAATAAGGTTAACATGGCTGAAATAGAGTTGACATGATTAACTGAAAATGGCATACATTGACATGGTTAACTGAAAATGGCATACACGTAGATGAAAAAAAAATTGACTAAAAAACTGCCATGTCAACAACTGCATAGAGATGCAGATGTCAAGTCACTTGATAGCACAGACTTATGTAATTTAATCAACAATACAAATAATTGATCAAGGAAGGACTCACCACAAAAAATTCATCCTTACAAAGCCTTCCATTACCATCCTTATCTAGCATTTTAAAAGCAATTTCCATGCCTCTCTGTGATTCTGCACAAGGAGAATAAGTTAATAATAATAAGTCATAGAAAATACTGATTTCTAATCTTGTTAAAGGTATGATATATAGCTGGGACTTAAAATGGAAACTTTCTTGCTATCGTGTGGTTCCAGAAAATATCCATACCCCCACCACAGAGGGTCATTGGAAATTCCGAGGGGGAGGGGGTCTTAAAGGCCAAAGGGGTGGGGGTCTTAAAGGGGTGGGGGTTCAAACCAAAAAACCTCTGTGGGGGAGGGGAGTTTGGATATTTTCTGGAATAACACATTTTAAAAAACATTGTGTGACTTTTAAATAATGGGCGAACATCTGAACACTTTAGATACATGTAAAATTAATGTTAACTTACTCGTGAGAATTGTCAAAAGGAACAAATATTCAGAGAATGTGACGATTCCTACAGAAAAAAACAGGAACATTCAAACACAAGATTACAAAAAGTGAAGAAAAAAAAAGAACAGAAAATTTAAACAAAAAATATATCTTTTGACAAGTGGTTATAAACCTTAACAATACCATTCAGAGAATGTGACTATTCCTACAGAAAAAGACAGGAACAAGATTACATTTTGTAAATTAAGATGAAGAAAAATGAAAAAAAAAAAAGAACAGGAAATTTAAACAAAAAATATATCTTTTGACAAGTGGTTATAAACTTTAACAATACCATTATCTTGTAAAGTCCGAAAAAACTTCCTGGATCCCTTGGATATTGATGGAGTATTCTTTACCATCTGGGAAACAACCTGTGAAGGATGATAACACAAATATCTCCTTATCAACCTAGCTAGTGTCTTCCAAAAAGCAGCAGAGTTTCCATAGCAATTACATGCTATAGAATGTGACCTGATTAGGACTGACGTTTTGTGACCTCTTACTACCTTGATTAAAGTGATGACCACTTTTTCTTGGCCATAAATTTAGACAAATGTTTAATGTGAAATAAACGTTATTGACAGTAGCACTGATTATGGTAACATGCATCCAATGGTTACTAGTAAACTAGTACTTTACAATTACACTTACTGTTTCAGTTAATGGTCTTTTGCGACTCCAACCTTCATGGGAAAAGAAACAGCATAAATAAAGTTTAAAATTTAGGTTAAAAAACAACAATATGATTATTTTTAATTCTAAAAATATTTACAGATTTCCTTAGATGATGATGATGATCATAATAATAATAATAATAGTAATAATAATAATAGTAATAATAATAATAAACATTTCTATAGCGCCTTATCCTGAAGCTCTAAGGTGATTTAGATGGGCCACTTTAACACTTAGTAACCTTTGGTGAACTAATTTTTCTATAGTTACCTGAAATAAATGATCAGTTTTACGCATTTTACAATCTACTGAAAAGCAAACCTGCAAATAACAGCCTGTCATCTTACAAATGTCTGGTAAATTTTGGATTTTGACTGGTGAAAGCTCAGTTTGGCCTGACAAATTGACCTGTGGAATATGTTAGTTAATGACATTTAATTTGAAACAGAAAGTCACAAATTTTACTGATGGCCTATTAAAGTAACTTGCAAAAAAAAAACAAAACAAAACAAACAAACAAGAGTCCAGCCCAACTGGCTTCTTGTCTGGTGAACATTAAACCTAGAGTGACAAATGCCTGATTAGGGAAAAAAATTATTTGCAGGCTTGGAAAAGTGAGTTATGATATTAAAGATGTCAAATGAGCATAGGAGAAAGAAAAAAACCTGAGTCCCTGATGGGAATCAAACTCAAGACCATCTATGTTACAGTCTCAAAGCTTAACACTCAACCTCATGACCAGGTCCTCTCTTCTTCCTTTCCCCTGGAGTCAGTGAGCGTTAACCACTGAGCTATGCAATGGTCAATAATTCTTGGGACACCTTACAAAACAGCACCAAAAATTCAGAATAATTGTAATGCATCAGTCAATTCCAGCGGTGCCCATCCCCCCCCCGGGCATTAGCCGGGCATTTGCTCACGTTTCAAACCCGGGGGTGGGGCATTTGAAATTTTATTACTGCCCGGGGGTCGGGCATTTGCATACCCCAGGGATGACCCTGGGGCATTTGAGACCCTTGTCAGGTTTTGGTCTCGCATGTAATATATGGATTTTAGAGCTATCCAAGATCATCACTTTCGTAAAAATCTTTTACAATCTTTTTTATACGGATCATGCGTTTTCAGTTCTTCGATAACTTATTGTATTTATAAAATAAGCATTTCTTACCTTATTTTAAAAACAAACACATGAATTGTGCGCATCAAAATCAAGTAAATGAACAAATAATTGAACCAAAGAGTAAACCAAAAGGAACTGTCTTGTACATAATTTGGCCTGTTATTGATAAAGTGACATTTTAAAGCAACTGAACAAAGGGAGGATAGATGCAAGGGTAAACAACCGAAAAGCATTGAAATTAAAGGCTGGTTTCCATACAATCGCTATGATCGCTGCAATCACTGGAAACAACGTTCAGCAATCGTTGCGATCATATAGAAACCACTCTTCAGCGATCGTTGTGAAATGCTGTGATCGCCACGATCGCTGAAGTGTGGTACCCATATGATCACAACGATTGCAGAATGTTGTTTCCAGCGATTGCAGTGATCATAGCGATGATATGGAAACCAGCATTAATGATGAGTGACACTTTCTTGTTATGATTTATCAAATTTTGAGCAGTGTTGCTTTCTAGATGATCCCGGGGGTGGGGCATTTGCCTTCTGTTTTGGTCCTACCCCGGGGCATTTGACGGACTTATTTGTCCCCACCCCCGGGAATTTGCCATTAAAAAAAAAACATGCTAATGCCCGGAGGGTGGCCCGGAGGGGGGGGGGGGATGGGCACTGATGGAATTGACTGATGCATAACCCTGTCCATTCCAGTGGCCATGCAGGAGTGTATGCATATCAGTAATTAAATTAATGTATGGGGCTGTGCAGAAATCTTGCCTGTCACCCCCGTCCTGCCTCCCCTGCCTACCTAGAAATAAATCCCCTCCTCTACATGTAAGTCGCTTAAGGTATTTCTGACAGATCACAGCCGATTTACACTGAGTGTTTTTTTGGTATGGATCTGGGGTCAGAATGTAATTATATCAATCACCTGGCATATCTCTGTGTATGACGGACTCCAGGAAGTCAGCAGGTGTCATTAAGTACTGTCCATCCACTTCAACGCTCGCAAACTGATCAAACCTCGTCTTTCGCCGGGTTTGCGAATGACCTTGGTCAGATTTAGCAAGAACAACATTCAAAGCTGAAGTTTTGTTTTGACCGGCTGATTTCCACAGCAAACAACACCCCACTCCGCCAACTCCGACAAGCGTTATGCGAAACAACGCCGTTTTACTCGCCAATGAGGAGAACATCGCTTGAGAATACCTGGAAGATTCTTTTCATCGAAATGCAGCCATTTATTTTAACCCTGACGGACACTCTGACGCTAATCCTGGTCGGCTGTCAGAGAGACTGGGCTCTAATAGACACCGCTGACCAAGCGGCGTTGTTTTCATTCTTCCATATCATGCTTTTCATTTCACGAAACATTTCATCGACACCTGTGGTACAGGAATATTAGGTTCAGCTTTTTGTGCGATTGAGATGGCTTCAGCGGTAACAGATTACTGCAGGACACTTGTAAGTGATTAGTTCTCTTAGTTAAGTCTCCTTTAACCCCGAATCCCTTTTAATTTACCGTACGTTGTTCTGTTTTTAGGGAGCGGATGGGCGGCAGCTTCGGCTGGCGGGCCATGTTGGATTTGACAGCTTACCCGACCAACTGGTGAATAAATCGGTGAATAGAGGATTTGCCTTCAATATTCTCTGCATAGGTGGGTTAGAGTTTCTTCTATACAACAGTAGTATAGAGTTCAGTGCTATTGTTTCTGTTTGGAATAGAACGTAAACGCCGACACATATTATCATCTGTCAAATCAAATATACGAGCTTACATACTAGTACGTGTGTAGTAGTTGTATGATTTTGAAACGGAAGTCATTTATTGAATTAATTTTAAGAAATCTCTGCCTTTAGGTGAGACGGGAATTGGAAAATCAACTCTGATGGATTGCCTTTTCAAGACTGTGTTTGAAGGTACGTGTACTGAACGATGAAGCCTTCGAGAGCTCTTTCAAATTCCGCACAGGCTTTTGAGATTATTCAGAGGAAGTGAAGGAAGCGTGCCTTATTGTTTAATATTAATTGTTATTGTGTGGTCGGCTTGCTAGGCGCGGTCGCTCTACAGAAACCACTAAATTTTGCATGAATAAAACTCTTGTACATGAAACAGGCACGTTATGTTTCTTTTGTGTCTGTACATATACATGTAGTGAACCGTGAAATCAAAACCATGTATACACTGGTAAGTGAAATTCATCTCACAAGATCTTGCTGAAAAGAATTGTTTGATAATGACTGTAAACTCTTTGACTTTGAAAAGCACCCAAGTTTGAACTGAGATCAGGATAAAAGCAATTTTGACTTTGTGAGATGTAAACAGCATTCATTAACAAACAAGAACAACAACAGCATCAATAGAAACTGAGGTAATGTGTACTGGTCAAGTTTTTGTAATATCAAAACTTGACCAGTGCACATTACGTATGAATGGTCACGGTTGACACTTCAAAGTGTGACAATTAACGTAAGCATGCTAATGGCTTGGTTTCCTCAACTTTTTCTTGAAGTTTGTGTCTGTTTTGATATTTTGTATGCACAGTGTTGCAAAACAATGAGCGGAATCACAGGGTCACTGTGTAAGGGGATTTCTGACAACTTTGAGAGATAGTAGCTCCACAATGATTTAGAAATGAATACCAGAATCACTGACGAATGAAAACTTTAAACAGTTTTCTTTAGTGAACAAATGGTTTTGTTGACACAATTGTAATGATTGTTGTAAAAAAAGGGAAATAAAGAATATTCCATAATGTGTGGTCATTAAGGTGCTAAAACCACCTGTTGATTATAAAACTTAAGAGGTGAATAGGTTATTTCAGTATTCTGACAAAAATGGAAAATTTATTGCCTGAATAGATCCAACACTGTCAAGATAAAATTTAGTTGTACACAGTGCTTTGTGTTTTCTTTCTCCTTGGTTTGTGGTTTTCAACAGGAACTATGGGTCACCAGTAAAAATTACAGTCCTGTTGAGCCTTAATTAGCACCTGTTACCATTGTAGTTTTGCTATAAATTTTGCAAAGGCTTTATTCATGTTGTTGTCTTTTGCCGTCAGTCTACTGACTCGTATCTAAATGGTAGGGCATAGATAAACTCTTTATCAGCAAGTTTAATCTGTCAGGATGTTCTACCTGTACACATGCTTTTTCTAATGTTGAATGATGTTAAACCAGGTATTGTTTCAGTTATAGCTCACAAGCTTTATTTAATCATCTTTTCCAGGTCTCCCCCATTCTCATCAGCTCCCAGGAGTTCAAGTGGAACATCACACGTATGGTGAGTGTTGATTACAACAGTTTTCGAATTAATAAAGAAGCCTAGCTTCTTGTTTTATATTTTTGCTTTAAGAACACAAAAGGTAATTACCGGTTGCAAGCCTACACACTTTGAAATCTCATCCATAGATTTAAATTTCAAGTTCAAACTTCATTATGCATATATATAAACCAAGGATTGACACAGGCATGTATATGTATTATGAAATGCCATTAACATGTTCTTCTACTACTGGCAACTCATTGATATTTGTGTGGTGTTAACAAATTTTGGAAAACTTGTTTTGAATTAAGGTAATAAATTTTGGCCAGCTAGGTCAAATTCTTGTTAGTGCATTAGACAACTGTTGCATTCTTGTATTTGGTAGATTTACAAGAAAGCAATGTCAAGCTAAAGTTGACAATTGTGGATACTGTTGGCTATGGAGACCAGATTAACAAGGATGACAGGTAAAACAGTAACAATACTATGGAGTCTCTTTTACATTGTACATGATGTTTGATAAAGTTGTCAAACTTTATTTCTTCATAATTTAATGAAATCAGTGTTAGAACAAAACTAGCTAGTATCGTTAAAAGATGCGTGGAATGCTTGGAAGTTAAAAATCGCTTGCGAAAAAAGTGGTGTGTGTTCGTTGATGTTCAGGTTTTTGTTAAATGAATCTTTTAAATTGTTGTATGGCGTATTGGGTTGGAGATAATGCGCCATATTAAAATGTAATGGGCATTATTTTTAAAACTGCTTTAAAATAATCAATCATTTCAGCTTTTATGTTTGTGAGGATGTTACTAATATTAGGCAAAATTTTCTGTCTGATGTGGAAAATGCCCTGAAGATGCGGAGGATGTGGATGTTAGCAAATTACACGGATCAGCACCACCGCATCATGTCAGATGCCCCGGTTATTCTATTTCATGTTGCCTAGACTAGTCCTCACTGGTAACATATGACAGCAACATAAAAATAATGTTTTTTGTTTGCATGTCCATATCATTATGATTGTCAATAGTGTGAACCAAGCTTTAGTGTTACAGCTGTACAGGTGGCACAAAATCAAGAATGTCTGAACACTTGTCATGTGTCAACTTTTAATTTGCTTGTACATAACGTTCACATGCAGCTTTACACAGCTTTCAACCAATTAGAGTTGACGTTTTCTGAATGTTGTGTTTTAGTTCAGTTAGAACAATCGTTACTTCTTCTATTCCAGTGTATTTAGCCAGCATTGTACAACTATTTCTTTTTATTCAGTGCAAGCCCCATTGTGGAGTACATTGATGCACAGTTTGAGAAATATCTTCAACAAGAAATGAAGATAAGAAGATCCCTGAGCTCTTATCATGACACCCGTGTACACGTCTGCCTCTACTTTGTCTCACCGACCGGTCACTCGTAAGTATTGCTTGCATGTGTATAGCTTTGAGATGAATTCAAATGAAATACATACAGATGTAGAGCATTGTGATAGGAGCTTGCATCTTTCTTGAAATGGAAAGGACGGTAACATTTAAAAAAATATAATTGAAATTTGACTGAGTTAATTGGACTAAAAAAATCAGTACACATAAAAATAGGAGGTGGGTGGGGGGCACCAAATGAGAAACTCTAAGCAAGATACTTAAAAATGTCCTTTTCCATTTTCTCAGATTGTTTTGGAGCCCTTTTAGGAGGGTCTTACTGAAAGCCAACAGAAAATTTTAGGGAATGGAATTGAACACCCCAAATTTCCCTGTCTTTCTCTGTCTTCAGGTTAAAGTCTTTGGACCTGGTTTGTATGAAGGCATTGGATAAAAAGGTGTGTGGCTCCCATGATTAAATCAGTATTCTGCATTTTGAAAAGAAACTTGTGAGTAGTCTCTTTCATGTAGGTGTTGACATTATTTAACTACTTGTTGGTACTTGCTTCCTTCTTACTTTCTCAAAGTATTGCAGAGTGATATTATTTTACTGTTTTGTGGAAATTGATAGTGTATTATTGTTTTCTCTAAAGTGAAATGCAGTTCACTAAATAACGTAGTTCACAGTTTCCTTAGTACATTTATGGATGGAGTTTGACAAGGTTTCATTTTTATGTACTCCTTCCAGGTAAATATTGTTCCCATAATTGCCAAGGCTGACACCATAGCAAAGAGCGAACTTAAACAGTTTAAAGACAAGGTAAGATATCTTATAATACAGAACTTTTGTATATTGCAGTAGACACTGTTGGCATTTCTGCTAGTTCTGAAAGTCGACAGTGAAAGTAAATGTACACACAGTCATATTGTTGACTTGTTTATTTCTCAGATTATGGAGGAACTCGCCAGTAATGGTGTAGAAATTTACAGATTCCCTGTAGATGATGAAACTGTAGCAGAGATGAATGCCAGCATGAATGTAAGCACATTTTATTTTTTTTATATGTTTACAGTAACTATCAGTGTTAACATGATTGTACAATGTGCAGTGGAACCCCACAATCATGTGACTGCACTGTTTTACAGTGATCTTGTTGTTTATCTGGCCACTCTGTTGTTTGTCATATTGGAAGCTGTTGATACAGCAAAATGTTTACGACCCATCAAGGTTCATATTTATGGGTCTCACTGTACTCCCATAAATAAAGTCAGAACTTTATTTAACAGCCAACTTAAGAAGAACCAAGAACTTAGGAGTCTGTGGTTGAAATTCTGTGGCGTGACCATTCAAATGAAACCTTGTCAGCAGTACTTTTACATGGTACTATTTATATTTAAGTATTTGACAAAATGAAATTTGGGATTAGTCTTGATTTTTTATTTTAGGCACGATTTGGAGTAAAAGGGTTAAGAAACTATCGTTCACTGTTTAGCATGTTTGTGTTGTTGTTACTGTTCCAGGAAGTATGTGTTTTACTCAGATCCGCCCTAAATTCCCGACGTAACCAATCGAACGTTCGGTAATCGAACTCAATCGAACTTTAATCGTTCGATTGGTTTGGATTGGGTTCGGCAATCAAAACATAATCGAACTCACTCAGACGTTTTGCCAATCGAACACAATCGAACACTTCTTCAATCGAACAGAATCGAACTCTAGACCAATAGAGCTTTGTCCTTGGCCTGGGCTTTGTCATTCCAAACCGGTTTCATTTGGTTTCAGACAGTGCGTTGCAGTCAAATAAGCTATGCAGGCTTCTATTTTAACCACGTACATACCCGGCGTACTCGGAAAAGATGTCGTAAGTGACACTTACAATTTTCGAAGTGGTTGTCAAAGGCTATCACCATCACGAATGCTCTTTCGCCGTCAGTGTTGGAGTGAATTAAGCCAATATCGCAATCCGTTTCAACATTCTTCAATTTCTGTCCATCAGTACCTTGTTTTGCATTTGCTTTGTTATTGAAATGTTCCTTCACTATTTTAAGTGACCAATTTAGGGGCCATTTTCACATGCCTAAATTTGTTTTAAATCCGTGACACAGTTCCTTTAACTCGTTCGGAACTTCTGCGACAACTTTAAGCTACAGTAATCACCGGTCGGTATAATCCCAAGTATATAAAGGCAGTTTAGTTTGCTGTTTAAGTTTGTTCAGTAACAATAAAACAATAAAGGTTTAAGTTGACTGATTGAAAAGTGTTTACGTTCTTTTACACCTGGCTCACATAGTTATAAGAGGGAAATCTCTCTGTTTTACAATTCAATATTTATGTCGTTTCACTGCCGAAGGAAATCGAACTAATCGCTTCGATTAAGTTCGATTGGTTCTATTAAATTCGGAAATCGAACTCACCGAAAAGTTCCTGCTCGATTATGTTCGGTTGCCGAACCAATCGAAAAACAATCGAACGATTGGAGTTCGGTTGAGTTCGATTAATTATTCGTTCGGATTGGTTCGATTGGTTACGTCAGGTAAATTACATGTAAACGTTTCTATTGGTCGCTCTAAAATATCTGCTTTCTTCTTGAGAGAGAAATTATCATTTATGTTTTAGCATGGTGTTATTTTATGTTCATTTAGGAGCAAATTCCATTTGCGGTGGTCGGCAGCCGTGAAGAGGCAGTGATCAATAAAGTAAAAACAAGAGCTCGTATATATCCCTGGGGAACAGTGGAAGGTAACAATCGCCTCATCTGGGTATCTCATACAACAAGACTATAAAATATCCTGCAATATTACCCCAAACGTACACTGTATCTGTTATCTTTCTCTTTCCCACCCCAGCCCAATGAAAGAGCTCTTACAAGAAATCTAACCATAAAAGAAAACACCGTAAATTAGTTTTCCATAGGATCTTATTGGCGAAAAATTTAGCGTGACTTTTCATTATGTACATTTCTGTTCTTTTGTTTAAATATTTCGAAATGCGAGACCAATTCGCGTTTCGGTAACTTGTACAACTGGTAATCTGGGGCCGGTGTTTGGATTTAGATTCCAACTTCTCAGTGAAGAATTCTTGATGATTTTCTTGTTCTTGAAATTTTAATTCACTAATCTTAAAAGGATTTGGCAGTGCAAACGCCTTCAAACAAGCAAAACAAAGCCTTAGTTTACGAAAAACCGTCGATTAGTGTTAATCAGCCCTCTAACAAGAATGCCCTTGTGATGTGTTAGTGTTTGCTTCATATGGGATGCCAATTATATTGTTTATGTTTCAGTTGAGAATGAGAACCACTGCGACTTTGTAAAGCTTAGAGAGATGCTAGTTCGGTAAGTATACAATTAATTACTGGGGCATTTTTATAATGGAGATTTGGAGATCAAAAACGAAGTTTTCCTGAAACAAGGATATGGTGGAATGATAAAGATATTCAGTTGAAGTGAAAATACAATGCAGATTTGAATTTTAAATAAAAACCGTTGCAGCAATAACAAGTGCAAAGATATTTGAACTAAAGAAAACAAGTTTTGTCGAAACAAGTGAAAAAAAAACATCATAATAATGATTTATCAGTGTGTTGTCTGAAGTCTGCTGCCATCCTTGTAAAGGGAAAAAGGAATAAAAACGCGTCAATGTGATCCAAAATAAGGTTTAGAAAACGGCGTTTTTAAACATGCCAGCCTTCAAATAAAAACGAACGACAACGTTTTATGTCGGACTCGGCCTAAATTTCGCGCCAACAGTTTAGCGTTTACTGCATATTTTATTTCATTTTATTAGCATCGCCATATAAGAAAACAAAGAGAAGAACAAGAAAAGGAAGTTAAATAAATTACTTATAAAACTAACACAAAAAACAAAGCAAAACACCCAACTCGAATAAATACGGCAGGGTAACCACAACAGCGCGGTTTAGCCAATTACTGGGCCCGATTTAAAGAACTGTACGTGCGTTTGACCGCTGTGCACATTGCCTATTTTTCAGGACAAACATGCAGGACTTGATCGACAAGACTCATAGTGTGCACTTTGAGCTGTACCGACGGAACAAGATGGAGACATTGGGCTTCAGCGATGGCGACGGAGAGAGAAAACAAATGAGTTTAAAAGAGACGTACGAGCTGAGGAGACAGGATTACATGAAAGACATACAGGGAAGGGAAGAGCAGATGAGACAGAGTTTTGTTAACAAGGTGAAGGAGAAGGAAGCCGAGTTAAAACAAGCTGAGCAGGAGGTGAGAGACTGGTTTATTCTGGAGTGGGGCATTCTGGGATTACTGTGTAACGTCGATTATGCGGACTCGGTGGGACCCCCAAAAGCAAGATTTACGTGAACAGTATGATGGTTATTTTCAAAAGAGATTGTATTCACTGACAACTAAGATAACCCACATGCTTGACTTCATCTTTTCTGATAGTGATAGTTTTAATTTTAAAAAAAAATGCCGGTTGGAAAACTAATGGTTTGTGTCATTCCCTTTCGCCTGGAAAAAATTTAAAAAGAAAAGGCATTTTGCTAGTTGGCTTTCACTTCTATGGAACTACGCGCAAGTTTAAATCGCGTTTCATAAATTTGCATCGCGAAGTGCAATTAATTGGCATACAAGATCTAGTGTCCGATCAGAATTCGGAGATCGTCTCCTCCCCCCCATAAAAAACAACTCAAGTTCACTTACAGCTTTTACCTCGAATGACCTCACTAAAGTATGTAACACAGTGTGCAAGGCAAGAGGTCACGTCTTTGCGCCTCGCGCTATAAAACGCGTATTTACATCTTTTTATTTTATTTATCAGCTTCACGCCAAGTTTGAACATTTGAAGAAGACTCAAGTAGACGAAAAGAAGAAGCTGGAAGAAAAGAGAAGGATGCTGGTGAGTTCAGTGTTGTTAACCACTTCGCGAGTGGAAGTGTGTTGTTTCGAAGCGAATCTATTTCTCGACAGCACTTAAACGGATCATTGCGTAAAATCGTTAGATTAACGGACCTGCAAAAATCGTGCGATCTCTTTGCCCACTACCATGACTGCCAGAGGAATTACTTGCGCTTTTCTTTCTTTTCTTCAGTCTGTCTTTTGTCGAAATCAAATTTAAAAACCTCGGGAACCCAGAGAAGTCCCTCTCAAAGCGTTTTTCTTTAAGGTGATTCCATCGAAATAGAAGGAATATTTAAAATTTTCTAAAACTTGGTCCAGTTGGTAATTGTGTTTAGAACATTTCAAAAATGCAATAAAAAATGGGGGTCACTGTGCTTGTTTTTTCACAAAATGGATGGCCATTAATAGCAACTATCCGACCCGCAAGGTTTTCCTGAGAAACACTGGTAATCAGAAATGAGAACCCTAATTGCTTTAAAAAGTCATTGCTTGTATTGAGAGCAGTTATATTGGAGCAGTTCACCAAAACAAACATTTATCTTGTATTATATACTATTTTCGTTGAACAGAAATCAAGATTATGAAATAAATTTACAAATTTGCGGCGAGCGTACATACCCTGCAGCACCTAAAGACGTGTTCTTTTCGGCATTTAAATAACAATATCTCAAAGCGGAATTTTTAACTTTCCTCAAAATCGCGATATATTCTACTAGACCGTGTGCCATTTGAATTCATGCATTAAAAAATGGGGGTCACCGAGCTTGTTTAGGAGAAAACGACCATTTATTTCTCTGAACAGCTCAGCTTTCATAGAAAACCTATCAAGTTCCGAAGGTGCGCGCGCTCGTGCACGTGCTAATCACGCAAAAAAATGATGCGCAGAAAGGATGCGTAATGCAATTGAATGGAATCCCCTTAAGTGTGAACAGCTAAGCAATAAGCAAGGGCAAGATAAAAATTCAAGAACTTTTGTTATTTGTTGTCCTCAGGATGAAGAAATCAGTCTGTTTAACAAGAAAAAAGCGGCTGCCCAGGCTGCAGCTGCCCAAGCGCAGCAAGCCACTGCCCAAGTCGCCAAAGAACACTTAAAAGGAAAGAAGAAATAGGAGACAAATTCTAGAATATTGCCAAATTATTAAATATTGTATACATTGTCTAATCTAGTAATACGTCTTCACTAATACCTCGAAATAAAGTGGGTGAATTTTGTACGATTTGGTGAACGTATTCCACAGGTAGCGAAAGAGAGATCTTCCTGACATGTCAAGCGATTATTGCGTGACACCGTCACGGATCTTTGTTCCCAGTCTCTGAGAGAAGGAGCAACTGATACCGGGCTTGGTAGTTCCTAGTTATTAAATGAATAGTTGGGATGTTAAGTAAATACCAGACTTCAAGAACTCTATCTTTACTCCTTTTTAATGCTCTCTTAATTTATCACCTTTCGTAGTTTCACGATTGCTGTTTATTATTTTAAAAAGTGGCTTAAGTTTGTCATTTGAGTTGAGTTTTACCCAACTCAGTTTGTTATCCTCAGCTGTTTCATTTCAGAGCTTCAAACCATGTCATCTTCAATTAAGTGAGCTAGACGTTAATCATAATAATTTTCACAAGATATTTTGGCATCAATCCATTAAACCTAACAAACGTTATATGGCACCTATATAATATGTCATTTCAATACCAGTTAAATATTCGAAAAACATTACGTCTTGTAATTTGTTTATTTTACCCTTGGACTAAAAGCAGTCTTTCTTTCCCCTTAAAGAAATTGAAGCCGAGTGGGAGGGTGAACGCACGTGTGCGTGTACGAGAACGGCCGTCACACGCACACAAATGTGGGTGCCACCAAAGTCCCCGTCTGAAGTAATGACCTTTCGTTTGAAAACGCCTACTTTTCATTCATTTTTGCCCAGCGTTCATACTTCAACGATCGAAAACGCCGATAAAACGCAGACTTTCGAGGATATTTTCAAAAGTGTAATATTGAAAACCCATGGTTTCAGTGCAGTGGGATGAAAACAGAGCCTGTCGAAAATGCTCAACAAAATGCGTTTTCGATCGTTTCTGTGTAGACGGTAGGCAAAAACGTAGCGTTTAGAAACGAAAACGCTAGTGTAGTGTGAACGATAATATTTTACTACGTTTTCGGTTAAATAAAAACAGACGGAGATTGGCAACGTGTAAGTGTGAACAGCGCCTTACAGTAACTGACTCGAGTCCCTCTTAACAACTGACTCAATCCAATACAATACCAGTCTTAACACTGTATAGCTCTAAGTACAAGACAAAATGGATGAGAACTAGTTTTGTCATGCCTTTGGGCATAATAATCACCAATAAGCCTTGATAAGGTTTTGCACAAGCCTGCATGCGATTTTTCGCGTGAAAGCCCCACTCATTTGGCCTGTACTACTGTAACGCTACCTTGTATCAATAAATAAGAACACTGGTCTAAACAACTTTTTGCTTGTTTTGCATTTCAGGGAACCTATTTTCTCCGCAGCCGTTATTTCAGTCGTCACGCAACCCTTTTCCCCCAAAACGGGAAGAGTTGCGTGACGAACAAAATAACGCCTGCGTAGGCAACCAGATATCCCTTTCAATCCCAAGGGTTACAAAACTGAATGACATCTACTTCTACTTTCATTTTGCAAAACATTGATTTGAATTACCAAAAAAATTTTCATCCCAACTTCCTCTACGTGACAGACGATAATCTCTAGGAGAACCCAGGATAGACCAAACAACAATACATGATTATGTGACTCTCGTCGTGTTGTGTGGTAGTACCACTGGACTGCAAGTTGTTTGTTATCATTGCCTACATTAGAAATGTGTTGATATCCTGGAATGCCTGTTCAATTCGTAAGGGGCTAGTTGCACAAACCCCCAAGAAACGAAAATTTCTAAAGGATCGGAATATTCAACATAAATTATATGCAATCAGAGGGAAATGTTCGATGTTGGGTAGCTACTCTTTCTGATTGTCTGAAGAGTCTAGAATCAAGATTCACAGTCAAGAATCACTACCAGAAAGGAATTTGACTGCAGTTTATATAAAGTATTAACCCCTCCTGGCAACTCAAGCCAGTAATATTATCACATCATAGCAGTCATCGCCAAAGATTCCATTGGCTGCCGCATCAAAGTCGACCTGGGAAATCCACAGCAATAGCCAAAATACTGCCTGATGCTAACCCAGCCACCAAACACCTGAGGATGAAACCAAAAAAACACGGTAGTTAAAATTGGAGACGATGAAAGAAGAATTAAGAACGATTCATAAACCACAAGGAAGCTCCTTCATGACAGCAACACACTAGGCTTGATGGGACGATCGGCCAAATCGTCAAGCGCGCCCGCTACAGCCTGCGTGGCAGGCGCCGAAAGTGGAGGGAACTGGGGTAATTATTCGCAAGCGCGAACTGAGCGCTGCACCCTCCCCCCGCCACTCTTTAGCGCCTACCACGCAGGCTACGCCCACTACTGCGACGGCGATCCTTTCACCGCGACCAACGACCAAAATATCCGATATCTAGTGACCAGAATAAATTTGCCGGAAATTCGGAGAAAGTCGTCGGCAATTGCCTAGTGTGCTTGTTCCCGCGAAAATCGCCCCAGATCGCTGGCGATCGTTTTCGCCGAGATGAGCGTGTAAAATCGCGAAGTGTGTTGCTGCCTTTACTGCAGCTGAGGAAATTTTGTAAACACTATACCTCTGATCAGTGGAGACGGCAAGAGCTCTGATGCTACCGTCACAAGGAGGATACGTGTGAAGAAGACACAGGTCGTGAGTCCGCCACACCCTCAAGTACCGGCTGAACCCACCAGACACAAAGAAATTCCCGTCTTTATTGAGAGCAAGCGCCTGCAAACAGGAAAAGCAGGTTTTATAAAAAAGTAGCTCGTCCCAGTGAAAGACCAGAGGGATTACTGGAAGGTGGAGAGCGCAGAGAATAACGGCGGGAATACACCTTGCAACGTAGTCATTGCGAAAGGTAGAACCGAGCTTTACTTCTCGCCAAGATTGCGGTACAACATTTGTCGTGCACCTTCTGTCGCAATAGTGAAGCGAGTGAGACAACTTGAACGAAAAGTTGCCTTGAAAATGACAAAGAAAAGGGCACACCTTCGTTTTCGACCATAAATTGCCGCACGGCTCCGTAATTTAACTTAGGTTGCAGAGTTGCAGAATAAGAAGAACGGGAAAATAAATGCATGTGAATTAAAATAAAACGCATGGATGTGAATGATATTACGTACCAGCATTTGATCATCCAGCCTTTTCTCGCTTAGTAACCTCCCATTTATTGTGAACACCGCCAGGTGACCTGTACCGTCGGTGTAGTTAACTAGTACCAGCCCATCGCGAGTTAGCTTCACCAACCTGGGTCTGACGCACTCCCCAGGCCCTCGCAGAGTCCTTAAAAGATTTCCTGAGGTGGTGTGTAAAAGGCATGGTCCCTCTGAAAGACAACAAACAGAACCGTCACCACCCTGATCAGGGGTCTTTACGTAAAACATGTTAAAGAGGATATTGGACGTCAGTAGACTCCGACGACACCTTGTAGTCCCTTTGTGAACTCGTGGCACCCACCTTACCCGACACTAGCCTGTGAACAGGCTCTCTGGTCGAGGAAAAAGCGAAGAAAACAAAGGGCGAGAACGAGCGAAGAGACGGGAAGGGGGTGGGGGTCTCATTTATTTTCGCGCTTTTTCCCCACTGCAGAGCCTGTTCACAGGCTAACCCGACACACACGAACGGAAGTGAATAAGGAACATCCAGGGTTCATTGTGTATCACTAACTAGACTGGCGCCCAGTTGACCAAATGAGATAGCGAAGTGGCGGTTTCAGCCACTTGGCTTGCTGTTGTTACAAACGTACCTTGTGAGCCGCTGACTACAAGTCCCAGGGACGCGCTGACATCCACGCAGACTACAGGCTGTTCGTGTCCTGTGAGAATTGCCAGAGGGGAGGGGTTGTCTCCTGAAGACAGAAAAGCCAGAGACAAAATAAGTCAAAAAATTAACTGCAATAACAGCAGCTTCTTACGATGCGGGAATGATAAGTTAAAGCATCTTTAGGCCTCAGTTATACAAGGTGGCCAAACGCGTTCAACAATGTTGTTCTCAGGTGAGAACAAAAGAAAATTTGAATCAGAATCATTCATCAGGGTTGCCAAACGCGTTTAACATGTTCAAGTCAACAGTGTTGAACAATATTGAACCCGTTCGTCCGACGCCTTAGTTTAAGGAATAAACTATTATCAAAGCCTTGCAGTTGCAAATTTGTACCGTCCTTGAAGTAGAAAGTGATATCTGACAAGAGCCAACAACTACCAAGGAGTGGGGAAGGATATTTAGTACTCACCCTCCGCTCGGTCAGATGCTGTGACTTTCTGAAGCCGCTCGCTCCACCGCCATACCAACACAGTGGCGTCACGTGATCCTGACACCACATATGCGTCACCACCTGTCAAACCCACGTGACGCGAGTAAGCCAAGCATGTGACCACGTCCCAGTGACCAAAAACACATTGCGTTAATTTTCCTAAAGACAAGAGGAATAGAAATGTGCGAACCTCTTAAATTAAATTGGAAATATCAACAAATAGTTGAGCCACTTATAACGGCCACTTCCAAAATGTAGACATCTCTCAAAAGCCAACCATCAGTCATGTCTCCGGTCATTATTTTTTAGGTGCGCTTAATTAGAAATTTAAAGAAAAATAAATATCTTGAAAAGGGACACTCAACTCTTACAAAGTCACACTGCCTCATGAGGCAGCTGACTACAAAACGCTCTTTTCTCTCAGCGATAAGGTGCACGCACATCAGAGGTGTAATGCAGGCGACTGCACGTTCTGCATCTAACTCGACTATCCGTAAAAGAAAGGAGAGAGTAGTATTAGTCTGACAACACAATTTAGGACTCTGGTATGAAGACGACCATCTGACACCCGCGTGGGTTCAATGAGGACGACTCTTCCTCAAAACCAACTGGCACAAGTAGGGCAGGACAACTGCGTCGGAATTTTAAGACACAGAATCAAAATTCAGATACCACGCAGCTCTTTACAATCAGTGTATTGTAGTCTTCGTTTGTTCTTTGTTTTACAAGTTCTGTATCTTGTACCCGAAGTAAAAGCACTGGTTGGCTGGCAGAGATAGGTAATTCGAAAGTTACGAATTATGTTCAAACTATGCTAGTCTTCAGCAATAGGTATGTACGTTAATTATGTTAATGATGCCACTCTTACAAGTTATGTGTGCTTACTTTGTCAGTCGTAACAGTTCTGTTTATCTGTTACCAGAGATCCCCCACCTTCCTTCGAAGAGCGAGAAAACCTGGGTACGAGATTACTGTGCTGTTTGATAATGCATGTTAGATATTTCAGTCTTACCACTATCCGCAGAGAAACACTTGAAGCTGTTATCCCAGTAGCCGCAAGCCATAATGTGCTTGTTGTCAGCGGTCACTACAAAACAGCAGGCGGTTGGCGTGACAGACTGATCCAGTGGTTCGCCGAGCTGCCGCCTATGTCGGCCAGTGGCTGTGGCTGAAAATATTCAATACAACAGATATATCCCTAGTTGCATCTAATCAACTGAAACAACTCTTAGCCTGGTAAACGATAGGCTGAAAACGACTTACCTAACATTGGATCTTGTTCAACTTGTACTCCTCGAAGACTTTGCTTTAAATCTCCTAAAAAAAATTGATAAAAGGCTTTTTAGAGGATACAACCCGGCTCTAAAATCTTGAAATCATAGCTAGGGACTCAGATTTACATTTTTGAGTGATTCTTCTTCACACAAACCGAACACACTTCATTCAAAACAAGATCCAGCTTGAAAGAAATCTTTCACTATGTCTAACTCTTTAAGTTTGTTCTTGTTATCGTTCATTTCAATCCTTGCTGTCGTTTGTCATCCTCACTCCACGATGTTTTCCTTAAAAATGTCCCTTTGATATCACTCGCGCTCTCCCTCCTTACCTGACGTAATCCATTTGTTGACCGAGAAGCACTGGTTACAACTGATTGTCACCATAGCAGGGGAGGGGACAGTAGAGTCAGTGTTGGCCGCCACGTGAGTGACTGGAACATCAGCCGTGACTTTGAAAGTCAAATATATACCTATAAAAGATAAAATACCACCCAATGAGGATTAAAGAGTTTTTAAAACTTTAAGCGCCTCAGTTATTTGCATCAACAAGAGAAATTTCGTTGTTAATCTAAAAAACATTTGTAAGATGAACGTACTTTTAAATGGTTCCTCCTCTTCAGGATTCTAAAAAATTAACAAACATGAAAACATTTTTTAATGAAATTGTGCAGACATTTAAGTCAGCACAAAGAAAGCAAAAGTGAAGAATATAAAGGCGCGACTTTTTAACGCAACCTTTACTGGCGCAAGAGCCAAGGTAAAGCCCTAGTCAAACGAGAAGGAGAGTTGACCAGAGTGAAACTATTTTAAAGTGCAAGAGGCTCAAATAGAGTTCAACAGAGCAAACAAGAGTTAAAGTTTGAACTTCCAAGGATTCTAATTAAATGTGAGCAGATTAAACTCTTCTAGAGGGTAACACTGAGGGGGCACGAGTTTGACCTCGCGACAACTCTCTTTCCCTTTGGCCCAGGCACAAGGCGCGATTCTGGGAACGCTCAAGAGAAAATTGAGGACCATTTCCCTCGTGCGCTCGTGAAATTACCCTTGCTATCGTTATAAGCTGGGTTTTTGCAGTTTTTCTCAGAAAACGTTGTATTAAAAATGCAGCGTGTGACAACGCATGCAAGCCACTTTACATGACGTAGTGTTTAATTGCAAGAAGAAAAGTGTCAAATTTGCCGTAGAACGTGGTACTTAATAACAACATAAAACATCTTCAAGCCACTGTCGGCTATTTTATTTATTTATTTATTTATTTACTTTATTTATATACGGTGAAATTCATCAGTAAAAGTCTCTGTAATTACAACAAATAAATATATACATATATTAACAAAAAGAAAAAAACTGCTTTACATGAATGCCGTGTTTGAGAAATTATTGAAAAGGGGTACAGGAATTACCTACGTACTTTTCCTACGTTGCTGAGGAAAACTTCGGGAAAATCTCCTAACAATCGGTGGTTAGAAAATCTCCTGACCATTGTTACTTTACCTGAGGTTCTGGGGGAAATCTTGGAACATGCGGATCGTGAAGAAGCTGAGATGGCGTTTGACCAAAACTCTTGATCTGTTGCTCCACAGCCTACGAAGAGATCGAACGTTAGTGTATTTACTAGAGTGGAAGAAGAAACGCAGAGTAAGACATTGGATTCTCGACTGTGTGCTGTTTGCTTGGGTTTCGTATCAACTGAGCTCTATAATTGGCCGCCAGAACAAAACCGTTCTTTAGATTTGTCCTCAACTGGCTCACGCCATGCGGTATTATTTACGTTTTCAGAGAATGACAGTCCAAGGGTGTAGGTTTGCCAATCAAGGGACGAAACATTAAACACGATAGTACTGACCTCTCTCATGACAGGATCAGCTATGGAGTCCAAGTCCACGCTGCCCTCATACGTAAGGTGAAAAAACACGTTGGTGGCCTTCACAGCCTCGGGACCTGAAAATAAGGCGACAAGCGGCACATTTAAACGCTGTTCCATTTCATCGTTTGTCGCAAGGAGAGGTGAGACGAAGCTGACAAATTTCGACCCAATGGTCAGTCGATGAAAATGTGGTCTGGCTGATAAGACACTCACTTGAGAATGCCTCTTTGCTCCCAGGTGTATAAACAGGTACTGGATAACTGTTAGTAAAACTGCATGACTAAATCTTGGAGGGGCAATTCTCCTAGTTGCTTTCATGTTACAGATACTGGAGTTGACGCCGAACCCGAAAAACAACAACAACAACAACAACCCGTTTAATCCGTCAAACATAATAAAAGCCATATTTGAAAACTTGGTAAAACTCGATGTTGACCTTCGGAGAAACAGTAGAACTGTACCTTTCTGTTTAAATCCAAATATAAGGTCGACCCATTCGTGTAGATGAGCAGAAACGTGTTTAGATTCCAGCGCCTGAAACGTAAACAGAGTTTGAAAATTGCATCGTAGCCACTGACTCATTTCCTACTGCGCGTGACAGTGAAATAATATTATCAGTTCACGGTTTGTGGTGAAAAAGGTAGCTTCTAGCGTACTGTGTTTTTTACTTGAAGAGAAGTAAACTTACCGCTCTGTGAAGCAAAACAAATTCCTCAGGTGACGAAGCCCATTTCGGAAGCTCAACATCATCAATAACCACTCCATCATCATCAATACCAAACGTGAACTGAAAAAAAATCCCAATTTAATATCTGTATTCTCCTTATGTAAGCAGTAGAAGGTCCCATTACAAGGTTTAAATAATGAAAGAACTCACTAAGGCGATCTTTCTGTCACAAACACTTTGTACATGCTTGCGAGTCATTAACGTTTATAAGGAAGACAGTCTTGGAAAAAAATCGACTGTGTAGACTGTAGTTAAATTAATCCTTTTGATTAACCCTGCTTCGTGAGTAAGTATGAAGTTAGAAAACAGAAGTATGTGAAAAAAGGAATAGAATAGGCCTTACATTATTTGAGTTTTCAAACATCTCTGGCAGATAATACAGCTCTGGAATCAGTTCCTGGAACGAAGCAAACAGCAATACGTTCATCAATAAACAGAGTTGCCTGTCTGTTAGTTTTGCAGGAAAGATTTTAACAGCACCCACCTTGACATCTGAAGTGTCTCGCTGGCAATTCTGCCACGAGCGGATAATGGAACAGAATGTTCTGCCGGGGTGGTCGAATTTACCTCCTTGAAGGTTCAGAAACTGAGTCGCAAACGGCTCCTGTTGCCATAAAAAATTATAATAATAAAATTAAAGAGCTTACACCGGCAAAAAGGTTATTAAGAGGGCTATTCTGCAAGAGGTATTAAGACGGAATCCATCAGGAAATTGAGTAATCAGTGGACAAAAACCTTGTACCAGAATAATTTAAAGTTTATCGCATTCTCTTTTACACTTTTTAAGAGCTATAGACGTAATTAATTATCTGTAATAACAACAAAGACAATTTCTTATGACAGCCCGTGAAATTAAATTTCAAATTTCGCAGAAATTGTGTAAACACGGGTAAAATAGGTAAATTTTTATGCGTAAGATTTCATTTTGTGAAATTTGAAATTTATTTTCTCGGGCTCCCATAAGAAATTGTCTTTGGTGTTATTACAGATAACAAATTACATCCATAGCTCTCAAAAAATGTAAAAAAGAATGCGATATGCTTGAAATTATTCTGGTACAAGATTTTTGTCCACTGAAAATTAAAATTACTCAGTTTCCTAATGGATTCCGTCTTAATCTCGGCGAATTTTTAAAGGCAAATTTTGATGTCCATTACAGTAGAACCCCAATATAACGAAGGCCTTTATAACGAAAACTCCAGTATAAGAAACCATATTCTTCAGCCCAGTAATAGTAAAATGTATGAAAAAATAGGAACTTCGTTTTATTGGGCTTCCACTGTAGAAACCACACTATTTTTGGTAACACTTACGACAGACATTATAGCAAATTCTACTTTTAAAGGAACAAGCGCGTCCGACTGTTAGCTATCAGCGATAGTCAATTGATCGATCGCACCAATAGAGTTGGTTACTTCATCAGTTCTTCTTTTTGTTGAGTCAGCAAGTCAATAGAATTTAGCGGTCACGTACATGGAGCAGGCGCCTATGATCCACATTAGCCTTGTTCGTGTACCTGCTCACTGAATGACAACTTACCACGCGAATCATCCAAGCCAGCGTGAACCCGGATGTAGAATAGTGGGTTCCATAATGAAACGGAGGAATGTCGTCATTTTCATCCCACGACGCGTAACGCTCAATAAACTGCGCATGTCTTGTAGGGTTTAGAGCGCCGATGGGCTGTGAAAAGAGACAGGAAAACAAGTGACTTATGTCCCATAACCATGGAAACAAGGATAACGTTTTCTTACTGACGGATCGGGAAAACATCAGTTCTAAAGCAATTCAAAAGAATAAGGGTTTGACGAAAAGATTTATTCTCTGGAGAATTATAGGAAAAACAAACAGTTCTAGTTCACTTCAGTAATTAAACAATTCATTTAAATTTACCTTAGAAAGATCTCTGTAGATTTTGGGATCCGTCAAATCCAGCGAGTCTGCCTCATAGTTGGTCAAAACCCAGGGAAATACTGGATACTGATTTAGATCGCAGAACGTTCGACCTGCAACAGCAACACAAAAATACCGTCCAAATCGCCAACCTTTCTACCACGCGAATTATTGTATAGACAGCCCAATGGATATGGGCAAACAAGCCCCTGCTTGGCTCCCAATCGTCTTACACGAAGTCATACCCATTCAGCACTGTGTGCACCGTTGTCCGGAGCTCATGTAGGACTCGATTTCACGTAGAGATGTTGAGGGAAAATAGAAATGTTTCTTTTGATACGTTTATAGCGTTTTTATAAGTCAAGGGGTGGCCATACAATAAAAATTATTGCTTTTAATCTGTCAGTCTTGTCGAGCATAAGTTGACAGCGAACTGGTGCTTACTACGAGGACTTGTCGACTCGATTTTTTGTGCAAGAATTGTTAAAAAGAATTGAATGTTAATTCCTGTGATGAGGAAGAAAGGTACAAAATCACTGACTTCAGAGGACTGAGAAGTTATTGACAATAAGCGGAAAGAGTATCAATAATACACCACTCTGAAGATATTGTAGAAAGGTGACTTTGCGGTTAAGGACAGGCGTTTTCCGCAGTTGCTTTAGGGGGTTACATTAGAGGCCTTTGTAAGGAGTCTGAGGATAGATGGACGAATGCGAGACCTTAGTGTTTCACCTGCAACGAACAAAACAACTAAACGTCAACGTAACTTACCGGCGATGGTGTTCAGAAACATGAGATACTGAAAGTTGGACACTTCTCCTTTCTGCCAATGCTGTGTCATGGTGGACTTTTGAAACAACTGACGAGGAGAATACAACGATGCTGCCCTGAAAAATAATGTTCACAGTTACAGTAAATGAGCAAACACAGATAGATCTGGACAGCTCAGTTCCGCCTGAATGCAGACGTGACGTAGCTGGCAGAGCCCAAGGGCTGTGAGACTGGTTCGAAAATAGCAGCATTCAATGCGTTTCAACAATAACGTTGTTTTACATCAGCAACAACAACAACAACAACAACAACAACAAGCAGACCTGGTTTGAGGTATCCCATAATACGTCCCGACTCCAACCGGTGGTAGAGCTCGCACCACTCTCCTAACGGTCTGCTGGTCAGTAAACTTGAACATCACTGACGCTGTAAAATAAAAGGAAAGAAAAAGAAAACAGTATCATCACTTGGTTTCACTTTGAAAGACGAAAAATACTTTGTCGACAAATGGAAGCCCCTGATAAAGCCAACAAACCTAATTCTAGATTCTGCACCACAACACAAATACGAAAAAACAAAATAACATAGACTACTTACGCCAACGAATTGAATTAAAATCTGTGAATAGTTCAAAGAGCCCTTAAAATAGTTCGAGTTCTTAACAACACCAAAAAGCGATTAGGAAAACAGAAAAAGCATCATGCCAATTGGGAAATCAAGTAAGAATTAATACTTTCGAAAACGTTTAAAACGTTTAAATTCCATAGAGCAACAGTGAAAATTGAAGTGAATGAAAATAGGGAAGGGTTACTGCCAAAAGCAAGACGAAATAAACTTTTGTGAATAGGAGGCCTTCTGAAAATGCTTGGTTTCGTTCGCGGAGATCCCGCAAAGCGCAGAGCCTGAGAAACACTGAGCAGGCCGGGTTGCAAAGTACTTACTTCCGGTTGACGTGAACACCTCGACTGCGCAGTTCTGCAAAAGATATCGTCGAGAAAATATGGCTTTTATTGCGTCCAAGGGCCATTTGCCGTGGAGACAATCCATATAGATCAAAACCTGTGGAAAATCAACAAGGAGTCTGTTAAATATTCGTTGAAGGTCCACGAAAAAAAAATTTGTCAGTAAACGCTCTATATCCAAATCCAGGGCTATTGTACAAATTTATTTGTGTTTCACCTTTCACTTGATCATAATTTTAGCGTTTATTGTTTCGTTTTTACATTTCCTGAAGGAATAACAAATATAGTGATGAGATATACGATGAGTAGTCGTGTTGATTTTCTGCCGTGCACTGGTACTGGGTGACGGTAGTTATTCTATGTGTATGTGTACGTGTGTTATTTTATGTGTATGTGTCACAGATAATTTTATATTTTTCATTGTTATTATAGTTATCTTATAGTTACCTTTAACTGTTAGTTAGGTGTCCCCTATTAGCAGGGGGATCTCCCCCTGCTAGACACTTTAGACACGTTAATAAAGTTTCTGTTCTATTCTATGTAACAAAAGTTGCTTGCGGTTGAAGGTTAATCAGCCAGTCAGTGAAAATTTAAAATATTAGAACAAAGCAACTATTCGCCGACGAATTCGGAGACGAAAAATCAGAAAGAAGAAGCAGCAATATTTTATTCAGAGAGCAAGAATGCTAAGCAATTGATGTTTGTAAACATTACGCTAGCAACACGCAGTCCAAAAAGTTAAGACAAGCTTTCAGGCCAAGTTGCATTCCTTGAAGAATATAAAATGTCAGATGTTCACGTAAACTTTTCTACATCAAGCTGAAAGTGTAAGATGAATACAGTGATTTTGTTTGACACGTGTGTGAGGCCCAGGGCGTTGTCTATCATATTTCTAAATTTTAACAGCTGTGAAGTCTTAGATTTTTAATGAACTACAAAAACAGATTCTTTCCAGTTTACGTTCGAGTATTATTGCAACATGGATTAGCCGGAAAACAACCGGACTTTTCATTGCCTCGCATGGGACTTCGCGTCCCGTCCGCGCCCCTCCCATTGTACCTGCTTCCTCACTTACTTGTATCTATTTGTTTGTGCCCAATAAAGCTGTTAAAATAGAGAAAGATGTCTGAAAGTACGGGTAAATATCAGCTGTCTTGTCTGAACAGACGTGCAATAACGCGACCAAGGACAATACTGTGTGAACACCCGCAAATACATCACGAAGCAAAACGTGCTTCGTGATTCCTAACCACATGTGCTTTCCATCATCCCAAATTAAACTTTCTTTGAAAAAACTGAATTTCCGTTTGCAAATACTGAAAAACAAACAACGTCACAGGAATGAATGGTCACACCTCAGTTCTCAAGTTGAGTCATCTGTTCAGCATGAGAAGCAACACCACAGGAAAGTATTTCTTAATGATTTCCATTAGAATGGTCACACTTAAAAATCGTTTAAGAGAGAAAAAGAAAAGGATTTCCGAGGGAAAGAACTTCAATATAACGAAATCCCACTTAAAACGGAAAAATTGTCTGGACCCTATGGCAAAATTGCCTCTTAATTCACCTGTCTAGGAATACTTGACACTCGGTACAAAGAAAAGAACGCTCTGAATTACTTCTCCACATCTCAATGACCTCATTTAGTATTTTAAGACAAAATAATTTGTCTCTTAAGAACTCTCATCTAATTTCGGCTGCATGCAAAGTCAGTTATTTCAAAACGCGAAAAACTCGGAAAGCAGTCGTGTTAAAAACGTTTTCAGCTACACATAAACAAAGTCCATGTTAGCCAACTGACAACCATACATCCAACCATACAACCAACCAACCATATAACGTAAACGCTCCCTGTCGTTAGAAACTAAAAACATTAAAGCTAAATACCGATGCATCTCATTTCTGGTGGTATTTGACGGGGCAGAAAGGAACAGTAGTCGCTGAGTGGCTGTTTTGTAGATAAAGTGTCTTTGTATGAGCCGCGTTTTATCAATATTTACCAAAGAGAAGCCTTGTTTTGTTATCAACGAGGTTTTAATTAGCGTAACTGTCTACTTGTGGCATATTTCCATGTTAAAACCGCTTGTTTTAATTTGCAAATGTTGGCAGCAAAGTTGAACGATTGTCATAGTAAATGTGGATTCCAAAAATTATTTCACGACTCTTAGGTAAATCGAGTTAAACAACGCTTCTTGTCTATTTTTAGCTACAATGGCCGAACCGCCGTGAAGTTTCGTTTGTTTCTGGCTTTGTTTTATGATTGACTGGATGGCTTTTATTGTCAAACCATTACTTTCAGAACAAGCAATTGTTGATTCAAAAACTCCCATATCGCAAAGAAGTCAAGTTGGTCACGCTATCACCGGCGACTGCAAAACAAAATGCTAAATTACTTGGACGTAAAATTTTAGCTACATAGCACTTCGAACCACGAATCTTAAAGAAATTACGCACAATAAAGTCTAACCGAGGGACCACAACACTCTAGCACGCGATCGCCTGCCACGTGAGAGGAGAACCAGGTCAATTAGTTCCCTCACGTGGCTTCCACTCAACATTTAAATTACAATTCACTGTCAACCCTTGAGCGGGTGCCTTCGCGAAAAACGTTCTGCCTTTAATGAAACCGAAAAAAAAGCTGCGTAACAGTAAAACCGGTGACAAGCACTGAGCTAAATCCAAAACTGACAATGTTTGTGAAAATGAATTACTCGAAGTGGGAGATACAAACTGGACTACAGTAGACTCCAGGGGTGATTTGTATAAAACCTAACGCCGGACTTAACTGCTAAAGTCAGACGTTAAAATAGTGACTCTGACTGGAGTGAACGTGGGACGTTAGAAGTTACGTCGGACGTTAAGTTTATGCATCTTGCCCCAGGAGATACTACACTAATAAAGTGTGAGAAACTTTTTGGATTATCCTATCGATTTGTGAGAAAATGCGTGTTAAAGGTAACCTTGCTTCGCGTCACGAGCGCAAAGATTTTTTAAGTCTCACACATTTTGTTACAAGAGATTGCACTCACAACTGTTAGACATGTCAAATTGAAACAAATGAGTACAGCTTGTCTTTTCATTCTTTCAACCTGTTCCAACTCGCTTGTGTGGCAATTTCTTGGCGTGCATTAATACGAACTCCAGCAATTTCATGCAGGGAGTAATTGAATAATAAAGGGAAAAAACAACAATGAACACCCTGTTCCTTTACTTATCTCAAACCTACAAAAAATCTCTCCTAAGAAAGGAACTTATAATCCAGCAGATAGGTAAAAAAAATCGTACAGTCGAGTGCAGAAAGCACTAAATTTGGCACAGATGTAGCTCAGTTATGATGAGTCAAAAAGACCTGGATAAGGAGCCATCAACAGAAATCACTTTTAGACTATTTCAATTACATGATGTACATTAAGATGTAGAAGATTGTTCTTTTTGCTGTGTGCGTGTGTCTGTGGATTAAATTTTAAAGTGTGTTGATCCAGATGAAAGCCACAGAGCAGTACTTCCCTGAGGTACTGTATATTATGCTATAAACGATGGTTCTAACTCTTGAATCTTTGCACGAAATCCTCAAGTGTAATTATTCAAATGAAAGCTACTGAGCAGTACTTTGCTTTGCTCCTGTTTATTATGTTGTACTATGTCATTCTCAATTTTGAGACTGTGAAACAAATGCTTAAGTGTTCAATTGAAAGCTACTGAGCAGTACTTCATTGTGGTGCCGTTTATTATCCTTTACAAGGTGGTTTTAACGTTTGAGTCAGTGGATTAAACCTTTAAGTATGACCATTCAAATAAAAAACCGTGGATGAAATTCTGAAGTGTGAATTTTCAAATGAGAGCTATTGAGCAGTATTTTCTTTTGGTGACATTTATCATGCTACACGAGGTGATTCTAAATTTTGCGTCTTAGCTTGAAGTCCAAAAGTACGTACATCTAAATGAAAGATACTGAGTACTGCTTTCCTCGGGTGCTGTTGTTTATGTTTATATTTCTAACATATAGATTTCAGAAAATTCGTCAACTTAAAAACAATAAGTTCAGGCCTCAGTTGTTCAGAAAGCGGATAACTTCATCCACTGGATAAGGCGTAATACAGTAGATATAACATATGGGAAAATCTCTACATAGCCCTATGAGTTATGAAAAGAACAAGAGTGCATCTACAACGAAGTGCGTGCCCTTGCAAAAGTTTAGCCAAACGTGTAGGTTGAAGGAAAATTGCTCCATTGGATAGCGACTTATCCACTGGGTAAAGTTATCCACCCTTTGAACAACTGGGGCCAGAAGTGAAAGACAAAACGCCCTTACAAAATGATTGCAAAGTGCAATTATTACTAAAGAGGACAAGGTCAAAATAATTTCCTTTTCTCAAAGCGCGCCTCCGATCTTTTCCTTTCATGCACTTGTTGACAAAAACAAATAGACTGTTTCTCTACGGTATGCTTTTATGGCTCAAATACAACTGAAAATTAAAAAAAAATCAGCAAAAAAGTAAAAACATAGCGACTTTGTCTGCTAGCCTGACCTAAACGTTTTAAATGCGGTAAAGACTTAAGACATCTGCTGCTAAAAGAAGCCTGAGGCTACGGAAGGCCCTTTTTCAGTCCTTAATAAAAATCGTTCACTTAATTAAACTGGAAAATAATATATTTCCTCCAGACTATTATTCATGAAAAGGGAGCTTTTGTGGACATCTTTATTCTTTCCTCCTAGATTCACATAATATTGAATCATTCGTCGGGAAGTCGATCTAACTTTGGATCTCATATTGTAAGATCAGTCATGGAAAGCTACTGAGCAGGAATTTCCCGTAGCACAGTGTACCAAGGTGGAAATTTTAATACATTTCGTCCGATTTTCACTTCGGCAGCATCTTACAAAACGTGTACTGCAAGTGCCTCGAAGCGTTTACTCCAGATAACAAGGGATTAAGTCTGTCTATCGTGTCAAAATATTCAAGGGTTTTCGCGATATTTCTAGGAAGGTGTAAGCGTATTCGGATGCTGGCAAAACATTAAACCCGTTATATCTCTGAAAATAATTGCTCTTGCCCTAAAGCTTGTACCACAGATTACCATCAAACGTTAAAGACTGTTTTAAATAAAATTTGTCAAGATTTCTAAGTTTTATTGAGATATCTCCTGTGAAGTACCAAGGATGTCTGGATGCAAGCAATCCTTATGACAACCTCCAGTAGTCAAAAAATTTAAATTTATTCTCGTCTTCTCGAAGTTTTTCAGTACTACATGTTACTACCAAAAGATGGAGTTTGTCTATTCTAAAAGAGTGTCTAAACTTCTCCCTTTTGAGGCTTAACCTTGATGTTACTACCGCCAAAAGTAGACATTTTCAGTAGTAAACTGCTGTGGACTTGAAGGTTTTACACACAGCTGTACAAGTACAACAGATTACTTACAAAAGGTGTAGTCTGTCTATCCTAAAGGGTGTCAAAACTTCCATGTTTTTGTCGCAATATCTCTTGGATGCTAGCAAATCTTGTTCCTATCGTCGTTATTAGAATTTTTACTCAGCTGCTATTGCCGTGAAGGGTTTGCCACAGATTACTATTAAAAGACAAAGTCTATCCACTCTAAATAATGTCAAAGTTTCCAGCTTTGTCGCTCGTCGCGATGCTCTTTATGATGTACCAAACAAGTAGATGCTTATAAACCTTGTTACTATTACTAATAACATAAATTTTAATCCTGATCAACTGCTGTTGTTTTGGAGCCTTCAGTAGCACTACCAAGAGATAGTTTCAGTCTATTCTAAAGAGTGTCAAAACTTCCAGGATTTGTCGCAATGTCTCTCGCGATATTCCAAGCTTGTTTAGCCGCCGTGTCCAACGCCTGTTTGGACTTGTAGTTAAACAAGTCTACTCCCTTGAGAAAAAAGTGAGGACATTTCCGACATTGCAGACAGGACACGAGCTGTAAGAGAATTCCGTTGATTCTATCCACGAGGACGTCATCAGTCCATTCCGTCTCTCTCGGGTGCTTCTCACATTCGTATAACAGTAGCGTCGCTAGATGCACGTATTCCAGCGGTTTGCCGGGTAAATCCAGGTGTTTATCGTGCAAGGTTTTTAACATGCTAAGACAAAGCCTTCTTCCAGCTGAAGAGAAGAGTATGTCTTCAGCCTCACTGAAGTTTAACAGCCAAGCGTCTCCTTCTGATCCGGCACCTTTAATGGTAGGGTACGGATCTCGAGCAAGTAACGAGAAACCCCGCAGTTTGATGCTCGCTACCACCGGCTGTGCGGGCCAAGAAGTTTCACAATTCGGCCAACAACATCCGTTTTGAGGCCAAATAGACCCGCAGCGGAAGGCCGGGACCAGCTCTACTGTGTAACGCTCCAAGACCGTGAGCTTTCCGGAGAAATGATTGTCTACGCTGACCCGAATTTGATTGTGAAGTTCTCCGCGTCGTATAGCCTCGGCAACTAAAGAGGTGAATCTTGAGCGAACCTTTCTTGCGGAGAGGTATCCAGAAGCCGTTATAAACTCTGTCCAAAGAGACATGGAACGTTTACGCTCGTCGCTTAGTTTTAACATGGCACAGCCAGGCGGGCAAGCTTCGTCGATAAAGTTAAACACTCCCATTTGGTTCAAATACAGGTGCACTTCGAAGCTGCGAGGAGAGAGAACTTTTACGCCTTGATACCTTCCTTCGATCAACTTTAGTGAGGATATAAAGCGAGGTTCAAGCCCTTCAACATGCTTCAATAGCTCCTGCACAACTGTGCAAATGTTTGTTATGGTTTTATAAAGCTCGCTTTTCCGCCTGTGTACCCGCGTGCTAACGAACTTTTGTAATCCGCCACGACGCTCGGGAAAAATGAAAGCCATGTTGACGACGAGAGCACGCGATCGGCCGCACACGATCTGCAGCCAGAGCGAAACGTTTTGTTTGAGACGGATGCGGGTTTTTTCCACTATACAGTATTAACGCACCACAGTCGGAGCAATTGAACCTGTCAGCGGTTATTAATCTCGAGAACAATAACCGAGGCCGAAATGCGACCAATAAAATACAAGAGACCAATAATTCTGAGTAAATTACTAGCCGCGAAGGAGAAAAATTTAGCCCTTAACAGTCAGTTGACGACCACTAATTCTGACAAACCCAAAATGCAAGTGCTTGAAAAATTCCCTGCATTCTTAAAATATATTCTAACAAAATTCTCCTGTGTGTTTGCATTTTTATCGGTCCAACCAAAGCCTTTTCGCATCTCTTTGCTGTGTGCCGAGTCGTTTGTCTATCTTATTAAACTTTCTAAACACAGACCGCCTACTGGCTGCTTATTATTGCCCGAGATATTGAAACTTTCGGCAACCGTTCTTCCATGAAAAACTGGGGATATGGTAGACCGCAACTTGAAATCAACGACAAAATAAGACATGAAAGAGCGTTTTCATAGTTGGACGAAAAATATCTCACATCGCGATAGCTTTTTCGTTGAAAGCATATTTGCAGCCATTTAGGGTCATTTTCTTTCGAGTTTTATTGTTTATTACGGTTTTAATAACCATGCGTTTATTGCGTTAAAAACAATTTGTCTGCGGCAAGTTTGAAAAGCAATAAATCAAGAACAAACAACGGTACAGATAAAAGGAACCAAGAAAAAATGACAACGAAATCACCGGCCAGTAAAAAATCCGGTAAAAGTTATTAAACCGCTCGAGTTGTTAATTTAAGAGTTTCTGAATATCTTTGTACTCTTTATCACAATTGCCTGTTAAAAATCGTGAAGGTGTCGCCCGAAAATGGCTAAGTACAATTTGATAATGAAATCTCAATAAACATATCAACATGTCTTTAGCAAGTAATGTAGAAAGTGTGTGCTTTTAAAAGCCGATAATCAATCCATACACAAGAACAAGAAGAAAAAGTTCAAACCTCCACAACAAACACAATGAAGTGTTGTTAATCGTTAAAATATTCCTGCCTCCGGGCGTATTTTTATACATAGAACAGTTCATAAACCTTCAGAGTCAATTGCCCTTATCTACCGTATACGATGGCAACATGTCGCATTCTCTTTCGTAGAAAATGCCTTGAGCTTTTAAAACTCTTTTTCTTCGCCCTAACAGACTTTACAATAGCGAAACAGAAGATCACAGCTATACTGTCAAAATGAATTTGCTTGACACTTAATTGCTTTTAAATTTCCCAGAAGACAACTCTTTGCGACTTTGTGTTTCGTATTTGGCCCCGATTCTAGCCACTTTATAAACTAACTTTTAATAAAACTACTGTATATAAAAACACCTGCGCGATCCTGAAAATCTGACAAGTTTTCGCATCCTATGCAAGTTTTAACCGCTCACCACAAGAAGAGAACAGAAATAAAATTAATTCTTTTCATAACAGGTTAACTAGAGCGAATAATTGCTTGCTTTGGCGATGAAACATTCGCTGAATTTTATTTGCTCGTGACGCAAAGCCAAAAAGCCATTCAAAGACCAGCGGTGACAAGCTGTCAATCGGAAGGCACACCGATTTAAGTTGCCGCGTGCCAGCTTGACATAACGATAAAAACCTGACCAGGCGGTACATGTGATATTAAAACACGAAGCGAAACGGCTGGTGGTAAATTGAAATAAAACGAAATAAAACTGATTGCAGACAGAACCAGGCAACAAAACCACGAGACAATAACTCTGTTCTATTGATGAGGGAAAAAGAACAGGTTGACTTCACCGTACTCGGAAGGCAAAAGAAAAGCCACCCGAAGTCATTACAACTTGGAGTTGCCAGTTTAATACTAAAACGCAAAATGTGAATTTAAACTGTCTCAGTCAGGTAGACTACATTGTTTGGATTTTTCACATAGAGTGCGTCGCTTAGTTTTTATCCACTTGTTTGGAAGAGCCATTGTCTTTTGGTATAAAATGCAACTACGATGGCAAAAAAATTGACCTTTGAAACACAAATCAGAAATTTCTTAACTAAAACATTCTTTGTACACGACGGTTTTCCGCCTTCTAAATAATCAACCATAATTGAAAAACGACGTTCGTCGCAATTGGATCACGTTTTTCTCTGAAAGAGGATTAGAATTGTGCCACAATCGAAAAAGAAAAAAGGCCTCCTTAATCAAAATTGAGTACAAGCCTGACTTTCCATTCTTTATATCCGGGTGCATTTTGCAGTTTACAATTGCCAGCAAACAATTTGTTCTTTACAAAAGGCAATTCGTTATGTAAACGGGCGTTTTCGTAAAAAAGCATGACTCAGTCGACGGTTCCACGATTAAAGGTTATAAATCATAACATATCTAAATTTCTTTCGACAAAAGCTGGTAGGAAAAAATGCACAAAAAATGCACGGCAATATACGGATAAAAAGGTCTGAGTTAAAACAAAATTAAGTTATGTTAATGGCTTTTAAACTTCAATTTACATTCTCAATGAAACTGACGTACTTCACAATTACGATCAGTTTATCAAAAAAATCTCTCGGAAAAAGAATAAGTCTTTGGCCGCTTTTGGCAGTTAAATACTTATCAAAAAATTCACAACTCAATAATAAGCAGTTTTTTTTAATTACAAACTGCTTGGTATGTAAAATAAAATTAAGGCGGTATTATCAAAGCGCTTAAGCGAAAATGTTATGAAGCGATTTGAAAAAAAATCTAACCAATTTAGCGAAACACTTGATAACTATTCAATGAAAACTAGAGGGGGCAATCATCGACAAAAGTATTAAATTTGTCTCATGATAAATAAACTGTCAGGATTCTATATCCGTTAAAGCGGACACATGATAAATCATATTGCCCTCTTCTTAGAGGTACGCTATAAACTTAAAGCAGTTTATACATACCACGTTACAAAAACATAAGAGCAAACACATGCACAAAACATTAACTTAAAGAAACTGGTTCGACGCAACTAAGTGTAAGGGCAAACACAAACGCAACCAAGACGAGAAAAGAAATCTTTCCTTTCTCTTGCACTTGCGCTAAAACTTTACTTCGGGCCACGCTCGAGTAAACTGAGATAGCAAAAGTATATGCCAAAGTACAAGTACACCAAACAGAGCGCGACATATTGAACTCCCAGCGTGCAATAAAGATCAACGTTTAATGGCACCGCACATGCGTATATCACCTTGTGCTTTTGCTTGTTAGATGTGGGAACATCCTTATTCCTACACTTGTGTCCCTGCGTCTTCTCAATAAACCCGGACTACTCAAGCACAAGTGTAATGTCAAGTGCACCAAACTGTGTCCATCATGTTTGACTCTCGTCAAATATGGCGACAGTGACCAAAGTTTCAAATTTACTGCGCCTTGTGCTTGAGTATACCGTAAAACTACTTTTATTCCCGTAAATCTGAATAGTTGGTCTTCATAACACTCATGATCAATAGCGCTCAAGTAGTTCAAAACAACTACTCACCCTAACTTCCTACGTTACCTACGGCAAAGCCCCTGTCTACAAATCTGAGCTTATTGAAGTTAAACAGCAATCTACATAGTTTTAGGTCAAATAATGGACTGTTGTTAGTTCAGGGCATGCGCCTAACATCTTGGTAGTGTGACTTCAGGGGAACAGCATAAATGGACTTTGAATCCACTCAGTTTGGCAATAGTTTAAACAATTATATTTTGTTTCTTTGTTTCTTCGTTTGTTTTTTGTTTGTTTGTTTGTACGTTTCTCTGGTAAAACGTAGTTGTCCGTCATCTTGAAAGGGCGTAAAAAAGTTACCCTGGGCCGAGCCAGGCTTGAACCGGAATTGTGGATTTAAACGCACTAAATGTAAAGCCAGTGTTTATCGTATCACAATAAACAAAATATAGACATGTTAATGCAGGCTGTAGCGGTGACGCCTTAGGTGCCCATGTGACCTTATCCTATTGGCTAGTTTCCAGTGTTCCTCAGATGTAGTCCGGTAAAAGACAAGGTGCAACGAAATTTGCACGCTGTCAACAAGCGAATATTACATTACATCTTCGCTTTTAAAAATTACGGTAATCTGAAAATGAGCAATCATAAGCAACAACACTTACCTTTGGGTCAAGTTTCTGATATTCAGGATTCTCCTCGTCAACTGTGAAGAACATTGCTTCGGAGGTTACCGTCAAAGAACCTGGAGCGACCACGCATGGTGCAATCAAGTGACAAGAGGTCGTAAACACCACGTGACCAGAAACATCTCTGCTCAGGTTGCGCTCCTCGATGATGATTTCAGCGATTTCTTCTTCGTTCAGAGAATACGAGTCCTCGGCTTTGGCGGAGGAAATTTTGGCGAAATTGAGATGTTGAGGGTTTGCTGAGAGATCTTGGTTTACCCCTTCAAGATAAAGTAAATAGCTCATAAATAAGGTTAGAAAACGTGCTTAGCTCTAAACTACTGAATTAAGTTGTTCAAAGCAGGTCAAAGCTAACCAGGCATTAGCATCAATGCTTAAAGGAAATATTTTTCTTCTTTACAGACAAAACCCAAATTTTTACTCAACTTTCAAACGATAAAAATGTGGCTCTCGAGGTGTTGTAGTGACTAGCGCGTTGGACTTCAGTTCTGAGGGTTGGCGGGTTTCGAGACCTGCTCTTTCGCGTCGTTTTGTTTCTTCAGACAAGAAACTAGACATAATGTTGGGGGTTTACTCTGTGATGGGCTAGCATCCCATCCGTCACTTTATGCTGGGTACCCCGTGATGGACTAGCACCCCATCCGTCACTTTATGCTGGCTACCCTGTGATGGACTAGCATCCCATCCGTCATTTTATGCTGGGTATCCTGTGATGGACTAGCATCCCATCCAGCAGGGAGAAGTAATATCCCTAATCATTTTATGCTGGGTACCCTGTGATGGACTAGCATCCCATCCTAGTTCCTTTATGCTACAAAACCGGGTTTAGCTCCGGCCGTGTAGGCAGTCTGTGGCTCGCGTGCGACTTTACTTATCTAAAAATCCATCAAAGCCTATGCTAAGCTTAACCATTCGCTTTGTTTTTACAAAGCGACGAAACCATCCACCATTTCAAAAACTCCGCGTCTGTCACCTCTGACTTTTTCAGTGTGAAGTCATCTTAATGCAAGTTTCAAACACTGCTTACCCTCTACTCCTTCCAACAGAGTCGCTTCTGGGTGACTGGAACCATACTCATTCTTGACAAAGCGCAAGCGTCGCCGCGAATCATCCTCCCACATTTCTAGCCTGTAAAACTGCACATTTGAAGGCTGCTTCTCTGCTGCCCATGCTCCATGTTCGCTGGTTATTATATCAAGCACCTGGTACAAAAAAATCACCGCTGACATGAAATTCGGTGTACTGAACAGATTACCAATTGCAGACCTTGGTGATTAAAAAGAAACTTAGAAACAACCTGTGTTACGAATCGATAGCACCCTAACTGTTATAAAGGTTATGAACCCGCCCGCCATCTACACGAGAATCCGTCCCATTCTTACAGTTGGCGAGTTGTTTATACGGCCCAATCTTTTTACATGCGCAGTATCGATGAAGGCCTAAGGATTGAACAATGAAACTCTCGCCTGAACAAACAAGTTCGGTCTTACGTACAAACGCGCGCACGCTGCCGACGGTCAGTTACACCCAGAAGATGACTTTCATGCTACGCGTTATTCACCTTTTGGATGACGTTCTTAGCGACCGAGAAATCTCTCCTTTTCGTGGCAAGTAGCAGCTGATCTTGTAGTTTGTCGCTCTCGCTGTACGTTGCCGCAGTCAAGCGGCACAGTTCAACAAACTGCATGTGCTTTTGACGCGAAATTTCTTCCAGTTTGTTCACGATAACAAACGCCTCACTGGTCGTCATGACAATACGTTCACGCATGGCATGCGACAGAAGTCTGCCTTCATTGACCAGCTCCATAAAGGCCATGCCTCCATTTCTGTTAAAAATTTAAAACGAAAACAAAACATGTCATAAAAGATGTGGTTATTCGTCGTGGTTTGAAATTATAGCTTTCTTAATTGTTTATCACACAATATAGCCCCACTGATGTTGATGGCGATGTTTCCATCGCTTTAAAGCTGGTCTTCATCAGGCTATGGAGTCGAATATTGTATCACCGTGGTTGTTGATAAATTGAGGATTTCGAAACATTTACAGAAAGTATACCTTTGCATAATTCTTGCATGATGAATTAACGTGATACATACTAGGAACGTTTACACGCTGTCAAGAAACATTGTCAGGGGTGAAATCCTTGCAGCGTTGCTGCATGACATCGTAATTAAACAAGCGACTTTTTAATGAAGCAAGTACGCGTTCAAGGTCTAATTTTGATCTGGATCGGAGTTTAAGGGCCGGACACTTTGTCCATTGACTAATCTAGTTGACGTCTGTACAGAGCATAATATATACATGTTTCTTGACACACAGGGAGGTACCAACCTCTGCAAAGAGTTTTGCCATTCTTGCGAACACAGCAACATAACCAACTCAACGATAGAATCCGACTTCTGGCAAGAAAGACCCTCCAAAACCAGCTCCTGCCCGTGACTACCAATAAGGATCCTGCTCAGAAAGGGACTGAAGTCTAACAGCACCTCCTTAAGTAGGGACCCAGAAGACTTGAACCCAACCTCCAACTTTTCTGACAAACTCAACCGGCTAAAGTCTACCGAGGCTTTTAGGAGACTGGGCACGGCCATTTCTTGATCCCAGGAGAACACATCCTCTTCAACTTCTACAGAGGCACTCCGCTGACCACCCCAACTGGCAGCTCGAGAGCGATTATCAGACACATCCTGGACCTCACATTCTGACATCGTGCGTTCTAAAATAAAATTTAAAAAGACATGTTCTTAACTCTTACACTCCCATCAGACATCAGACAGAGAAAGAACCAACCTACACCACACTGGCTTGAGGCTTGAGGTACATGTGTGACTGTGGCTTGAGGTAGGACTCAGTAAATTAAAAGCTTTAAGCCTTCTATACACTCAATTGTTCCTATGCATTCGTCCAACCAGTTTTAAAAGCCTTGTGCGGTCAACACACACACGAACGATACGCAAGCCTGCCAGTTCAGTGTGACACGCGAAGGGGTAGGACAAGAGCACGAGATTATGCCACTGACGGACGGACGCTTATAACTCTCACACACGCTTCTGGCAAGCACTCAAGCACACTCAGGTTACGCTCGCGCATAGAAACACGGAGGCACAGAGACACGAGACCACGCACGTTTCCATCACGTACCTGGACTGGCTACTGTGTGATATCTCGCCCTGGAGTCAGGATCCTCGGATTTGAGTAGATCCCTGTACTTTGCGACCATCATAACCGCTATGAAATACACCACTGTCAGGGCTAAAAACTGAGCTTGTTTGCTGTCCTCAAAGTCCCTGTACACCACTGCACGCAGCCGGTTCACGTCCATCTCCTGCAACAGCTTCTCAGGATCCGTCACTGTGGTCATGTGACCAGGAATGTTCTGGACAAGGTCCTAAAGCGACAAGCAAACAGTTTATTGGTACAAAATAAGGCAAACGACGTCCGCCTGTTATGCGACAGTCCTGTTTGTAAAGCCAGACACAAAATGCCTTTAATTAGATAACGCTAGGAACTTTGTGCTTCGACTTATCTTACTACAACGACAGTATCATCCGTATCACCAGTTACTGTATCACTCGTAGCAAGCCAATATGGCCAGTTCAGACGCCCAGATTGCAGACCGTAAAGGAAAGGTGCAGTACAAAAAGAAAAGAAAAGAAACCAAAACAAACAAAATTAAACAAAAAACAAAATGAAATAAGATAAAATAAAACAAAACAAAAGCAACAGCATCATCCATGAAGCGATACGTTCTGCACCCTGATAGTTTCACAGGATTCTGCAACCCAGACCGGTGCCGGAAGCTGTTGCATACCTGCTCGCTGGGTGGTTTTGTCGACGCTATCAGTGTCTTGATGGCCTGCCTCGCTTCCTTTAACGCCTTCTTCCCCAGTTTCCCACTTGTCATTAACGGTAGAATGGGTCTGTTACGTTGACGGCACACTAGGCGGTTACGGGCCGCGCAACAGAACACTGCAATGAACGTAAAAGAACTATTAAATGGCACTGCGTAATTTCATTCTGTTCACTCCATTGAGACAAAACAATGGTCTGTCTGTCTGTCTGTCTGTCTGTCTGTCTGTCTCTCTGTCTGTCTGTCTCTCCATTAGTTTTCATGTCTGATTGACTCACCTAATCTCAGACATTGTCTCAGAAAGCCACCCGTGCTCAAGTTCCTGTTGGTCTCCACTCCGCTGAACGCAAGGGAACTGGTGAACACTATCACATCCACAAGAGACATGACGCGATTCAAAAACGAAAAACTTGTCTCCAGAGTCATCCCGCCGCACGGCTCGATGACGTCTTGCCCGTAATCACGTGACGTGACAGAGGAGAGCAGGGGCAGGAGATCCCCGCAGCAGAAAATGACATTATCTGCGAGCACCGAAACAAAGTGGGCAAGGTTCCACAGGTATGTCGCATTTTCTTTGGCATTCACAAAATCCATTACAGTTTTACGATTATGACTGAAAACAAACGAAGACAAAAACATTATTAAAATTGCGCTATTTAAGTGGCAAAGGGTTGACTTACCTCATTACAGGACATCCTCGCGCAAGTCTTAACTGAATACAATTTCGATCATCTGTTTGTTTTCATTTTGGTATATGCAAATGACGCGCTAGCTCTCAGAACCGTCATGGTTGTTAGCAACATCTTGGATGAAAACTGCGAGCTCAAACACTAGTCGAACACGATTTGCGACTGAAAACGGTACTTTCATTCTCCTACTCGACATAATACACAACAATTTGCGATCTACTACCTACCTTCTCCAAACTTGAACATCAGACTCGATGGAGAACAACAGATCTCCCAACAGCCTCTGATGAATTGGTGACCACAAAAACTCCGGAATATTCACATGTGCTCTGTAGGTTGATTTCTGATCAGGTGAGCCTGCGTTACTTGTGGCTGCCGGAGTGGCGGAAGGAGTAGAGGTTGGGCTTGACTCTGCCCCAGTCTCCACAGAAGTGCTGGGTGATCCCGGCTGGCTTGGTTTCATACCGGATGACGACTCGATACTAGCGTTTTGAACGCTGTTTTCTTTCGCTCCAGCTACGTTTTGTTCCTCGCTCTTGGTTACATGTTCCGGCGAAACCACGTTCTCTTTAGAGTCCCTAACTTCTTTATTATCACTTCTCATTTCAGTAACCTCACTCATTTCGCTTGCAGCTCCTATATAAGAGCTTTTCACTGCAATTGTAAGACTACTGTCAACATCTTTTGCTTTCTCTTTGTCGTCCAGTAAATCTTGACCGACTTTTGAATTTGTGTTAGTTTCACTTAATAGCTCGGGCTGAGCTGAATCGCTTGCTGTCCGATCCTCAGATTTTTCAATTTTTTCACCTTCATTCGAGGGCGACACTTCGGTGCTTGACGGCTCAGTCCTACTTTCATCAATCACTTTATCACGCTTGCCCTCTTCATTACTCTCTGTTAATTTACAGAGAGTCGACAAAGTCGTTACATTTTCAGTTGCATCTGTCTCATTATTAATATTTTCAATGACAATATTTTCCGTGACTTTCGATTTTTCCGCAGGACCTTCAGTGACACCCTCGGCATTAGGCTCCTTACCAGGTGAGTCGCTGCCTTGGTCCGCAGCTTGATCAGCTACCTCAGCCCCCCTAACTTCAGAGCTGACACCAGTAGCACTAAAAGAGCCCTCGACATTAGAAGGCCTTTCCTCAGAGGTTTCCAACTTTTCATCTTCATTACATTCACTACTGGAAGTAACACCCTGCGTAGTGTTCATCTCGGCAGCATTACTAGCGTTACTGTTAGAAGCTTTTTTACCCTCCGGCACGGGAGGTTTAAACTCGCTTTCGCTGGTGTTTTCTCCCCCCTGTACAGGGGCGTTAGTGTCGCTTTCACTAGCGCTTTCTCTGCCCTCTGCAGGGACGTTAGTGTCGCTTTCGCTAGCTTTTTCTCCCCCCTGTCCAGGGGCGTTAGTGTCGCTTTCGCTGGCTTTTTCTCCCCCCTGTTCAGGCGATTTAGTGTCGCTTTCACGTGCTCTTTCTTCCTGTAGAGGTGAGTTAGGCCGGTCGCTTTCACTCTCCTCTGGGATGGTCTTAGGAACAGTTGTTTCACCTTTTGGTCCATTTTTACTCTGCAGCAAGGACTGGAAAAACTTTTTTCTGTCAGCGTCACTATTTGCAGACTTTGGTGCGGGAGATTCCTTGTCCATAGTAGAATTAACAGGTTCGGGTTTAGTCTGTTCTGAGCTGTCTTCAGCAGGGCGAGGACTTAGGTCCACTCGTTTTGGAACGCTTTTTGCCTTTGCTCTTTCAAATGTATTCACCTGAAAACAAAGATAGACGTTAATATAGTCAACACAAAATAACTACATTACTTCCAAAACATTTCGGACGTTAAAAATTCGGACGTTTTATTTCGGACGTTTAATTTTCGGACACTTTTTCTCTCATTTCGGACAAATTTCGGACAGTTTGCTGAAACATGCCTAAAGTAAATTTACGCCTACAAAACATGAATTAGACTGAAGTAAAAGCTGTAAAAATGACAGTTTTACTGTACCCTCATGGCTTTACAGATACACCGAGGGGAAAAACACAAATTCAATTAAGCTTTTGTCACTCTCAAGCAGTGTCTCAACTAGAGTTCGGTGGAGTTCGGTAGTATCGATGCAACAGTTGAGGATGATAAGTATAGACCTTCTCCAATTGCAACGGAAGGGCTTCAGATAGTCCTCCGAGCAACGTTTAAAATTGACGACAGCAAGCGGTTTCTTCTTCTTCGTCTCAAAGAGCTTATTCAAAAGAACTATGAGCTTCTTGATCAATCACCTCAGTCACCAACAGCTACAGATAAAGAAGAACCACACGCTAGTGACAATGAAGAGGACCTTTTAATTGTGTTGATTGATGATGAAGCAGAAGAGGACTAGCGCCACTGGCACTGGCAATGCAATAATCGTAAAACTGGCCTTGGATCAAAGATTGAAATAGCAACTGCAAAATGGAATTTTTCTATGTTTTTGTCCTTCATAAAATCTTTATGAATTTTAGCTATATCATGTATGTGGGCCTTGAATATGTGAGGGCGTCGCCCAAGAAAGTACTTTCAAGTTTTGTACTGTACTGTAAAAATTTCGGACGCTTAAAAATTTCAAACGGTTTTATTTTCGGACACTATTTTTGTCCGAAATTAAAATCGTCCGAAATTTTTTGCAAGTAATGTAGAAACCTTTATCACGTTACATTGTCATGTTGATAGTAAAGCTAATTATACTAATTCAATACGATTGCATGAGATTCAATAGAACTGCGAGTCAGAGATGAATGAGGGCAAAAATTTGTACTCTCTTCAAACCTTTAAATTACCCTGTGCCCAGACTACCCACTCTCCTCTGGGGGAGAGCGGACGGCTGTGAGCAGGTTACTCTTTGCGACTTTCGTTTTCGTTTGGGTCGGACTTCACACCTTTTGCCCTTCATTAACAGAAAACAAATTTTCATTTTCGTTTATAAAAATTCAATGGCATTTATGGAATTTCATTTCGTGAAGTACGTTTCATTTTAGTTTTTCGCTGCTTTATTATTGAGGAAAGCATGTCAAGGAGTGTCAAGGGACATTTGATAGCGTTTTCATTTTCATGTTGTGGATAGTCCATAGTGTCTTTAGAAAATCAACAACATGCACTGTAGCATCGTTTACATCACGGGAATTTCATTTGTAATCTTCACAAAATTCTGAGTTAATTTTTACTGTTTTAAACATGGTGATAACATTCGTATGATCGGTAATTCGTAAGAGTACTGCTGGCAGATGGAGGTGGAGGCAGATTGCAATTCGTTAAAATGATTTCATGACAGGATTTCCGGGAATTAAAATGGCCATTGGCCCAATTTATGGTAGAAACGAATTATCCGTCTAGACGGATAATTAGCCTGTATGTAAATCCGAAGACGAATTTTGACGGTTGATGCGTCTAGATATAAATCGTTTGACGAATAATGACAAATGTTTTGGTTATGATTAGACCGCGTGGAAGCCTGGCGAGAGAATAACAAATATGGCGGCACTCATAGCACCGCTCATAAACAAAGCGTGAAAAAGTGAATTAGACATCACAGTCTACTAGAGAAGAACATGCTCTGTCACTTGTGCCCCTGAACCAAACAACTAACTTTATGAACTTCGTGTTACAATGCTCTCTTGCCAAACTCGCCAAAAGATAAGAAGAAGAGAAAAGACGAGATGAGATGAGAATAAAGTAATGGTAGGAGAACAATTAAGGAAAGGAAGGCGATTAACCAAAGCTTTGCTTTCCAAGGTACAGTCCTTTCTGAATAAGAGGCTCAGGCAAATGATCGGTATCTTCTGGCCAAATGTCATCACGAACGAAGAGTTGTGGGCACGTACAGGGCAAGAGGATGTAGAAACCACAATAAAGCGGAGGAAGTGGAAATGAATTGGCCATACTCTGAGGAAGGCGCCAAACAACACCACACGTATGACCATGGAGTGGAACCCCCAGGGAAGGAGAAGTAGAGGCAGACCGAAACAGTCGTGGAGGCGCACGGTGTCTAAGGAACTGGAGAACATCGGGAGGACATGGGGCGAGGCCAAGTTGCTAGCAAACAACAAAATTCGGTGGAAAGCTATGGTGGAAGCCCTATGCCTCTCGAGAGGTTAAGAGGATCAAGTCAAGTCAGGAGCACAATGATAATAATAACGGCCTAAGAAACTGCTCTTTCCAAGCAAAACAGCACTAACAAAAACGGATATGCAACTAAGGGATCTCTCCGTGCCCCAATCCCAATACCGTTTTGCGTTCAACGCTGTAAATCATATAGAGATGCTACAAAACTTAGTCAGGCCACTCGACACCCTACCTTGCCGTGCAGAATAGCTAGAGTGTCGACCCAGATCCTCCAGCCTTCACGTTCCTCTTGGAAGGCGTGGTGTAACAGCATACGAAACAAACAGAACACGGTGTCCGTGGTTCGGTTTTCTTCTGAAATGTTCAAAGAAAGGAACAGTATACTCAGGCTAAAACAACGTAACAGATTTCGGAAGACCAGCGGTTTGGCAGGTACAGAGGGGAAATATATGTCCACTTTACTCAAAGCTTCACACTAACTGCAAAGCTAAACATGTTTACCCCCCGATTTGCACTTTTTGTTACTTCTCTCGCTTATACATGTACCTGCATTGGATGGTTCCAAGTGAGCCAAAGAGAAAAGCCAATCTTGCCAACACGACAACTGGAGGATAAGGCTGTTGGACAAAAGACAGAGCTAAGTCAGAAAAACAAGATGTGTGTACAATGTATATGACGGCTGTTTTCACTGAATAAGCGAGATGTCAACATGCTGTGTTAAATGTGTCAAAGCTGTATTTAATGGGCATCCATGGGGAATGGCTAACAGACCGTGTGATTGTCAAGTTCTTCTTGTCAAAGAGAAATAAACTAAAAATACTTTTATGAGGTGGAAGACCCACTCAAGAGGATTTGAAACACATTGTACCTCATCTTGTGACTTGTGAAAGGTAATTATCAATTTGATTACCAACACAGACATGTATTGGTGACTTCTACGAAGTGAACGTTTGATACAAGTGAAGACGAAGACGTGACCACTTCATAGGGTCAAGAGTAATAACTTTCCGCAGAGTGGCCACAAATACAGAGTCAGCCCTTTATACAGGTTAAACTTTAAAGGGAACAAATTACAAAGGTTAAGACGTGCTTCGGACCACAAATGGCTCACACGGCCGGAGCTTAACTAAGTTTCTGTAGCACGAAGCAACTGCGAGTATTGCTACTCCGGCCTGGACGGAATGCTAGTCCATCGCAGGGTTACTTCCAGCATTGCCTTCGCCGGTACATACACTTGAACATGTTGTGAGAGAGTAAAGCTTCTTGTCTAAGGAAACAACAGAGAGACCAACCAGGCTAGCCTTGAACCACAGACTCTCCGATCTTGCGATCGAAAGTCCGACTCGCTAACTACTACACGCTTTTATTGCCGGTTTAACTGTACCTTCTGTTAATTTTGCTGTGGTTGAGAAGCAGCACCAGATCAGACAGGAATTTTCTCCTAAGATTGACTTTCTCCTGGTCTGGTGTCTTCTCTTCCTTGAAGCTTCCCTGACGCGTTAGTCGCACTCCCACGTTGCATTGCTTTCCTTCATTTTTACGCAGCATTTTGGCGATAACTGGAGCCATAGCTGAGGAGAAATGTAAACAAATCTAAATCCCCTTAACGTCCAAGTAACTTCTGAAAATAATGCGTAACGCAATTCTGTATGCATTAACAGAGAACCACCCGGTTAAGGTCGTTCCCATTACTGTGTCTGTTGACTGCTGGAACTTCGCTCGTTTACTTTTTGTCAAGTCTTGCAGGACTACGCAAACTAGTTCTCGCTGCAAGTTTGTCGTGCAGCAGCTTCCATTTTCGCCTGGCTTTTAACTTAACGTCGAAAAAAAACATAGGCGCGCAATACGCGCAGAGCCAATGACGTTTTTTTTCACAATATGGTGAAATTTGTCCTGACAACCTATGGGACTTTACACCTCCGGTAAGTCCCACCCTAACCCCTCAGCCCCCCCCCCCCCCCCCACCACCACCACCATCAAAAAGATCTTGTGGTTATCCACTATAAAACCTGGTAATGATTCAGCAGCGTGACTACGCGGAGTAAAAAAAAAAACGAAGAAAGCTCTTTGTTTCACGGTTCTTCAAAGAACACAGACAAAAACAAGTAAACTTAAACTTAAACTCACCGTCGAAAAATATTGCATACATGATTTAGGCAAAGATCAGTGGAAGGTTAACAATTTTACTTCAGAAATAAATGCAAGTTGCAGTTGAACCTTTTAATTTCTTACTTCTACCGGGAATATCCAATACTTTTCAGTGCTCATAAACGGTCAACTTTCTAAAGGGTGCCGTTTTGACGCTCTGCGTGATTTGCGTGACACGCGACTCGCTTTCCTTTGTTTAATTTGTAAGGTTTCAGACGTTTCAGGCAACCACTTACGTTCTTAGTACATTGTATTGCCAAAACAGGAGTCTGCCATCAAACGGCGTTTCTTGTATCCACAATATTTTCGTTCGAAATCGGTTTGAACTAGCGTTTATAAACACGACTGAAATAGTTTTGCAACTATATTTATTTCCCCTGTTATTTGAAGTTGCTTGCTTTGTAATCAAGTCGGCTATAATAATTTTCGTCTTTTTGCTTCACAAATCGACCAAAGTATGTTTACATTTGTAACTTTCCCACGGTACAAAGTTATTTTTAGCTCACGTGTTTATTTGGAGTCTCAACCTACAGCCGAATAAATTTCGTTTGCTTTACCTTCGAACAGTACGAAAATGTTCAAATTCAGCTCGCTTTCCAGTAGATCCAACAGGTCTCTGTTAGCATGCTTTTTCACATATCTGTTGTTGTTAATCTTTCGGTACTGTTTCGGTCGGTTCGAGATGTTTCAAGTGTTGCGTTACATTCCTTATAAGGCTGAAATTACAGCTGTCAACTATGCAAATTTCTCAACATACGCTTTACACTTTGGGCTATGAATAACCCCGAAATAACGTTTAGTATCTTGTTAAGATTTTACTACATCCATCCTCTAATTCCTTGATCACCACTGTGACTTGGATTTTAATACTAGTTTCATTCAAGTTTTTCAGTTTTAAGAATAGCTAGCAACAAGCCCCGCAATTTCCGATTTAGTTTTAATTGGGTTCATGTTTTATAACACGCACACAAAAATGACACTGCAAATTTTAGATTCGCTGTTACCGAGAGATAATCCCGAAAAATTTTATGCTGTTTTACTCTACTCTTTTCACTATCGTTATAAACTTGGGCTTTAAATATTGTTTCTTTCACTGTTAATTAGGGATCGATGTAACGTTAATTTCCACGTTCTGTTCATACAACATCTCAAATTGGCAAGTCCGTCTTGTATTTGCTGCTGTGGAAAAATGTACTTCAGCTAAGTAAACACAGGACAACAACGCGAATAAAATCCTGCCAGACCTCACGTACACAAAACAGGCATTCGAAGTAGATCCACACTTGCGAATGCAAAACACTTCAAAGCCCGGGGGTCTTACTCCCATAACATTAGCTGTATGGGTTTGTGCCGCTGATAAGGTAAGACTTTCAGTGTCCCGGTGCACACCCCCACCCATCGTCTCACAGAATATCCCCCCAGCCTCACAAATCGTAAGACAGACATCGCACGTACGTACAACGTCTATAAGCTATCCAGACGTCTATCGTTGATTTTTAGGCTCTGACAGTAGCCATATGACGTCACTAACGTGACGTCATTGGCTAAAAATTCAAGTGTCTAAGAAAAACTGATTAATGATCTTTCTCTCATTCACATCCAGCCGTAAGCAAAATTAACACATTGGATTAATAATTAATATCTCCTTATGTTGAGTAATTTCTACGACTTACTTGTGTTGTGTAAAAGAAAGGTGTTGTCAGGCTGTGGGTGATGTCCGCTGACTATTTGCTTGGAGACTCGTCCAACTAGGATCTGAACAGTAAATGTGAAATGATGAGATGAGTTCGCTTGGCTGACGTAGATGATCGTAAATAATAATGATGATGATGATGATGATGATGATGATGATGATGATGATGACAGTTCTTAGGACGCACTTACAAAACCTCGATGCGTTTACAATACTGAAAAATGTGAAGAAAATATAGAGCAAAAATATATTCTACGTTCAACGACAGACAGAAAACGTCAACTTACCTTTAACGTCAAGTTTGTCTTACTTAGGCTCAGTTAGAATGGACGTGTATTAAAAGTGGAAAAAATGAAAAGCTATGGATAAATTTCTTTTCTAACTAAAAAACAACCTTAACACTTAAACGACTATGATATGAAATACTAGTTCAATGCTGGTTGATTTTATCCTGCCTTTTTTTGAATAATGTAAAACAGAGACGGAGTGCTTACTTCAAACAAAACATTGTACGTGGTAAGTGTCAGGGAATGATTCATCAGTTTATCACCAATCAGCGAGAATAAACTATAGTGCTCCAGTAAGTCTTGTTTCCTCCTGAGACAAAAAAATTAAGTTCAGATTGACCCGTGAACAGGGGAGTGCGAGAAGCCAACAGCTTAAGATATGGTCAGCGAAGGCCTCGTGAGGTTAGCTTAGCTACTGAGTAGTACTTTCGTGATCTGCAGTTTATTACGCTGTACAGATTGGCTCTACCTATTCGAGTCTGCAGATGAAATGCTTTAGTGCAACCATTCAAATGAAATCTGTTGAGCAGGGACTTTCCTGAGGCATTGTTTATTATAACGTACATGGTGGTTCCAGCTTTTGAGTCTGTGGATGATATTCTAAAGTGTGACCATTCAAATGAAAGCTACTGAGCAGTACTTTCCTGTGGTGTTGTTTGTTATTCTCTGCAAAACAGACCTATTGTTTCAGTCTGAAATGGCATTGTTCAAATTAAAGCTACCCAGCACAGCTTCCCAGTGGTTTCGTTTGTTTTGTTTTGTTTGGTTTTTGTTTTTGTCTTTCTGTTTTTTTTTTTTTCAATTTTTTACAATTAAATTTTTTAGTAAATTTGGCAAATTTGTGATTTGTCAGACTTGGAAGGTAAAGAGTTAAAATATTTCAAAATAGCCATTAAAATGGCTTACCTTGCTGGACAGAACTGAAGAAAACAGCCAATAATCTTTAAAGAGTAAACTCTGACCGCTTCAGATTTCACGTCGAGGAAACGAAATAAGACCCTGGTGAAGAGAAAATAAGTTGAAAAATTGCGATCACTCTCACATGCAGAACACTGAAATGACTGACAGGGAGAGACAGAAAGACCGACACAGTGACAGGCAGACAAACACTGAGACAGTTAGACAGACAGACAGACAGACAGACAGACAGACAGACAAAAAATAGTGTGGCATACCTGAGTCCATCCACTTTGTCAAAGACAGGAATACAAGTGTCTGGTTGTTCAGTCATGATTGACAGCACCAACTGAAGTACATCCAATAGATTCTCCTCCTGTAATAGAAATAAAACATAGCAAAGGTTTCGCTGTGAAAAAACAAACTTTGCTTATAGCATGGCCAGTGCGATCGACTTTGGCTTTCTATCCTCCCATACACGACGAGAACAGTCTGACTTTTGTCATGAAAACGTTAACTCTTTGAATTCCATGAAAGTTCTTATTTGTGATTCATTTTAAGCTATGTGTACGTCTCCGTCTGGAATTTTCACTAAACACCGAGAAGCGACAATGTTTTAACAAAAACGTCATCTGTGAAAGCAAGAAATGGCTTGTGTAGTCACAACTTAACAATCAATTCAGTGGTTTCTCTTCGAACAGAGACAGAGACCGTGTAAGATTGAAGAAATCTTACCTCGTCTGTTATCATGAGATAGGAGAGGATGCTCTTAAACTCTTCCTCTGTTATACCCTTGTCCTACGATAACCAAAACAAAACATTTACATTTATTTATTTGCGACACATACGTACACATACAAATAAAAGAAGAAGAAAGAAATGCATTGAAAAAGTGGCGAGGAGGCTTAAAAGAAACCATGGGGCTTATGTCATATGAATATTAAGCATCCTCGATCTTAAAATACAGAAGTTGTTAGTTTATTTAAATTTACATTATCAAAGGGACGGCAAGATATAATCTAGTTGTTTCTAAAAATGAAAGACAAGTTTTTCTTGAAATAAGTAACAGAAATCGCATTAATTATGTTAGAATCCATAGAATTATAAAACTTAGGGCCATGAAAAGTATACAGAAAATTGCTTAGTATAAGTTTTGCAGAGACTAACATGGAAAGCATTTGCGTTAATAATAATAATATGCATTTATAGCGCGCAAATTCAACACAGGTTTTCAAATGCGCGTTACAAATATAAATTAAAAAATTAGATTAAAAAATAGATTAAAAAATTAAATAAAATATAGATTACAAATAAAAAATAAAAAATATACATATCTGTACACTAATAAAAAGCTTGTTTAAAAAGATATGTCTTCAGAGCTCGCTTTTCCCTGCTAACAGAGGCCCCTTTTCCTTTGTATTCGCTGAGCTGACGGACGGGACGAAACGGGACCTCTGCCATGGGTCGAAACTCCCTTTGATTCAACCGCCGTCCATGGTGGTGGACGGCGGTTTCCGAAACGCATGCTCCCTGTATTGTTTGCTGACCGTAACTTGAGCCCACTGTATCTCGCGCATTCCTTTACAGTTATTCCGCTGTCATTTAGTGAGCCCGCATAGTAACATGCCCTCCTCGAAAGAGAACTAAACTCGTGAAGAGTTACAACGTTTACTTTCTCTCGTTTTTGTTAACATGGACGACGGAAAGATAAACAATCGAAAGAAGAAGCTCTAAGAAACACTCGACAACTCAAGCAATGGAATTTAGAGCGAAGAAAACATCTGTCGAGGCGAAGGACAACCTTCCACCTCCAAAGATTTTTCGAGCTGCGGACTTTTTGTGAAATGCTCCAGCACTTCTACCATAGGAACCCCAAGCATAATATTTGAATATCATTAAAAATGGCGTTTCAAAATATGTCTTTGTATGGGATTTCGAAGCGAACATTTTGAGCAATACATAACAACGAACAAACTGAATTAAGTTCATGAAACATTACATGGTGTTGTTTGCTATCCTTACAAAGCATTTTGGGCAATTTTAGGTCCATTTACTTAACTGTGTTAGTACGTGTATAATACATTGACAAGCTTGTCAATGTATTATACATGTACTAATACACAGTAAGGTAAATAGACCTAAAATTGCTCAAAATGGGTTGTAAGGATAGCAAACAACACCATGTAATGTTTCATGAACTTTATTCAGTTAGTTTGCTGTTATGTATTGCTCAAAATGTTCGCTTCGAAATCCCATACAAAGTCTTATATTTTGAAACGCCATTTTTAATAATATTCAAATGTTATGCTTGGGTGTCCTGTGACTTCTACGAGTCTACGGTAGAGTAAATTACACATTTGATTGTAAATTTGTATCGAAATCGCTTTTTAATTGAGGGATTCTTCATATTCCTTGCAGTTTTCGTAAAAGTTTTGAAAAATGCGCACAGTTCGCATCACCAAATGCTCTTCAAAATAACTTGCACATCGAGCGAAATCGCTTGCGCGTAGCTTCCCTCGAAGAAAGAATTGAACGCGTTTGGTCTTCAGAAAGAAGTAAAGGCGTGTTTTAATAAATGTACTATTTATAAAAGCTTACTGTCTCTTCTTCTGTGTACCTTCATTCATAAAATTTCGAAAAGTAGTAATCTGACCTAAACAGACACAAATGCTCTGTTGTGGTTTGATTTCACACGCATGAGAAATCTCTTGCGGAAATTTTCAAAATTTTGACTTTGAGATTGTATTTTTGGCTAATTCTTATTTGACAACTGGTGTATTTTATTTAAAAGTAAGAAATTTTAAGTATTCTAGATCAAGTAAGTGTTGTTTTTTCGAGCCTATAAATTGTCCTAGTTTCGTACTGCACATGGGGTTGTTTATTACCAACTGCTAATTTAGTGAAGCGATCATAAAACACGCAGCCTTCAATGGGTTAAATTCTCTTTGATTCCTGGAGTTGTGGTCATGTTAAAAAAGCTTCCTTGTCCAGATAACTTGAAATTAATACCGTAGATTAGACAACAACTATCTCTAGACGAATTGTCTACTTTTTTTAGGTTCTGGTGAACTCGCCATTCACGACAACAAAACTGTGCAGGTGTCTTTTGGCGCGCTAGTTGAGAAAGGTGGGAGTCGTCAGCTGATCACGTGCTAAAAGCATCACGTGACGTTTCGGTCGCTAAGTAACCGTAGCGCATGCTCAACACAGTTCATTTCGACCCATGGCAGAGGTCCCTTTTCGTCCCGTCCGTCAGCTCAGCGAATACAAAGGAAAAGGGGCCTCTGCTAGCAGGGAAAGCTCGCTTAAAATGATCGATGAAAGTGATTCTCCTTAGTTCTGACGGTAGCTGGTTCCATAATTTAGGCGCAGCCGCCGTAAAAGCCCTGTCACCGAGGGTAGATAGAGTCTTTACAACAGGTGGTGACAAAAGCGGTTCATCGTTTGATCTCAGGCTATAGTTCGATTTTGACTTGATAGATATAAGATCAGAAATGTATTTAGGGACAAATCCATTCATCGCTTTAAAAGTAATTAAAATAACCTTAAAATTAATAGGTAACCAGTGTAGTTCAAATAGGAATGGCGATGTGTGGCAGAACTTAGGTGCTCGAAAAACCAGTCTAGTTGCGGCATTCTGCACTCGCTGAAGCTTACACAAATAAGGGTTAGCATAAAGCAATCCATTACAGTAATCTACGCGGCTGGTCACAAGCGCGTGAACAAGGGCTTCAGTCGATTGCCCATTTAGATATTTCCTGATTCTAGCAATATTGTAAAGATAGTAAAATGCTGCTTTCCAAATCTTGTTCACACGTGTAGCCAATGTGAAATTACAGTCAAACCACGAACCAAGGTTCCGAACGAGGCTGGAGTTTGAAACCTCTGAAATGCCAACCGACAGAGTGTCAATACAGACTTTCGCCAATTGCTGCTTTGTACCGATTAGCACGAACTCGGTCTTATCATCATTTAACATGAGCTTATCTTTGATCATCCATCGTCTCAAGTCTTCAACACAGGCCTCCATGGAACGTACCGCAGCAAGCTGAGTAGCATTGTTATCGGGTTTGAACGCCAGGTAGAGTTGAGTATCATCAGCATAGCAATGTACCTGCGGTAAGTGATGACTAACAGTGTCAAACAGTTGACTGGTATAGATAGAAAACAAAAGTGGACCAAGGCAAGAGCCTTGAGGAACACCAAAGCTCAAGTCGAACCTATTTGAACATGTATCATCAATGACCACGTATTGGAATCGATTAGATAAATATGATCTGAGCCACGCTAATGCTGTCCCAGTGAATCCAAATCTGGACTGGAGACGCCGAAGCAGCAGAGTATGGTCAATCGTGCCAAACGCAGCGCTCAGGTCTAACAGCACAAACAGAGTCACTTCCTGGTTATTCATGTTCATAAGAATGTCATTACGAATCTTAATGAGAGCCGTCTCAGTGCTATGCCCTTCGCGATACGCAGACTGGAACACTGGCATGAGGTCATGAGTTGTCATATGATGCACCATTTGGTGGGAGACAGCTTTCTCTGTTAACTTTGATAGAAAACTCAGATTACTCACGGGACGAAAGTTCTTAAATTCCAAATCAGCGTTGGGTTTCTTCAGGATAGGTTTAACCAATGCCTCCTTCCATTTGTCCAGAAAAAAGCCATCCTTGAGAGATAAATTAATCATCGTAGTTACAACCGGAAGAAGTACATCCACACAGTCTTTCACGATCGTTGTAGGTACAGGATCACTAGCACATGACTTATTTGGAGAGTTGACTATAAGTTTCCTTACATAGTCAGGTGTCACAGGCTCAAGAGTTGTGAAAAAGGGTCCCGCGACACTAGGCTCGTCGTCATCCCGAAGGCTAGCAGCTGAATCATAGCTATCCAGTTTTGTACGGATATCAGTTATCTTCTTATTAATAAAGAACCTGCCGAAGTCGTTAGCGAGAGTAAAGGAGTCAGAATGAGGAGGGTAGACAGCGTTTCCAGAACGCCCCAACAACATATTTGCAGCTTTAAAAGGCCTTCTTTGATCGATCGTTGCGAGTATTATAACTGTGGAACTGCATATTTAAAGGGACACTGTCTCCAATTTTCAGTCTCCCCTGGTGCTGTGCCTTGTTATGGCGGGGAGGCTTGCGTGCCCTTACGACTCCTAGAGCTATGTCAGCTGGGACTTAAGCTCCTGGTAGGTTCAACCACGCTGAATTGGTCTACGGGAGAGAGGCCAGACTAAACAGCGCCCTGGCCCTCCAGGTTGGGGGTTAAGCGCAGCCTAACAACCCTGCCTTGTAAAAAACACCATGTTACTGAAACCTCGAGGCCTTATGTGCCGCTCGGCATGAAGAGGATGAGTGAGTGAGTGAGTGGGTGAATCTCCAATTTTTAGGATAACTTTGAAAAGCTAAAAGACATAATTATTCTAATCAGAGGAAACCCAAAAATACTGGCTGAGTTTTGTTTAAAACTACTCTATTAGTCTCAGTTCTCTGAGACTATAATTAGGTGTGTTTGGCTGCAGATCGCTGGGATGGAAATGGCTGCAACTTGAAAACATCGGGCTGATCTTTTCACGTTTTTCCTTTGTTTCGTGGAAAAATCGCCAGTAACTGACCATGGTTTGTTCTTCCTTTGAGAAAATCATTTGATTTCCTTCTCTTGACTTTCTAGGGGTATTCTGTGCACGTGAAAAGGCATTTAATTTAAATTTCAAAACAAGAAAAAATACCCGTGAAAGTGTCCCTTTAAGGGTAAAGTGTTACCAAACTTTGCAGGCAAAAGAGAGTTTTTGTATGAATGGCGGAGCAAGTAAACTCAAGGAAGTGGAAACCGATCATTTCGCTTAATATCGTTTAAGGTCTGATACTGTTATCCCAAGACAGTAATCCACCCCTCCCCCCCCCCCTCCACTCCCCCACCCACTTATTTTGCACTGAATGAACGAGGACGAAACAACCGTAGCTCGGGGAAGAGTGCATTTCGGGAACACGATGCTCAAGAGGACATTTGCACAATGGCGTCATTTGACTACAACTACCAGAATCCTTCACGTTGTTGTTTTCTGTAGCAAATTAGGTCCTTTGTTTGTTGAACCTCACTGGAATTACAAAATTTTAATAAGAAAGGGGAAACGAAATGAATTCTGGTAGTTGTAGTCAAATGTCGTCATCGTGCAAATGTCCTATAGAGATGGCCCACTTTCCATTTTAACATGAAACTCCAGAACTGTTAGTTCTCAACTCACCTTGAGTACCAACTGCTTTACTAAAAGAAGTAGGAATGCTCTCAGCGAGTGGATTTCTTCCTTTGTTGGACCGAGGTTTTCTGCTGGCCAAACAAGTTTTATATGTGTATAGAATGAGATATGTTTGCTTAGCGTTTTGAGTCCAGGAAACGCAAAACCAGAGTAAATACAAACCAGAGCAACCGCATCTTGCTCAATAACATACTAAACAAACGCCACTGAATGAACCAATCAAAACTGGAAATAAACAAACCCCACTGAATGAACCAATCATAACTGGGAATAAACAAACGCCACAGAATGAACCAATCAAAACTGGGAATAAACAAACCCCACTGAATGAACCAATCAAAACTGGGAATAAACAAACGCCACTGAATGAACCAATCAAAACTGGGATAAACAAACCTCGCTGAATGAACCAATCAAAACTGGGAATAAACAACCCCCCTGAATGAACCAATTAAAACTGGGAATAAACAAACCCCGCTGAATGAACCAGTCAAACCTGGGAATAAACAAACCTCACTGAATGAACCAATCAAAACTGGGAATAAACAAACCCCACTGAATGAACCAATCAAAACTGGGAATAAACAAATGCCACAGAATGAACCAATCAAAACTGGGATAAACAAACGCCACTGAATGAACCAATCAAAACTGGGAATAAACAAACCCCACTGAACGAACCAATCAAAACTGGGAATAAACAAACCCCCCTGAATGAACCAATCAAAACTGGGAATAAACAAACCCCACTGAATGAACCAATCAAAACTGGGAATAAACAAACCCCACTGAATGAACCAATCAAAACTGGGAATAAACAAATGCCACAGAATGAACCAATCAAAACTGGGAATAAACAAAAGCCACTGAATGAACCAAAGAAAACTGGAAATCAAAAAAAGGCCACTGAATGAACCAATCAAAACTGGGAATAAACAAACACCACTGAATGAACCAATCATAACTGGAAATAAACAAACACCACTGAATGAACCGATGAAAACTGGGAATAAAAACATGCAACCAATGCCAAGCGAGAAAAAATGCTGCAGTTCGAAATTGCACGAATTTTGATATCATGGCAATGACCAAATTTTCATTCCATTCTATATCCGCTGTGATTTTATTTACATGAAGTATTCATCAATATGAGCTTACATGTTATTATTGCAAGGAACAATGGAGTAAATTTGTTTTTACCTTGCTCCAATTTAACATCACTGTCAACCTTACATCTTGTTATCGTAAGAAATAATGTAATAAATTTGTGTTTACCTTGTTCCAATTTGGCATCACTATCAAGCCAGTAAAATGTCTTTAACATGTACATAAGTCTGCTGACCCCAACATTGCGGCGCAAATGAGCTGCACACCCTGTGCCGGTTGCCAGGTCTGTTGCAAACACACTAAACAACTGAAGCTGAACCTGCAGCGAAACGGAGGATGGATGCTTAAGGTTGTCACACTCTGATCTGCAAATCAAACCCTTTAATAAGGTTCTCTATAAATCTTTTTAGTAGTACCTTGGCTGATGCTTTGACCCAGAGGTTAGGATTAAAAAGAATGTGATCTAAGAGACTTCCTAACAGAGCACCAGATCCTGTAGAGCTTAAAAGATGTCTGCAGAGTAAAATGGATAGAAAACATTGGTTTAATAAAACAAGGGAAATATTTTTTTTTTAGTTTTCTTTACTGTGAATTATGAGAAGAATTAAAGAGAAAATAAATCAACAAATCGGGCTTTACTGGTAAGCACCACACATAGCTTTGAAAAAACAAAGAGAATGCATGCCTTGCAAGGGACAGCAAAATATTCAGAGCATTTTCTGTAAGATGCGTGGAGACAGCCTGGAAAAGGAAACAAACAGTAACTTAAAAGTGGCAATGTATAGATGGATATAAATCATATACATAAATTAAATGAACTAAGGGTGAAAGGGATATAGGAATTCTGGAAGCAGCATCATAAACAGTTGGAAATTAAGCCCCAAAAAGTCAACTTTATAAACTGCAAAGAAAACATACAACTAAATGATGAGTCAAAGATTAAACGTAGTTTCTGTTGATTTAACATTTTAAGCATTCCTCCTGTTTTTCCAGAAGGAGGGAAGGATTAGTTTGCTTTTTTTTTAGCTGTTGTTGCAAGTATGCAGTTCAGTCCACAAGACTCTCGTCTTGTGGACGTTTTGCGCCAAAATCCCCTTTTTAAGAAGGTGGGGTTTGGGTGGCCAGCTTTAACGTCTTTGACAAGAAAGATCGGTTTCTGTGTAAAAAAGTGACCCATGACATTCCTGCAGAAGCCCATCATTAATTTTGTCGTTTAACACGTTGACGCCCATGCTTCACAACTATAGAGTGCAGTTATGGATATACTTTAGTTGCAGCTAAGTTTCAGTTCTACATAATTATATACCTTTTCTAACACATGACTGATAACAAGAAAGCCTTGACACTGAATCATTTGCTGCTGACTGGTGCAAGAACTCCGTAGAAGATCAGACAAAAGTGACAGAAGCACAGTGCTGCACAAATAGAAATTGAAGAACTCAGTAGATTAGGGCTGGGTGCAAGTGATGATTTGGCCTCAAAATCCTAAGTGCCCCATTTAGCTTTACACTGGCATAAAACCAGCTATGATGTAAAAAAAGGTACCAGTGATTCAATTCTGTGTTTATTTCTTGTTTATTTGTTAAATTCGAAGAATTAAGTATACTAAGCTTATTAAAAATATAAAAAAGCGTTCTCTGGTTTAAAAAGTTTAAGGGAAATATAAGCTTTCGGCTATTATACTATAGCCTTTAACGAATGTAAAAAGAAATGAAAGCGCATGATTGGAAATATATGCAAGGGAGGGTGTGAAAAGATTAAACACAAGAATACAATAGAAGTGTAAAAAAGCTAAAAATGGACAAAAACAGACAAAATAAGAATTACAATAAGATAGAGTATTGTCTTGGTAGCGGTTTGGAATTATTGTCTGCGCCGACAGTTTTGGCAGTATGCCAGGATTCTAGTGTTCTTCGAATACGGTAATTGCCTTTGTCTATCACGGTAGCGCCATCAAAATCAATTGAATGATTGTTTTGCCAAGCATGGTTGGCAATGTTCGAGCCTCTAGTATAATTTTTAAGATTTCGTTGATGTTCCTTTCTTCGGGTTTTAAAACATCTGCCAGTTTCTCCTACGTAACTCCAACAGCAATCAGCACTTGGGATTTTGTAAACAACATTGCATTGTAGATCCAGGGGCTGCCTAAACTTAGGAGAAGGGAATTCTTGTTGCAGGGTTTTAGCTGGTTTGCTTACTACACGGATGTAATTTTTACGAAGTAATCTGGTAAGAGGTTCAGTCAATCCGCGGATATAGGGAAGACATGCGAAACCCAGGGATGGTTTTATTGTAATTCTTATTTTGTCTGTTTTTGTCCATTTTTAGCTTTTTTACACTTCTATTGTATTCTTGTGTTTAATCTTTTCACACCCTCCCTTGCATATATTTCCAATCATGCGCTTTCATTTCTTTTTACATTCGTTAAAGGCTATAGTATAATAGCCGAAAGCTTATATTTCCCTTAAACTTTTTAAACCAGAGAACGCTTTTTTATATTTTTAATATGTCTTATCCTGGTTACAGTTCAATTTTTAATTATACTAAGCTTATTTCCTTTTTGTAAAATCTGAAGCAACTCAAGCAAAGCTTGTATGATTTTTTTGTTCTCTGTCTGAAACAAAACAGAAGAAATTAATCAAGCTTAACTCCTCTTTTGTTTTAGTTGCCCAAGATAATGAGCAATTAGGATTTCAAGGGCAAACTATCACTTGTCTTTTAAAGGTAACAAATCATTTTGTTTTGCACCAAAGTGTTCACAACAGCAGAAGGAAGGGGAGATCCTGATGGGGGGAGTTATAGTAGGCCACAGGAGGAGACTCCGCCCTAAAGGGGCGCCTTTTTCGTTTTACTGGTAAAAAAGGACAGGGAAAATTGTTACTTTGGAATTTCAACAATCGCTAGAATGTGAAAGGGATAGCAAATAATCTGAATATTCAAAAAGAGGTTGCAAAATTACCATGCTTATAAGCATGGGATAATGGACCGTCTGTGACTTAGTTTCTAAAGACTAAAGAAACTGTGATGCTGCCTCTGTGAGGAAGTGAAACACAAAACTTAGGATTGATCAACTGACTTGATAAGGTAAATTGGCCACTGTAGAGAAATTGAAAGCTGATATTTCTAGCATTAGCCCTCATCAGAGCGAATCTGCACCCCCCCCCCCCCCACCACCACCACTCCTGATTTGCCCTGACGAAGGGCTTATGTTCGAAACCTCAGCTTTTGATTTCTCTACAGTGGCTAATTACCGTTGATAAATCTTAAGTTTTGTGTCTGTGACTTATCTTTGAGGAATAAGAGAGGTGTGCAAATGTTCTTGTAGCATGTGGCAGGGTAAGGGTTTGAATTGCAGGGTGGTGCCCGCCTCCCCTATGACCCATCCCAGGAGAGGTCCAAACATCCCACCTTGCATGCTCTTTGTTTGGTTTTCTGTGCCTTACGTGTAAATGAAGACTAGTGCCCCTCTGCAAATATTGTGCAATCCCCCCTCCCTGCCGCCGCCATTTAGGTCATTTGTAACGGTTTAAAATTGCCATTTTTTCTTTCATACTTCCTGGCCCCATTTCCCCAAGGGTTCTGTCCTCCTCCCCCAAGAAAAACATCACCTTTGCCCAGATCCTTGTAGGTAATGCTTGGTAATTCTGGCTTTACAAAAAGTGGTGCCCTGGGACCTAGCCTGCAAGCAGTCTTCTTGCCAACTCGCAAATTGCAGCTCGGCCGTTAAGATACTCCCGCGAATAACACACTAAATGAGCCCGCTCGCAGGCTATCTGGGACCTTTCTAACCCAAATCAGCCTCAGAAGAGGGTTTTTGGGATCAGCCACTTGGGACTTTGTATGTGTTCCTGTACAGGAAGCAGGTTTCACTACGGTTCCATGACAGATATGGTATTGGTAATGTTATTATCTTTCCTCACCATATTGCAACTTCAGGAACTTCACTGGCATCTTCAGCTCCTTCCTGAGGGAAATCCAGTTGGGTGAAAAGTGGCAGCAGTATCTGTTGGTAATCACAGGAATGCAAACATGTACACATGGCCGAGTTGGTGTGGAGAACAATATTGATCTACCGTAAATGGTTTGAACACAGGAGTCATATCATAAGTCGGTAAATTATGATTGTCTGGGTGAGTGAAGTCCTGAAAAGGACTGTTTGTGATGACATTGACTGACGTTTCGACAACCTGAGCGAAAGTCATCATCAGAGTCAAGTGAACTGTGAATCATCAGTAGATGTTATAAGTCTCTGGCAGGTTGTTGTGTTATCTCAGGTATAAAAGGGTACAATTTTTGTTCTTGGTAGAAATAAGAAGCACCATAAGAAATTACTGTTTGTATATTGAGAGGTAAGGGTTTCAACATTGAGGTAGAGCCTCCCCACATGGAAATTAATTGAGAACCCCAGGGTCTGGGGTCAATAGTACTCAGAAGCCCAGGGTGTGGGTGAATATCTTACTTGTATTCCTCCTAATGAGTGTAGAATAGACTGAAGGGAATTAGTGACAACAGATTGAACTCCCTGAAAAGAATAATAAGAATACTAAGAAGGAAACATTATCTAGGTCATGTATGCATTGCATATTTAACACATGCATGGACAAAACAAGTAACAAAGTTTGTAGACAAGTAATGGGTACATCCAGGACATCAGTCAATTCTAACATAATAAAAATCACTCCAACCCTCGTCCCCAGGGTTGTCCACAACTTTTCAAGTAGCTGGCAAAAATTTCTAAGTAGCCAGATAGCGATAAATAAGAAAGATGGTGAATTTTAAGCTTGGAGAAGAAATAAGAAAAGATGGAATAATCAACATGCCGCGAGCGTGGGACAAAGAAAAAATCTGAGTCTCCGACGGGAATCGAACCCATGACCTTCTGTACACCGGTCGGACACTCTAACCACTGAGCTACTGGGAGACTTGTGGCGAGCATAGGTCATATTTACTGAGTTCGCAGTGACACGCGTCCTGTACACTACTAGAATCAGCAATGTCAAAGTGCCCTATAGGTGATAAATGAAGAAAGATGTTGAATTTTAAGCTCGGAGAAGAAATAAGAAAAGATGGAATAATCAACGTGTCGCGAGGGTGGGACAAATACAGAAGGTCATGGGTTCGATTCCCGTCGGGGACTCAAATTTTTTCTTTGTCCCACGCTCGTGACATTCTGATTACTCCATCTTTTCTTATTTCTTCTCCGAGCTTAAAATTCACCATCTTTCTTTATTTATCACCTATAGGGCACTTTGATGTATGCAGGACGCATGTCACCACGAACTCAGTAAATATGACCTATGCTCGCCACGAGTCTCCCAGTAGCCCAGTGGTTAGAGCATCCGACCAGTGTACAGAAGGTCATGGGTTCGATTCCCGTCGGGGACTCAGATTTTTTCTTTGTCCCATGCTCGCGCCATGTTGTTTATTCCATCTTTTCTAGCCAGTTAGTGATTATTGAGCACCAAAGGCGATCCCTTCTAGGGGGGTCTGGGGGCATGCCCCCAGGAAATTTTTACATTTTAAGTCCCCAGAAATGGAATTTCCTTGATTCTGAGCACAAATGTCCAATGATGCCAGTTCCAAAAGTAATCATAGCTTTTCAATTTTATTTGTATAAACTCATGCCTTCAGTGGTTTTCTACATGTAATTCCCAGAACTCAACGTAATGAACTAATGATCGTGTATCTCTGTGCCAACCAGATTATTTTGAGTCAAAAAATGGTAATGGGAAATAAGTTTCATTTTCATATATCTGCGCCAGTAAAGGAACAAAAATTTGTCCTTAAAAATATATATATCACAAAAGTAGCTGGCACAAACGACTCAAGTAGCCAGTTAATTCTGCCAGCTGCTGGCTGTTGGGGAAAACCCTGCCTCCCCACCTCGGTTCACAACCTCTCCTCCTCAGTGGTGTGCCTGTTGTACATTGGCACCTCTTTCTCACCTTAGAGGTGAAAATAAACTTGAACCATGCTCACTAAGCAAAAGTCCAGTATCTTTTAGAGGGTCCTTTCAGAAATTCTGACAAGCACCCACTTCACAGTTCTATGAGAGAACCCCCACTCCAGTACGCTGAGATTGAAAAGCAACTGAATATCTAATGAAGACATTGCTTAATGCACTGGCCCTTAAGGCAACTCAGTGCCCAGTGGCCACAAATATACCCAGAAGTAAGCCTGTATTAAAACTAATGTTCATCTGTGAAATCTCACCTCCAGGATAAGAGCATGTGGTGAATGGCAGAAAAAAGAATGATTCTCTGTGGGTGATGCTTCAAGACACAGCTGCTGGTCACAAGCTTTAGGACTGTACATGAATATGATCACAGATGACAAATGGCCTTCATATAACACCTGTTAGATACAAAATAGTATCGCGAGTCAATATTTTAATAAACAATCCTTCCACACCTATGCATTGGATACCAGGTGATAAATAACCAAAGGACATATAGTGCTGAGTCAAAAATAATCACCCCATATCTAACAAATAAATTGAGTGGAATCATTCTTTCATTAAATTCTCAATCAAATGCAATGGGTTTGTAAAATTGTTGCAAAAAGTGGCCATAGCACAGAAATACTTGACTGTTCTTTTTGTTGCTGTGTATTTCAACTGTCAATAGGACTGTCCATAAAAAAGATGAAATTGCCTAGCACCAAGCTTTGGAAATTAAACTCAAGCCCGATGTTTGTATAATGTAAGAACAAATCTTGTATGGATCCAAACTTAATACCATAAAGGTTTAAAAAAGGTAGCCTGAGAAAGTCCCCACCCTGTAATTGCATCATAAATCAGTTCTTAATATATTATAATGTACCTTTCTGTCTTGCTCTGAGAGGGGAGTGTCTATTTCAGCATGAAACTTAAACTGGCCCTGAAATGAAAACAACAACTATAGGATGTTGTACAGGAACAGTGGTATATTATACAGTTAATAATTTTTATGTCCATTTCACTGATAGAATGTGTCTGTCAGGAAACAACCATAAAATTTGGCACCTACTTGTACATGTAAAAATACTTAATATAAGTGGTTAAATGCAGCTAATGGATGTGATGCTCTAGGGGTGGTATGACAGGCAAGCTTTGTCCAAACAAGAATTCAGGAATAACTACTACATGAAGGGTAACTAATCAGTGGTCACCTTGTACCCAGGTCCCAGGCGGTGCATGGCTCCAACAGTCTGGGCAGTAAGGGCCTCAGAGAACACATAAACAGCTGCCATCTGACCACAAAACACGCTTGCACTATCAGCCTTAGGTGATGAACCAATGTAACACTTGTCAAATGGCTGAAAAGACAACATTGTTATTGTTTGAAGTAAATCAGCAGTTATGCAAAAATGAAAAGATAAAATAACTTTTAATCCTGAAATAGATCAGCCTCGTATCCACAAATTATCTTACAGCACCAGCCCACCAAGTCCTGGTAGATCCTACAAAACCCTATAAGATCCAAAAGGATCCACTCAGGATCCTGTAAAATCTTTCAGAATCATCCTCAAGATCTTCGATAGGATCCTGTATTATTGCATCCTCTTGGCTCTTAAACGGATGTTATCAGGACACTGGTCAGGATCCTATAACATCCTATCGGTGAAGTTGCACACAAAGCAGCCTACATAGCTATGAGAGCTTAACCCAGTTTCTGTAGCATGAGATAACCAGGAGTATTGCTACTCCTCCTTGAATAAGCTGCTGGTCCAACAGAGGGTTTATCCCCACAAGTATGCCACTTAAGTATGTCCTTTAAATATATTTAGCATGACTGCAGATGCCGGGCCTCAAACCACTATACTTCAGATCTAAAGCCCAACACACTAACCAACTACACCACTGCATCCCCCACCTTAAATTCCTGTTAGAATCTTATTAAGATCTTGTGTAGGATTTCTACCAGGGATGCTCTAACTAACTAAAACATCTAGGTAACTGATGCTCACTTCAAATATTTACTGTCAAATACAAATCAATGAATGTACAAATAATGAAGCACTACATGTAAACCAGCCATTTGAATCAGACAAGAACAAGTCATAGTCAATAAGAGGTGACAAGAGTTTAACCTTGATAACATTGCACAAGAGTAGCCAAAAGAGTACGTAAAAGTTAGCAGCCAAGAGAAAAGTCTGAGAGAAAAAGTTGCAAGAAACCAGATTCAAACTCCATAAGAAAGGATTAAAGACCACAAAAAAAAGAATTCATGATCAAATAACAGTTTGAAGTCTCATAATCTGCCATTCTTGTTTGCACTGGGCTTTAAATTTACCTCATTAGCATGAACTAGAGTTGTTTCTCCTGTGGACACCACTTTTCCATTGACAAAGCATCGGATCTCACTGGAGTGAAATCTGTTGTACACATGCACAACTGTAACCATGTACCACTGGAAAATATACACACCAGTCAGTCAAATCAGTTGTTTTCCACAAAAATAAAAGTTCATCACTGCATTATCTGATTGCAGTTAAAAAATTATCTAGCAAACATAAGATCACCATTGTGTCACCTTTTGAGGATGGAATTCAAATTTAACAAGATGATGAAGGACTTTGTTTTCCCGTTTGCCAGTTTTTACAGCACATTCTAAGACCAGCATTGGACCTGAAAAATGAGCTGAATATCCAAGTCCTTTACCAGTACGAAAGCTGAAAAAATAAAGAAAAAAGATACATTGATTAATTATTATATTTATATTTTAATTTGCAATGACTTAAAGTAATTTATTAATTCTTCCAACATTTGTGTAGTGTATATGATGTTATTCACAGTGTGATTGTGTTTAGGGTAACAGAGTTGAAAGCTGGCAGTCTCAGGAGAAGGCCCCATTCTGACAAGAGTTCTACTTCTCTACAATGCTTGTAAATAACCAACTGGTCTGCCCACTGCCAGTTTTTAACCTATATGAAAGATTCCTTTGAATGCTCAGTCCAACCAACACCTTTTATATAAATTAGTTCATAGAGGACTAAGAAAACCAACCCCTCAAACTTAAAATTAAATTATGATTTTATTATTAATTCCCAAATTCAAGGCTGTATATAGCCTTCTCAGCTTACCAGTACAAATATGGTTTGCACTTTTCAGCATTGGCCAGGTGTGATGTGTCAAGACAAAGCCATGTTGAGAAGGTGAAACCTGACTGCAGTGGCCATTTTGAAATGGGTGGCAAGGTGATGGCCTGTGAAATATTGAAATACTAAATTTATTCAAGACAGAGTAACAGGGATTATGCTATAATGATATCTGCACCAACATCTGCATGTAGCTTTTGCCTTACAACAGGTTGCACTTGGGCCACAGGCAACCCACAAAGTATCACAGTCTTAACAGCATTATTAGTGCCTGTAAGTGACTCAACTAGGGGTACTACTTTGGATTTATCAACTGAGTTGTGAAGGTAAATTGGTCATCAAAAACCAGTTACTATGGGACCATGAGTTTTCAATAATTGTAAATGTACATAATCTTTTTCCCCATCTCTTTAGTTTAAAAGGTTTCATTACTATTGTACGTATTTTTGAAAGTGTATGTATGTATATAGTTTAGTCAGACAACTCAAGACTCCTGTTGATAGCAGGGATGCTTTCTAAGCTCCCTGAATGGACTACCCTGAGTAATACATATTTATATTTTTTCTTATACATATTTTTCTAAATAAAGGCATCTAACCTAATCTAATAATCACCATAAATTGGTAGGAACTTGTTCCATTACTTGTAAGAACAAGAGGATAGTTCCACTGCATATAAACCAAGTACAACCCAAAATCCTTGATTCACTTTGACGAAGGGCTAACGCTCGAAACGTCAGCTTTCCATCTCTTTACGGTGGTCAATTTACCTTAGCAACTCAATTGATAAATCCAAAACTTTGTGTTTCACGTCCCCACCAACACAGCACCACAGTTTCTTTAGAAACTAAGGTCCCCCTTGTTACATGTAGGGGTATTACTGTCATCCCCCATCACGTGAGAGGCTAACCACTCTGTACCTCCATATTAAAGGTATACTGTAGTTACAAAATTGTGTGTTAACTTGATGAAATTATTGTCCTGATACACAGTACAGCAGTTATAATGTACTGTACATGTACCACACAGAACAGGAGAATCAGCAGTTCAAGTTTAGCAGTGGGATGACCAACTGTCTATCTGTTAACTCCTTGTTCTAGATCTTGTTGTTTTTAAACCAAACTTTCTGTGGAGCTAGCTTCTCCATCCCCTCCTTCAGTTGCCATTGTTTTTATTACTCACTGCTCCTTCCTGCCCAGAAAAGCTGAAGTAAACATCAGGCCCATGTTTCTCCAACATCAGCTTAAAGACAGTCAACAACTTTACTGTATGACAGGGCTGCCAATAAAAAAATGTATCATTAGTTTACCTTCAGTCACACCTCCACTTATTGCAGAGACTCCAACCCTCCCTATCTGAAGTCTCCCCTCCCCAGATGTTTCTATAAAATTCTTCCAAATTTATTCTTAAATTTAGGAGATTAAAAACAAAATTTAAAAAAATAATAAAATATTTCCTGACTCAGAGCATAATAAAAAAAGATTAAAATGGAATATTTCGTCTGGACCAACGGAACTTCATTAGCCACGATAGAAATGTGAACATTAATAAGGGTTATATCACTTCATGAGGGTCTCAAGGGGCCTAAAATAGTGTTATAGATGTTGGCTAATTCGAAGCCATTGTCTCTATTCAAAGAGGGCTTTTGTAACTGGATCTCAATTGCTTCCCTTATGCGACGTTTGAATGTGTTGCTTTCCATGGCGAGAACTTTTGTTTTGCTGGAATCCACCGAATGTCCCGTGAGCTGGCAATGTTCCTGAATGGCTGATGAATCCCTTGAAAGATGTTCCTTAATTTTAGTTTCAAGCACGCGAGAAGTTTCGTATTGTTTGTTGCATTGATCACAATGAATGTGATAAACTGTACCACACTTCTTTAGGTTTTCAGTTTCGTCTTTAACCTGTACCAATTGCGATCTGAGAGAATTGACAGGCTTGTGGATGATAGTGACCTCGTGTGATTTAAATGCTCTTTGTAGGCATTCCGAAATGCCTTTGATGTATGGTACTGAGGCCTATACTCTCTTCTTGTTGCGGGATTTGAATTAGCCAACATCTGTAACACTATTTTAGGCCCCTTGAGACCCTTATGAAGTGATATAACCCTTCTTAATATTCATATTTCTATCGTGGCTGATGAAGTTCGGTTGGTCCGGACGAAATATTCCATTTTAATCATTTTTTATTACGCTCTGAGTGAGGAAATAGTTTATTATTTTTTTTAAATCATGTTTCCAGAGCAGGAAAACAATATTTTTGATTGTAAAAACAAAATTGGTTAACTACAGTGTAATTTAATTTAGTACTGTTATAAACTGAATGATAGAAAACCTGATCCTCTCACCAGCGCAAAATAAAACAGCTTAAAGCTGGTAAATTTACACAGTCTTGCCATTAATGCCATGACATTATAAAGTGACAGGCTTAAGCAGATGGGTAATGGGAAAGAATATTGCCATCTAACAGGGTTTTTCTGTGAACTCACCCATTTTCCATTCACACCCTTCAAAGTGGCCAACAGTGTCTTGAGTTCTTTAACAGTGATGCTGTAACTGGATAATATTCCTAATAGCTCTACAAGTTTGTCTATGAAAACAAGGAGGACAAACTTCAAAATCAACTTAAAGAACCAAACAAGACTGTGACTAAAATGAAGTCAAAATTCTCCAAATCAGCCTCCCCCCACCCCTCACCTCTATTTTAATACAACATAAAGGGAAAGAGAGGGGAGGGGAAGATGAGGGAGGGAAAGAGAGGGGAGGGGAAGATGAGGGAGGGTGAGAAGGGGATTCTAAAGTCAGGTGAATTATTTGTCAACTATTGCAGCAAATTGTTAAAATAAGCAGTTGCTCAAATATCAAAACTCTCACCCTCACCTTCTTGAATCCTGAAAGAAATTCAATATGCTCCTGGGGTCTTAATGGCACTTTTATGGTATAATTACAGACGTATTACAACAAACAGATTGTGGAATTGCAAACCAAGACTCACCAGTGCAATTTCTACCTACAGAAGGAAGCCTTTTATGTAGAGAGACATTAGATTAGGTCAATTGTCTTGCAAGAGGCTTCAAAATCTGTTAAACAAAAATGATATTATACTCACCTGCTACGACTTCCCTCTCCTGTGATAATCGGCATAGCACTCTTTCAATCAGGCCAATTTTGGTAGCTGCTTGCAAGTTAGGAATGCTTTTTCTTAAAATTGCGATGAGCAATCCTAAAATTTCAACCTGATAAAAGTAAAACAAAGAGGTTCAGCCATATGCAGTCCATGAGGTACAAAAAAGTTTAAAACCTTTTAATAGGTGACATCAGATGATAATTTTTTATTCATGTATTATGTCAGACTCAGATTCGATCTCTATACCCACAATTGCTGAGATGCATAATGACAGATATCATCTGGAATCATCCAACCATCATGAGACTGAAAAATACATTTCCCCACGCACAACATTCCCTATGATTTCAAGTTAAAGAGGATGCTTCAAAGGTCATGTGCAAGTGAGTCCTGAAAACAGATTAAATTTCTCCTCAATTGTCTTTTGCAGACTTTTAACATATAACAAACATAGTCTCATAATTATTATGTTCATTCTGTTATTGCAAATTTATGAAAATCACTGCCAGTTCAGTCCATAAACTTGAAATAAATCTACTGTGGTGTATGCAGGGATCTGGGCACCAGCTTCTTTTTCATGCAAAAATCATATGGCCTTGTGGCAGAAAATCACATGGTGTTGCCTTCTATCGTGTCACCATATTATAGCTGTTGTTATTCTCTGTTGAAAATAAACACCTATACTAGTTGTTAACATGTCGTTTAAGACACCAATATACAACATCAAGCAATATTTCCGCCTGCTGTAATTGGCCTCAGCTGTTGCGGTGTCCCTGCCAACCCCCTTCTTTAGTTTGGTTAAGTTGTATGTTTTGTTTTCTTTGACGAAGTTAATAAAATAAAAATATAAAAAATATATATAAAATATAATGCTAGTTAAATAACAGCCATTTAAAATGGAAATATACTACAAAAAATTATGAAAATATCATTATGGTTCCTAACCTTGAAATAGACCCTTTTTGCATTACCTTTAGCTGTGATTTTTCTTAGCCATTTAAAAAAAACCCTCATTCACTTGAAAAAACATTACCATAATAAAAGAATAAAAAAGAATATGCTGACCTTTCATATCACGCAAAAAGTCTACTGTCTACATGAAAAGCTGCATAATCTCCCCAAGGCACAAAATTCAAATCATTCACTATCACTAAAATTTTACCAACTAATGTGAAATAATAAGAAAACCAAACAACAAGAAAATTTGAATATCTTTGCTTTTATTTTCTTTCAAAAATATTAACCCCTAAAGAGAAGAAGCAATCAACAAGAAAACAAAATTAATGACAATAAAAACACCTGGAAATCAAACCTATTAATTTTTTTTCCACACAATTTTGTCCTTTTAAAAATTGTAAGTACAGTTTCATTCTTAACTCCTGAAGAAGTCGATGCATTGTTCATTTTTATGGTTTATTTTTCTCATAACGTTTTTCCTTTCTCAAAATATTTTATACACGTCATTGAAAAGGATAAATGTAGTTTTTTGTACATTTTTTAATTAGGCCTAGAAATTGCCACTCAAAGCTGAAATCCACATGTTTGTGTCTGATTTATTACTGCAGATATTAATTTGACATAATAGTTGTACTTTGCAAACAAACAAAAAAAGTATTTTATCCTTTTCAAAAATTATGTAATGCTTACAATAAATATTCAGAAAAAAGATAAAAATTTTTAATGACACCTGCTGCGATAGGAAACCAACAACTCCTCTTCACAGAACACAAATAAGAAGTCAGTGTTCATTATAAGATGCAAAAATACGACATATTTCCTCCCAAGTCCTGTATCCTTGGAAATGCAATTGTTTTGTCAAAAAAAACCGCTATCCGACCAATCCAGCGACAATGTAAAATAACACATGTAGATCATGGACGATCGAAGATAGATTCGAGGGCTGATCTTGAGTCACGCAAGCTACGCTGTGGTGCTAACTTGAAAATCTCTAGCCGATCGCGAAATCTCAAATTGTGTAGCCTTAAAATAAACGCTGTTGAAAAGTACTCTCCTGTGGTGCTGTCCGCTTATAATTTTACTAAGGGGAAAAATAAAAAAATACGCTTTAACTCTGTGGTTTATACATGTAGGTGTTTATATGAATGCACGGATTACGCACCTTCAAAGACACATTGCAGTGCCCTAACAACTCCAGTAATATGATGAGATCTGATGAATCTTTTATGGCGAATCGCGCTTCCAGGTCAAAGACTCCACCGACGAGCTAAACACCGAAGAAAATATTGATGTGAACATTTTGTCGGGAACTCAAAATTAATGACATGTAATCAACATGATCGCGCGCGCAGAAAAATCTTTCTTCCTTGATCTTCTTAATCCAATATCAAACCACACTTGGCAAATTGAGATCCGCCAATTTAGCCTACAAATCAAGAAAAAAACGTGCATAAAATGCCAGTTGAAATAAATAGGAGGGGGGATATTTAATGTAAAAATAAAAAATATTGCCCTACCGAGTCAAAAACAGTGTCCACCACTTTCTTATAATCGGTTTGGCCTTCAGCCTCTGCTTCGCTCGCCAGTTGAATCAATTGAGCGAGCTTTGTTCTCGCAGCGGCACTCACGACATTGAGGGATCTTTTCCTTTCGTGATTCTTCCTGTCTCCACTTTCATTGTTCTTTATTTCGGTCAAGACTTGTTCGGATTGAGAGCTGCTAGCTGGAGATGAGTCCGCCATGTTGGACCATTTTGAGTGGAAGTGCGCATGTTCGGCAATATGTACACAGGACTACCAAGCCAAAGTGAAAATTCAATGAAGCCTCACATATCTGATATCGCTTCAAAATAAACTGAATGCTTCCCTAAATGACCACACAAGGAGAAAAGAGTACACTCATATTAATTGTAAGCTGACAGCAAAGTAAATCTCTTTCTTATCTTCCTTATCACAAACTCTCAGGCTTTGACTTTCGTTTTGTTAGTGATGGTGGGAATCCTGTGGTGTGCCTCGTTTTCGATCAGTCAGCTGGTCAGAGCGTCGTGTGTTGCCAAGAATACGCGAATCCGAAGCGTGCTTTCAGACTTTTGCAGCATTTTGCTAGCATTTTCGCCGCAGATTCTTTCATAAATGGGCTCCCTGTCCTCTTAAACTTTATATTGACCTTCCTGTGTTATTCCTGGGTTATTTTGGCGAAGATCTGACTTTTCCGAAATGCCGGCACCACGCTCTAAGGTAAATTGTTTAGCACGCACAGCTAATATGTAAGCTGCAGTTTGCAGTGATGTTGTTTACATGTTTGATTCCTTACACATATCGTGGCTCGATCAGTCCATATTTCCACTTAAAAGGAACCTTTTATGTTTGCAAGATAGCTCATTTCTTTAGTTTTCTTTTATCTGTGGAATACGTGCAGATAAGTAGCGGATGATGTAGTGAATTTCTTTGTGTTGTTTACAAAAACCTAGATAAACTTAGTAGCTTTTGATCAATATCATCTTTGTTTTTAATTTGGAGCTATAGGTGGAAAGGATCTTTAAACCATTTTTATGAAGCATCAAGCAAAGATTTATTAGTTAAACTACTTTTTATATAAAGAATCTCTTCGAAATTAAACATTGTTTTTGTAAATGCACAGTACATCATTAAGCTAATTAGATCACTAAGCTTGACTAGGTGAAATGACATAATTATCTTAAATCTTTTTTTATTTGTAACTGATATAAATTGAGGTCAAACATGTACAGTAAAACACTTGGCATTTGTATGAGTCGCTTTTAATTTCATTTTTCAAGATGAAAAGCTCAAAAAAAATGTATGCATATGAGTAAGGATACCACCAATTAAGCTATGCTATTACGTGCTTGTAACTTTCTACTGAATAAATAACAAGCAATTTCTTTATTGTTGTGGCTAGTGAATAATTGAAGAAAATTTTGTATCTGAAAAAGTGTTTGGCTTTTGATAACTCCATGGGATTGCATTCAGCAATTGTTAAATTAAGATAACAAGTCTTAGATCTACCATAAGTAAACAATGTAGCCACTGTCAAACAAGTTTTGCATCTTTAGAAGCAAGAACTTGTGATGTGAAAACACAACCTAAATTTGTAGGTGACACGTGAAGCATAATTTGCAACAAAACTTTCAAACTAACGCTGGTAAACCAGGAACAAGTTTGGTTTACAGACATATTTTACAATGTGCTAAATTTGCTTGAATACAAAAAGATTTATCATAGCCATGGTTGAAAATACAATACAATAATCTTCATTTACAAAATGTACCCACGGTCAATTCATCAGCTACAATACATTAACAAGTAAACTAAGAAATACTTCTAATCTAAATCAAGAAGAAAACATACAACACTGAAAACTATAATTGAAAGCAGCTTTCCATGACTGCCATGCCTTAAAATAAGGATTTTGTTATTGTTTTGTTGAAAGTAATAAGTACCAACCAAGTTATGTTAAATATTGGAACTTTGCCCCATTCAACATTTTCAAACTTCAATTGTTTGATCACTCCACATCTAAATATCCAGTGATTTAACCCACCCATGTTCTGCTTCTTACTTAGATATTCACTCATTTGTTTTGGATGCTGATCCCAACCAAGAAAAGGCTCTGAAAGTTGCTACCCAACATCCCCAAACACCCAAATTGTTCTTGATAATTTAATTCTAAGAGTTCTGACACATTATATTGTTCTGTTTTAAATACACTTTATAGCGGTATGAATCAGAGTATTTTTCTCACTACAAAAAAGTTGAATCAAAGCGCCCAAATACTGTGAAAGGTGAAGTGACAAGATCATTAAGCCATGGTGACAGTAATGGTACAACACCAAGGGCAGGATTGCAGTCAAGTAAGCTGGGTACTGTTCATGAGCCTCCACTACAGAGGAAGAGAATTGTGCCTTATGAAAAGAACCACAACATCTTCACAACTTTTACAGTAAAGGAACAACCTGACAGAGAGTGGCTGAAAACTGACCGTGAATCATACAGATCACATTCACCTACAGACAATAGGCATAGAGAGGTATTTAAAGTGACATCTGCATGTAAATCTCCAGCTTTATTTTAACAAGTTCATGCATCTCTCAGAGCTAAAGGACATATTTTTGGAGTAATGTAGAGTATGTACAGTGCATCTCCCAAAAATTCCACTAAGAATTTGGGAAATCTAATATAAAATTTAAAAAGGAATGAGAATGAAATGCTGTATAGCGCGGTTGAAATACCTCATTGGACACCCTCATCTTATAATGGTATTATTATAATATTCATTATAATATTAGGACTGTTTATTTCATGTTCCCAGCCCCTTAATTCTCCCAGTTAAGTCCTTCTTCCTTTGTTCCTATGTTCCCATCCCTGTCCCCCTCTACCATGTAGCCAGTTTATCACAATGTCTTCAGTCTTCCACAGAGTGGTAGGGGACTGAAGGGGTGTCATCAGATGTCTGATATACCCCAGGGGATTCCCATGTTTATAGTGATCAGGAATTCTGGATAGAACTCGAATGTTGGCAACTCAAGGCTCAAATTCCAGTGGTACTGAACCATGAATTTACTCCTAAAAGGTACAATTTCTGTTATCTTTGTCACTTTTGTGTGGTTAGTACCCCCCCCCCTTTCCACCCTCCCATGGGGAAAAATCCCCCTAACCCTTGTGATTCCAAGGTTTCAGCAGTAAATTTCTGTCTCCACTTTTTACTATATTAACTGCGGCAGTGACTTTAAGGTCCAACTTAATCCTTTTTTTTTCAAATTCAGGACAAGAGGGTTGCATTAATTAATAACAGAAGTGAAACACCAATCCTAGCAGCAGAGAGAAAAATATTCAAAGAGCAACATGGAAATATTAACAGAACAGTTTATGTACCTGACAGAATAAAGAGGAAGAGTACTTACAAAGGAGACTTTGTAGACTACAAGAAACAATCTAAGACTCATAAAGGAGCAAAAGAGAAGACCAAACCCAAGAGACAGCAAAGCCCACATAAAGCAGTTGGTGGGCACAAAGGAGGTAAGGAATTGAATTTCTCTCCCCAACCAAAAAAAAAAGAAATCTGTTTTATCCATTGCAGAATTTCAAACACTTTCTGAACACCTGAAGCCTCAAGTGAGTGTAACTTCCAACACTGACAGGCTTTACAGGCTTTACAATTATTATAGCCAGCCACCTTTGTTTTTAAGCAGTAAAGCAAATCTTATCCCTTTAAATTTATGAAAATTAAGGAAGTCGTTTCTGCACACAATTGCCAGATGATTGTCTTTCTTAAGGCTTCATTCCCTGTGCTGTTTGGTCTTGTTGGTCTTGTTGTTGTTGTTGTGTTGCTGCTGCTGTTGTTGTAGCATACTTTTGAGAGCTCAAAATTAAGGCACCAAGGAAATCGTGGAGCAGTGTACTTATTAAACTGAGAATGTCACTGACGCATGGAAGCAGATTTAGCAGTTACTTTCATATTTCAGAAGTGAGCCCCGACCGTCTTCCCCCTGCTGGTATTCACAGAGCAACAAGCTTTGGAGACACAAGACTGCTAAAACCTTCAGATGACTCACAGTACATGAGATCACCAGAACGTGAAAAAAAGTAAACTTTTTTGTGTTGTTTATGTTTATTGTGAGTGGTGTTGCATGCCTGACACCTCAAAGACTACCTCACACCCTTTTGCTAGATGTTCTCATCTTGTTGTCTGTGAAATCCCACTCCCTGGCCTCTATTTCCCTGCTTCCCATAGCCTTCCTTACCCCCTTAATTCTCCTTATATTGGGCTAAAGGGGAAGGCTCTGCCCAAAAGGGGAGCTTTTTTGGCGCTTGCTGTATACGAAAGGTTGCAGAAACGGAAAGTTGCAAAATATTGTCAGACATCACAACGCAAAAAGACATGGCTCCTTGTATCGACTACTACCACACGACGTTCAAACACTTTTGGCTTGTTTTGAGGTATAAAAAGGCGCATTTTTTGTTCTTCCTAGGTATATGAAAGGGGAGCCATTTCGTTAAAAATAAGTGTGTTAAAAAGTAAGGGTTTGAACTCCGGGGCAGAGCGTTCCCATACGAAACTTTATTGAGTAACTCCCCCCCCCCCCCCTCCATCTTTTCTCTCATTTCTCTTTCGGCTTATCACACTCCTGAGAAAGAACATCAGGAGGCCTAGGGTGGGGGTGAATTTGGAAGATGAAAAAGTGTCTGTGTTCTCGTTAGCTTGTTGAAAATTCTAATTTATGCTTGTTACTTTGGTGTTCACATTATTTAAGAGTGTTCAACACAGAGTACACAAGCCACTTCACCCAACCAACAAAGTTCAAGTATGTGGATGGTTTGTGGATAGAAACTCCTGTTAATGCTGGTGTAACCTACAGCGTGATGGTGAGTGTGGTAACAGAGTGCTAAAAAACAGAAAGTGGTGATAAAAAAGACAATGAAACCATGCAAAACATCCACGACAACGATAAGAAAAAAATTTAAACTATGTAAAAAGCCAACAAAGGACGCAAGAAAGGCCAGTAAAATAGCACTGCAAAAGCTGGTAAAATGATAGCAACAAGCCAAGTCAAATGTAAAGAAAGCGAATAAAATGATCCGACAAAAGACTGCAAAATGACGCATTAAAGGTAATAAAATGAGTCGGATTCAGTACATAACAGCTAGTGAAAGACAGAGAATGAAAACGGTATTCATAGCAAGTTGTTATGAACAACTGAACTTTTTAATCCCGTGTATTTCTCTCTGTAGTCTCCTGTGGTGTTTCATGTATCATCTGTAGTAATCCTTGCTTTTACTTTTCTCTTAGGATAACAAAAAGAAGAAAACGCCTGAGTGGTTTACCCAGGTCGGATTTTTTTCCTTGGCTAATTTACAGTTTGAAGTTCATCTGATCTTAATCTTTTCGTTACTTCATTTCTTTTTTCGTTCGTTCGTTCGTTTGTTCGCTAGTTAGTTTGTTTGTTTATGTATTATTATTATTATTGTTTTTACTTGATTAAGACTTTGGCAACCATAAGCACACGGACATTACTTCCAGGGGCTAAAATATCAGGTTTTTCTTCTTTGGCATGAGTTCTGATTATGTGTTGTTTAATGTTTACCTTTAGGTCTTAGAGCGTCGTAACGATGCCTATGGCTACTCTCAACGCGCGCGAGGAACACACTTCTCTCGCGAGAGTCTCGATGAGATTAACAGAGAACAAGCCGAACGCGCGAGTTCTCGCTCCGAGTCGCAACGTTCTTTTTCTCCAGACGAACAGAGGAGCCGAGGGCGAGAAGTAAAGCCGCGAGCTCGAGCAAGGAGCACTTCGCCACCACGAAAACGCGAAGCTTGGGCCAAAGTTCGCGCGCGCTCTCCGAGGGGATCCGACGACAGACAAGTGGGTTCGGGAACAGAGGGGACTTCAGATGATGATGACATGATTCTCGAGCGAGGCCGATCCCCGACTCCGGAGCTTCGAGACACGAAAAGTTCACGACGACACCACCTTGATGTGACTACGAATATCTTGAATGATAGTTTTGAGAAATCCCTATCGATTTCCAAGAAGAAGAAATCTCCATCACGGTATTCTCGTAACGGGTACACCACTCCACCGAAGGAAGAAAGAGATGAGAGACCAGCCAGCCCGGCGTCTAGTGTTAGTTTAGCTGGTGATGCAAGATCCTATACGCCTCCGCGCATAGTGGAAAGATACCCTCCGCACACCCCTGTTGCTAGTCCAGTAGGCAGCTTGAGGGGTGGTAAAGGTGGAAGAGATGATGACGTACTCTCAGTATCCTCCATGTCGAGTCGAGCATCCACAGCGTCCGAGACGCTTGAACGGGCGAAAAAACGCCTGGATGAGCTTCGGAAAAGGGAAAAAGCCTCTAGATAGAACTCTTGGAGACACTGAAAAGAGCATTTCGAACCAACTTGTATAACTGCCAGGCTTTCAGTAGACTATAGTCCAACTATCGTAAACAGCCACAGCACCGAACAGAATTCTTTTTCACCTGGAAACTCTTTATTGCACAGTAATTTACCATTGGCTATCTCCAAATCTCGCTTTCTCGAACACTAGATTTTCTGGGGTTGTTTGAGTGTTTTAGTTTGAGGTGGCACAAGTCTTCTCGTCGTTTTACTGCAGTTTTTTAAGATATGCGACTGATGACTTATTGCAAGTCTCTAGCATAGGTAGACTACGACCTGCTGCGTCTTGTTTTTCTTCAAAATGGTGGAACAAGAGCCGATACAAGAAAGGTGCGATCTACAAGCGGTGAAGCCAAGAGCTAAGGGAGCAAACCTCGTATAACTGCTTTCGTGCTCTCAGCTTCGCCTCTCGTAGTTCGCGTTCGCGCCATTTTCGCTTGGCGTGCGGTCCGCTACCTTTATAAAGAGAAATAAAAGACTGCTCGCAATCTCTGTTTATCGTAAACTAAGGAACTGCAATTTTTCTTTCCCTCTTGGATCCGCATTGAGATTTACACTTGTGTTATGATACTTAAAGGTTTTGTTATCTGAAATACTCTGAACCGTTACTTTTTGTTACTTTTCACCATTGCGCCCATTGCACTGAGCTGTTCAAGTATCCACATGGGATTAATCAGTATAATTCTGTCTCTAATATTTTGACGTTAGACACGTGATTTCTTAACGAAAAAGCTTAATGAAAATGTGGGAAAAGTTTGTTATTTATCGACAGTACCATGGCTCTTTTTTAACTCTTACTCTCCCCTCTCGTTTTCCATTTAGACGCGGTTTTGTAAACAAAAAGAAAAGTATGAAAAGTGAAGAAAATTTTTTTATTGATCGATCAGTGGTTTGTGTGTGCGTGTGTTTTTTGTTTGTTTTTTTTTTTTATTTGTCGTTAAAATTTATTTTGAGACAACAGCGTAGTCTAGCTAAAAAACAGAAAGAAAGAAAGGAAAGAAGGAATAAAGAAGAAAAGGGAAATTTTTTTTATTCCACTTTCCGAGTTTTCTTCTCTCCCTTTCTGTTGTAGATGTGATCTTGCAGAAAAATAAATAACAAATGAAGAGTTGTTATTTATCGATATTTTGACATATTTTGTATTTGGAGTCAGTCATCTGGGTTAACATATAAGGTTCAGTGAGTAGTCTAGACTTCTATTCGGCTTTTGTTGTTGTATATTGTGATAATGACGATTAAAGCAAATGGTATTATATGTAAAAAAGAATGGTTTTGTTTCCTTATCCAAAACAGCAGATAAGCACTGCCCATCAAAAAAAGATATGGGAAAACGTTCGTGTATCGTGTAACAAGTTTGATAGTTTTGAAGGGACAACATTAATTTGGAGTGCGCATCGACAAAAGTACTTGTAAACAAAAAAAGTCTTAACGCAAAGATGCGATTTCTAAAGAGCATTTTCTCGAGAGAGTGGAATAGACACAAAGCAAACTAATCTCTTATGCCTAATTGAATATCGATTTCATGCAATTATCACTTTGTTCGGTGAATAAGCAAGCATCGTCGACCGCGGAGCATTGTAGCATGGTATTTTAAATCTAAAAGTAGAGGAGAAACTTGTGTAGCTGCGATTGATAGTAAATCAGGAATGAAGGTTTCATCCTGCAGCTTGCCTGATCTTCATCAAGTGAAAACAGGCGGTAATGCGACTTCTGCAGCGGACAAAGAAATCTTCAAGTCAGGAAATTTTGCAGGTATAAGTAATACAGTGAACCATTTTCGGTACGGTAATTGGTATATCTCGACTGAACAGAAATTAAACCGAGTTTCTCTGACGTACTATTGTGCAGTAGTTTTCAATCTTCACTCCGTTGCTTCCGCCCACAATTTTCTGTTTTCCTTTGAAGTAGCACGAGACTACTTAGTAGCCAGGCCAAGTCGCGTTTTTTCCCGTCTCTTCAAAATGGTGCGAACACTGAGCGAATTACACTGTTCGTATTCGAATCTATGGCAAGAACGTCATGCTAGCCCACATATAAGGCACTAATGTGAAGGTAAGTGAGTACAAGTAAGGGAAGGTACGTTTTTTCTTGGGGGGGGGGGGGGGAAGGCTGGGGAATTTTGGTATTTTTTTCCCAAAAAAGTGTTGGCCCTCCCTTGCGTTTTAATAAAAAAAACTCCTGACCCCCCCACCTTTAGGTGACTGACAAAAGCGCGACCCTCCCCTCACTACTACATGGTATGTTCCATGGTTTAGAAACCTCAGAACGTTTCGCTTGTGAACGCAAAGTGTTTGAATATGAATATATCTCGATATTGAGTGTGTGCGTGCTGAAACAAGGAAAATGCGAACAATCAGTGTGGGATATTTACGTTTTATAGCTGAAGTTTGAATATGGAAGTATTTGAGTATTTATAAAAGTTTTGAACATAAAATATCTAAGGGAAAGTACACGCGCTTCTTTCTCCGACTAGCTGGCCCTCCCCCTTTGGTGCTCACTTTCACTGATGACCCTCCCCTCTGAGGCCCCAGCCCTCCACCGCTAAGAAAAAACGTACCTTCCCTAAGGAAAGTGAGTACAAGTGAAGGAAAGTGTGTGTTAGTGGAGGTAGGTGCGTTAATCAGTTGATGTATATATTCATATAGGATTGTAATGTTATTAGTGTCTTATATGTGGGCTAGCATGACGTTCTTGCCCTATATGTGGGCTAGCATGACGTTCTGGCGGAATCTATTGTCGCGGTTACTCTATAATTTGATTTCTGAAATGTCCATCGTCTGCAAACTTGCAAAAGCTTTCACTTTTCAATTTTAAGGGATGTTAACGTGCTGGGAAGCATGCAGTGACTTTCTCACTGTTTTAGTATGTTTCCACGAACTTCTCGTGTCAAATAATTTCCGAAATAAACTAACCCTAACCCTAACCCTAACAGTTTGCCTCGACTTCCCAGCTAAGCTACAGTCTCCCACAATGAATCCATAATGCCAGTTCCATATGTTGTAAGCTATGGTCGAGATTAGTTTTAAGTGAAAGATTGTGTAATTTGATTGAGAACCGGTTTAAACAGGACTTCACAAAACATCACGTTAAACTGAGGGGATGATGGCCTGCGAGAGTGGTCGTTTGGGATCGGAAAGCCTGATTTCAAATTGGCAGACCGCAAATATTTCACGAAATGAACAGATAGAATTTATAATGTGAAAACGCTTTATTTAGGTGCATGTTTCAAAATTGCAATAATTGCAATTGCAAAAATTGCAATAAAATTCAAAATTGCAATAATAATAATAAAAATGATAATAATAATAATAATAATAATAATAATAATAATAATAATAATAATTGACAGTGAATTAACCTGCAATTGGATGTCATACTTGAGAATCCTAACTCAGTTTATTCGAATCTTCGATAGCTGTATGTAAAGTCGACAAACTCCCAGTGATTCAGTCCAACACCCAGGGCAACGTTAACGTTGGACTTCCAGGAAAATATCAAACTACAAAGGAAATGGAAGGTAAAGTGGGATTATCATGATCGTGAACAAATTTTCAACGCACTGCACTTGGTCCATGGTTAGCTCTAATGCTTTGCTCTTAAATACAATATAGGAAAAAATATGGCTGCCGCACTACCGAAAATGCAAGCTCCACCAGTTGCTCGCATGACTACCACGTTTAGAGAAAGTTATCGTGGGCTGTACGGCACACCAGCTCCAAGCATGAGGTAGGAACACGATATCCAGTTTTCAAGAACAGCTTGTCCTTCCCCATAAAGGGGTGCCCGTCCAACCTTTATTATGTTAAAACATACGCTTTGGTCACCACGTAACCAATCCGTTCAGTTTCAAAATGTGCACAGTTGTGTAGACATTGTGTATTTACAACACGTTGTGTTGGCAAAGTTGACCAAACCAAGAGCACCCCGTCGTCTTTACATGGGAGACTCCCCCTGAAGCTGTGTCCCCTAGAAGTGTTTGCTCAGCAATTGTAAATCCACGCTACTCATCTTTGTTTCTGACAGACGAAGACAGGCGCTGCCCGGCCCTCACAGAGTCGGGTCTTCCTCTTATAGCATAGATTTTGGCCCCAAGCCTCTGAGGAAACACACGCCACCAAAAGTCCGACAAGGAAACATTCTTAACTCATATCCTGGAAATGTTTTGTACCCTTACACATTACCCGAGCAGGTAGGTGATAAGCTGAAGCAATTTTGCTGTATTCAGGTTAGACGTTTGCTGTTTAAAACCAAAACCTAAGTCAGTGTTGTATTTATTTTAATAATCTCCTACTCTACGTTCCCCCGTGAATCCCGGGCAACCCTTATTGAACGGTTAAGAATCACTTTATGGCGATCAAGAGACGGGAGTCCCGAAACGTCTGCGATTTCATAACTTTTGAGCGCAGAAACTCCCACTGTTCAAAACCCACCCATATCAGTAGCGACATCCAAAACTCATGATTAATTTTCTCTTATGGGACTGATATGAAGGCCAGTATTGACCCACAGGACCTGCGACAGTAGGCCAGGGTAAACCGAACTTAAGTCAGACGCAACTAACAATACCAATTCTACTCGTTTGTATTGAAATCAAGACAGAAACTTCAACAGTATGGTGATCACGTCATCACGCATATGCCCCTTCAGTACTCCGGTTGGCAAAAATGAAATGTAATATGTAATATATAGTACAATACGTCTTTGTTTACACTTCAGTAAGCCAGGCGAAACCGTACATTCAGTTAACGGCTTTGATGGGTGAACGAGCCAGTGACACCTCTCAATAACATTCCACCGAACGTAGTCTTCAACTGAAAGCGAAATGCCTGAAAAAGCAGTCTATTTTGTAAGTTGTAGTTTACTGGCTTCAGATCTCATCAAGAACTTCCTACCTTTCTGTTATTTCTCAGGTGATCACTATATGGAAGCCATTTCCAATTGAGAAGTCAAAGAGTGATCAAACGGATGAAATCCTAGCGCGACTTGTCAGCAACATGTACTGCACTTCATATCAGTTGGATTTTACGAAATCAGGAACCCCCATAATTCCGGGTTAACATGTCCAAGTATAATCCAAAAACGAGTGGCACCATTGGAAAGTACTGCTCAGCAGTTTTCATTTGAATGGTCACCGTCTAGGATTGTTTTCACAGTCTCAAAAGTATGAACTACCTCGTGCAACATGATAAGCAGCACCAAAAAGCTGTCATTTGAGTGATCACACTTTATGAATTTTAACTCACAAGCACTTGGATTGAAAGCTGAAAACTGTAAATAAATATCACTACGAATTAAAACTTCATCATCGTAAAGTACTATACCTAATTAATTACACGACCCCACAAGCATTATGCTTTAAATTTTTCATCGTGTTTAAATAAAGGATGTGATGATGATGACGATGATGATCAGAGATGTGATAAAAATGATCCACGGGCCCCTCTCGTAAACTATACAAGGCAGAGGGTACCGCAGTATTGAGAACATTTTACTTGACCGTGAAATGATAATGAGGCTTTTACAGTGAAGCTACTCGAACCGGGCCACTTGGAAGAAAATTGACCAACCACAACGCTGATTGAGAACAAAAGAAGGCAACATTTTTTCATAAACTGACCAATAATGTTGAAGGATCTAGACAATACATCTCCAAATTTGAAACTGTTTCATTCTGCGAACCTCTCGGGAAATAGTCGAATTTTTTCATTGGTTAGCTTCAATGATGGTGCGGCGTTGACTCAATGTGACTGAAATCTGGCAGATTGTTTTTACGCGTCACATAAGCTATAAGCTTATTGTAAATGTAAATGTTTCCAAAATGGCTTTCACCCAGAAAAAACAAGTAAGACTGAATCGAGGGGGTGGCATATACGGCAGTCGCCGACACTCCCATCCCTGAATTCCTTGCTATTACGAGATTACGTTTCAGACTTGCACCACGCTCACATAAAAGATGTGGATTTTCTTCCAGTAATTGAGACCGCGGCTGAGAAAGGGCTGCAGAAGCCAGAATCAATGCATCAACGATAACCATAGACTTTCTCAAAAGTCCTTCGTTTCTCATTTCCGGTTCCGGTGGTAGGCCCGCGCGCGAAGGTCGAGCTCCCGCTCCCTCGCGCTCGGTATTTTGGGGTTTCGCGGTTCCGCAATCGCGCTTCCAAAAACAAAACATTCTGAGCTCGACTTGTGGGCAAGTCTACGATAACCACCGTACCTGTTTATTCAAAAAGCACTCAGTGAATAAGGAGATTTGTGAATCCCCGTTTATAATTGAACGATCAAAGGGTGCAAATGTCGATATTTATCTTAAGATCTGTGTTTGTTTATACTCGCTGCGCTGAGCGAACGCTTATCAGAATCAAGCAAGCTTGTTGCCTTACCGAATTTCATTTCGGAAAAGGTTTGTTCTACAAACAAACTCATGCATTAGCTGTACTGCTGAAGCGAAAGTATTGTTTAAGGATTGTTTTTTAAAATTGCAAATTTGACATCTCGATGTTCTGCTCAAAATTAAGCACATTTAGGATCGCAAGCAACCAATCGTAGACGTGACAGTGTCCCGAGCGGTCATGATCAGAGGTCACGGTGTCCAATTTTTGCGGAACGTGCATTGTCTGCCTGCTTCAACGTTATTGGTTGTTTACAAAAAAACTTTGCTATCTTTTGTTTTCAATTAGCGTCGCGATTGGTCAGTTTTCTTCCAACTGGCCCAGTTGAAGTAGACGCACTGCAAAGACTTTTCACTGATTTCTTTTTTCCCCTTTATTCCGTTAACCTATATAAAGGACGCTTGGCTTTTAACAAAAATGTATATTTTATTAACGTACATAATAAATTCTAAAAAAATTTGTCTTTCCTCTGTAAAACTTAAGGAGTTTTTCACTATGATTTTAGGGAAGTGCAAATATCATTTATAGCAACGTATTAAATTCTACGTTTCAAAGAAACCACGACTTTGTGCAGTGAACAAAACATGTTTCATTTTATTAAAAAATCGTCAGCTGCAAACGAACTAACGATAGTTTCGTAAAACCGAAACTGTTTTGTTCTTCTTGGAAATTTTAAGATAAATTCAGTTTTCTTTTAAACTCATTCAGTACCAGTCGCCTTTGATTTTATTTTTTCTGTTAAGGTTAACGCTTGGTTAACTGATTTTTTTGTTCAAGAAGACAGTTAAGAACTTTCCCAGGCCACAGAGGAGTCAAAGGATAATAACGCGACGCTTAGCGTACAAGAACGAGATTTGCCTGGAGTTGAAGAGAATTTAAACTTTGGTTCTTTTTACCATGCAACTCTCAGGACAGAAACATGCAACCATGAGAAAGGAGGGGAAATAAGCAGTACAAAGAGCGGGAAACGGGCGAGAAAACAATTAACCGATGACAGGCGCAGGAAAACGCGTGTCACCGACCTCTCATGCGCTGTAAGAAAGTCAACTTTTCGTCACCTTTCGTAGACTCTTGTTCTTGATAAATTCGGGCCAGGTCTATCCTCTATTAAAACTGATAAAGTGGATTCATTAAGAAATAACTTTTGTTGTAGTCAGTCCTTCCTTTTTCACTGATCAGCATCTAGACTTCAGCAAGCGGTGGACCGAAACATAATTCAATTTCACTGTACTTGGTGTCCCTGTGTCATCTCGAATACCACCGGTGATATCGACTGGGTTGCTCTTGAGTCTTGGGTTGTGACGTAACTGTGTCCACTGAAAGGAGACAGGGAAACAGAAAGAAAACTAGTTGTTTACAAATGTAAGACCAGCATAAAAGCAACCACCGTTAACACAAGGCTATTAATGGCATTTTACTTTACTCCACTTTCAACGTTTAAGATTATCTGAGGTCACACAACCTGAACTATGACTGCTCCTTTTTTTTCTTCTTTCTTAGGAATAGTCTATCAAGAAGTAAGTGCAAACTTGCGTGAAAACCGCGCAGCACACCAGAATAAGCGACAAACCCTCGCGGCTTTCCTGTAATTGAGCGCAAAATATCCTCAGCTAACTGAGCAGGCTACGAATATTCTCCACGTCTTGTCTGTTTTTATTGGGTGAGTTGGACGGCCGGACGGGAAAATATTTGGCTCGAGATCAAGCGTAGCAAGATCCTTGTACCATTATTAAGAGCCAAATTTAATGTAAACGTATCACAACAAAATTCTTCTGCTCGAAAATTATGAAAAGGTCCTAGTAACTGTACTCAGAGAACGTAAAAGTTCGCGCCGCGGAATGAACAGAAGTCGTGTACGGGGCCGAACCAGATGGCGTCAGCCCGTCAGGCCCTACCTGCCTGAGCTCACCGATTTGTTTGATTGTTTGTTTGTTTGCTTGCTCTTGTTTTTAACAGACCTGAGTACGCAGGGCCTTAAAGGTGGTAGAATAGAGACCTTACCGGTGTGTTCTTATTAGTGCTATATCCTGAACGACCGATACTGTTAACTATCAAATCGCGCCGAGGATATCGGCGCACTTCCTCTGTAAAATTCTAGGCCGACGGCATAGTCTTTTTGTAGACTTTCAACTGAAGCCTACCTTTAGTGACGTTTTCTCCTGCTGAGATAGATGGGTTCCAGATCCACCTTGTCTGTAAATGAAATTATTTATTGTACGTTAGAGATAGGTGTCATGAAACCAAATCCAAAGTTATCAAATGTGACCATTCACGTCAAAGTCATCCTCACTGAACCGGGAGATATCCTTCGAACAACCTTGTATACGCGTTTTTTAACTAGGAATAGGGCTAATAGGCACGTTACAACGACAAGAACATAACAGCAATATGAGAATATGAGAAGTCAACATAGTCTAAACCCTCGAATCCCCAATAGTGACAAACGTCCCTTATAACATCACTACTTAATCAAACATACAGGTCACGAGAATAAAAGATATGATCCCCAAAGATAAAACGTTTTGATGTTTTAACAATTACTCCCAAATAATACCACAAAGATATGTGGAGAACAGTGGAGGGAAGTGCATAACTATATGGAGTTAAAAAGTTTAAACCCCAACAAACTCACCCCATCTGGATACTTATAGGAGTTTACCATTGTTGGGTGAGGGTTGTTTTTCCGGTGTCGGGAATAAGGAATCACAAATGGTGTGGCAAATGGCTTCCTCTGTTGGAAGTGCTGCTGATACGTACTTGAACCGAACTTGTACTTGATCGGAGCATAATTGGCAGTAGAAGCTCTGAAAGGGAGAAATTTTCTCCATTAAGAAAGGTGCCTCCTGATACAGAGGTCTTTATGACTATGCAGGAAAAGCAGATCATAGCAAGGACTATTGGAATGCAAAAAGAAAACTGTGGGTAACCACGAATCAGAGATAATTAAGCAACCATAATTCTAAATACATAATGATGTATAGCATGCGTTTTTTATTCAAACTGTTTCAGCTCAGTTATCCCTGAAAAATACCTGTTAACCCCAATCTTATGATTCCAACAGCCTTTGCTAAGATCTGTTTTTCTACAGAGTCATAAACCGCACAAAAAAACTAAGTGAGGTATTTTTACAAAGGTTATGACTATGGGGGAAAAACAGATCTTAGCAAGGGTTATTGGAATCTAAAAACAAAAATGTGGATAACCACACATTTTTCAGAGACAATTATAAATATTAAAGCAACCATAATTCTAAAAGAGCTTTAAAATACAGAACGATGTATGGCATTTTCTTTCCAAATTGAAGCTCGATTATCTCTGAAAATTTCGTGCCTACGCCCAATTTTGTTTTCCGATTTTGATAGCCCTTGCTAAGACACTAGACACTAGTCTGTACTAGAAACTAGACACTAGTGTGTAGTGAAATCTCCGTTTACCAGTATTCGACGGCTTCAACTGGCTCTAAACTGCACTGAGACCACGATGAAGAACTTTACTAAACTCCATTAGCTACAGACCACTTGGGCTCCTGAGACGACTTAACAACCGTTCAACTTACTTCTACTTTCACAGAGCGCGTTGGCGAAAACCAAAAAGATCGCAAACTTTGGAGTGTAAAGAATGTCTGATTATTACGCAAGCGCGCGGAACAGTTTCCTCGCTTGCGTCGATTTTGCGCGCGGTAGGCGTCCTTTGCGCGCGCTTCCGTGTTTCTCTTGTACTTCAGCTAATGGACAACCAGTGCTTGGGACGGAATGACATTTTAATGAATCGGACACCGTGTTTAAATAAAGATTTCATCATCATTATCGTCATCATCAAACCCGGCTGAGAGAAAAGAGGAACTTCAAGCAAACACGGAGATGTAACGTGTGTACGTGTGAAAGTATGATTCGCAGATTGACATTAGGGACGTTAGCGAGTACGGGTCAGAGATTGTGAACGAACGCGAATACGACTTTCCAGTTTCAAGCTATTCATATTCCCAGGTCCTTCGCTCCTCTGTGTTGTTGACTATCAGACAAGATCGTTATTCAATGCGCGAGTCTCTCGCGCATCCCCGACGTTGCGCGTGTACTCGGACTCAGATCTATTTTAAGGTCCCTCTTACTTGAGCAGGGGTGAAATCAGCTGCAAGTTTGCTTGTATTACAGTTAAATAGTGGGTAGAAATTCGTGTGTTCGTATAATAAATGTACGTTGATTTTCATTTGATAGCGAAGCATTTTCAGCGTTGTTCTTGGTGACTTCTCGGTGAATAACAACCGCGAATTAGAATGATGATCAAAAGGCGACCATTTTCTAATCTCATTTCATTGTGAACTGGGAAATTCACGTATTTTCAACAAAAGCGTGACTTTAAAATTGCCGTTTCCATGACGACGAACCGAGAATCGTCTCTCTTGATCTTGCACTAAACTTGAAATAATTGAGTGTTTTACCTGTCTGGTAGAGGTGGTGGCACATATCTTCCTTCGAAATCAGCGTTGTATTTCGTGCTGTACATGTGGCTGAAGGAATAAGGCTTGAACGCTGGTTGATAGAGCGCCGAAAGTGATGTTAGCCGCAAACCAGCTCTATCGAGCGGTGTCCCTTGCGCCTCTGTCAGAAGAAATGACAAAACAAATACAATAAAAGTTATTGACTAATCTAGTAGCTTCTTCACATGCTAGATCACGCAAATTAAAGCTAATATGCAGAAGAGTCGAAGGATATTACTCATTACCGCACTTACTAGACGATGGTCTTGCTTGGCTGTGGCGAGTAGCGGAATGCGCTGTGGTGTCCGGCCGCTGCTCGTTTGTTGTTTGTGGACGCCAGGACTGTCTCGAAGATGGGTAGTTTTCAGAAGTTTCTTTCATAACGAAGAATCCTTTCTTTTCGCCTACTTCATTTTCCTAAGACTCTTTTAAGATATATACAATAAAGCGACAAAATAGTACCGAAAATTTTCTCGATCTCCTCGACAACAAATGAATGCTGCATCGAAACAAACGAATACTAATGACCACGCGTGACTGATGAATATGAAATGAACGAGTATTGTTTGCACGTTGTCACGCAACACTGAATGTTTGGGATTATAAAAGAAATTTATTTCACAGGCAAGAGTCTTTTCTTGACCAAAATTTGACTTTTTTAAAACAAATTTCGTCATGAAAAATGTCAGCGACTAGGATTCAGTGTTCGTCGGAAATATTCGGTTGGCTACGTGACAACAGATCTTTGACAACTCTTACTAGGAAGTCTCACCAAAATTCCACAGGCCACAGAGAGATCACAGACAGATATTTTCCCGGCGACATTTATATTTGCAACTATAAGCAGACATTGCAGGTATATATATCCAGAGGCAAGAGAATTCGTTTTTTGTAGACAGCAAATGTTTATATCATCCGATATTGACATTAGATAGATTAGCGTGACACAATCGTTCGTAGCTCGTTAGTTACAGCAGTCAGTCGAGAAAACGGCAAAGGTGACTGTGTATGTTGTATGTACATTTTCTTTGATACTTTTGGGAAATATTGAGGGCCAAGGCAAATTTCAGTTTCACCCACCTCCTAAGCAAGTGTACGTTATCGAATTCTAAGCCCTTTCAAACGTACACTGTCAGCTGCCTTGCATAAATTTTGGAACGACTTCTGACACTGGACGTGCATGCAAATCCGCACGAACGTAAGAATTTTACCTAAGTCCGCTGTCCGCTACTAAAAAGGTACGTTTTTGGTTAGATTTTTTAGTATTTCAGAATTTCAAATGATCACTGCTTTTTGATTCAAATAGAACACAGAGTTCTGTCGAAAAATAGCAAAACTTGACCATGGTTTTGTCAATATGTCTGCTTGCTGTGTGTCCATATAAAATATTCCATTGAGATTTGAGATTCGTAGGTTCAGAATTTACTGAAACCTTTCTGTTGACTGAACTTCATGGTCCTTATGTTGGTTGCCTGTAAATCTTTTCTATTTTGAACAGACCTTTGCAGGTTGAACAAGAGTAGCTGTTGAAGCCGGCATTGACACTACAAGTGACACCCGGTCTAATGACCGGTTTTCGACTATTTCTCTGTTCTCCATATTATGCTTGGGCTTCCTATGATTAATCTTGAATTTGAATATTTTATTATAATGTTAGACACAAGTCGAAAAGAATCTTCAAAAGGCATACGTGGTGGCTTGTTCGAAATAATACCTAAAAGACACCAGAATACCGTATTAAAATTTCGAAACGGAATATTCGGTCGACTGTCAATTTAATACATTATTCACCCACATGTCACGCATGAACGTGACGCTAAAGCGGGGTAAAATGTGATTGCACTGTAAAATTTTCTTCCTTTATTTTAACTCTTAAAAACCTGTCACTGATTTGTAGAACAAACAACATGTGAACGAGTTAAAACCACATTTAAAATTTGTAGTGCATATATAAATAAGGCCCGTTTCAAACGTAGTGCTACTGCTGAGCCGAACTGATAAATCGAATTAAATTCGACTTTAGTTTGAAACCAAGTCGTGCCACATTCTCTTTCAACAGTTGCGACGATCAACATAAAGGGTCACGAAAATCACCATGAGTACAGACAGTACCATTAAACTACTGATTTGTGGCAGCGGTAATGGAGCGCACGCCTTTGCGGGAATTGCTTCATCTCATCCGGGAACTGAAGTCCGAGTACTCAGCTTGTACCAAGACGAGGCTGAGCGTTGGAGTAAAATTATGCAGACTGCAGACCTGGAGATCACGTGTCACCGGCGTGATCAAGAGCCTCACGTGATCAGATCTAAGCCAGCTCTGATTACTAAGAACCCAGAAGAAGCCGTGCGTGGTGTGGATATCATAGCATTCGTATTACCAGCGTTTGCTCATCAAGTATTCCTGGAGGCCCTCAAGCCATATATTGAGCCTGGTATGATAATTGTTGGGCTCCCTGGGGCATCAGGACTGGAGTTCCAGGTGCGAGGAATCTTGGGCGAAAAAGCCAACACGTGCACTGTGATGAACTTCGAGTCGTTACCCTGGGCGTGTCGACTAGGCGAGTTTGGCAGGAAATGTGATGTTCTTGGTACGAAGGATACGCTAGTTGGAGCAATGCAGGTGAGTGATTAATAGACAGTGAAACAGCGTAACTTACCTGAAATGGATTAAGTTGGAGCGAGAATGGACGAAAGTTGGAGTTTCAGACTGGGAGTTGGAATGGAGTATTCAAATCTCGGAGCTTATATCGTCCGCCTAGTCAAACCAGATTGTACACGAGTCAACGCATTCTGGTGTGCCTTTTCAAAGCGTGCCTGATGAGATGTGGGAAAACCACAGAAAATATAACCCAGCTGTACACTCAGTCTTTCTTCGTCTATTTGTTTATCTCAGTGTATTTCTTGCTGACTAGATCCAGCAGGATCCTGCATCTTTAATTTGTCCCGTTGACCCTTGCAGAATTTATAAAGCGTTCACTTCAAAATTAGCATTTGAGTAGGCTCGTCGATTGGGTGAAAGCGTATGGGAGTCCACAATGACAATTGACAAATGCGCATGAGATTGTCTGATTCACAAGCAAATGCTCGCGCGGCAACTGTTAAGTGTTAACCGTCGTCAGCTCTCGACACTCTCGAAAAACCATCTTTGCTACGATGGCCAAAGTTATAGCTGTCCGCATTCAGTGAAATAAAACAATTTTCAGTGACTCGATTTTAAACTGATTTCGTAAGATTAAGTAATAAAAATCACTATCAAGAATTATCTGCGACTGCCGGAGACAGGTCGATAGCTAGTAGCACGGTCGCACAGTTTTCCAGTTACTTTAGGAACTCCACTGACGAAAACCCCCCTTTATTGTTTCTTATCTTGTTAGACTGGCTCCGGTGCTGCACCAAAGAAGGACCCAGTGGCTTCCCTACAATACCTCTTAGGAGAGGTTCCGCGCCTGACGGTGTCCGGTCATCTGATTGCAATCTCCTTAATGAACCCTAATGCCTGCGGCCACCCGTCTATCATGTATGGTCAATGGGTTGGGTGGGACGGAACGCCAGTGGAGCAAGTTCCGATGTTTTACACTGGAGTCAGTGAGGAGACTGGAGAGCTATACACAAGAATGTCGGACGAGTGTGTACAGCTGGGGAAGTTGATTGCGGAAAAGACAGGAGCCGACATGTCTCAGGTTGGTACAGTTGGTTTCCTTTGTTCCTCTTTTTCTTAGCATTGTTTTGACTCTACCTACACAGAACTGACCGAGAAAGACTGAAAACCTAGAACGCTTTCCAACTGACCAAAAATTCCCGAAATTCTGGGAGCGAAATCAAATATAAAGGAAGTTTCCAGGAAGAAACTTTCGGAAATTTGGATCTACTTAGCTACGCTGCCTTACTTTTTCCGGACATTTGAACAAATCGAAAAAAGTCTGCCGTTTCATTCGTCACTTCCTACTTGGGAGCAGTTTCTCCAACCTCAAGCGCGTAATGTCGGTTTTTCCATGTAGCCCTCCTGGAACCACAGCCATCAACTTACAGATCTCACACTGAACTCTGACTGTAAACCACATACCACTAAAAACATTCCTTACTTAACTGCCGCTTTTAAGTTCTCTAGTTGCTCCCCAAAAATAAAAGCGCAATGAAAAAGAACAGGAAATAGACCACATGTTTTGGTTAAAGTTGGATCGAAAAACAGTTTCTTTTTTGATCCACAGGAAACGGCAGTCATAAGTAAGAACCACGTTAGATGGTTCGATGTTTGGCTGGGGGAGGGAATAGACAACTCAGTTCATAACTTTTTCCTTTACGTTTCGAATCTCAGGTTGTTCCAATGTTAGAATGGGACTTGAGGTGCTACCCTAACGATATCGCAGACAAGACAAACATGTACACCGCCCTGCGAACAAACTCCGCTTATCAAGGCCTCAAACATCCCATGAAGGAGGCTGGTGATGGCAAGTTCGTCCCAGACTTCCAGCACCGCTATCTCACAGAGGATATCCCATACGGGCTTGCTGTCATACGGGGTGTCGCGGATATTGCAGGGCTGAAAACGCCTAACATAGATAAGGTGCTATTATGGGCTCAGGAACGAGTGGGAAAGAATTACCTAGAGGACGGCGAACTAAAGGGCGCAGATGTCGCTTCCACACGAGCCCCTCAACGATATGGTCTTTTTACAGTTAAAGACATGATGGGTTGACTCGTAAAAACCGTTTTGAAATCCAGGTTTAAAAAGTAGTGGCTTTAGAAATGATAGTGTCGCCGGCTTGTCACTTAGTTCGTCTTCGTTTTGTTGGTTTCCCTCCGTTGCCTCGCAAATTATGAACCAAGTCACGCCAACTCTATAAAGGGCTGTCTCTTACGTCAGGTTATCACTCATAACCCTTGAATGTTCAGATCAACGGCTCATCAGTAATATTGTTAACCAGTTAGAGTGGTTTTCAGTTCAGTCTTGAAAGTAATATATACGGGCTGTCATTGGTCAAAAAACTTGCGCCACTTTCTCAATCTGGAGTAAACCCAAAACTAAACATAAAGGTTGCTTGCTTGCGTTTTTCCTCGCTTGGCGCAAATATCATGCATTTTCTTTGAGTTCTGATTGGTTCATTCTGTTGTTTGTGTCTTTTATGATTTGCCTGAATAACTGCTTTGATGCTGGCTTTACGACGTTCAATTGAAACTTACTCTAAGATGTTTAAATGGATCAAATCACTTGTAACTATCAGCTTCGAAGGTACGTTTAAATCACTTAAATGTCTGCGGAAAGATGGCGAAAGGTAGACAGACCAAAGTTATCCACACGCCTTTCCCCACATGAGGTCTTTCATCAAGCGATTAGATTTGTGATTGGGTAGCTGGGTAGCGTAGAAAACCAACAAAAAGGTGCAATAAAAGTGTGCGAGTGGCAACCGTCTGATGCGTTTCATTGCTTAGTACAGTATTGTCGCAACTTTAAACGTCTTTATTACAACCAGCTGTTTCTGGAGTTGCGTTGTCGAAGAAAATAAACAAATGTGAAATAAAGAGTGGAATCGTGTCAGAACACGAGTGTTGTTTCTTAACGCCCTCCACACTGACGGCAAACGGAAGTTGGCAAACTAACTGTTTGCACACTCTAAAAACTCGTGTTTTCACTCACACTTGAAGTCATTTCGTCAATCTCCAACCTTCTAGAGCCTTATAGCCTTGTTTCCAGTGTCAAAAGTACACATCGCACGTTTGACAAGCTTTCACACGTCAAATGCGAGTTCACAACCACCGTGAAAAGACTGTGGAACAGTGAACAGCAGAAACTTGTTTTGATTTCTTGTCACTAGTTGACAACTGTTGTTAGGGTGTTCATACCAATCAACATTTACTTGTCAAGACATGGTTGCAAATTTTATTTTTACCCTTTGTCAGGATCTGGTCAGTGCATGTTGACTCATTGAAACAAGCATGTGTTTATTAAGTGCTATAATGTAATCTACTTTTAGTAGAACTTTAGAAAGCAAAAAGGGATATTGCAATTAAAGTATCCCAAAACTAACGGTTCGGTTTTGTTTAATTTCTGAAATTATAAGAAAGTGTGTTTGGCTGCGGATGCCTAGAATGGAATCGGATAGCAACTTGAAAAATCGCTAAAATTTCATTGTGGCTATGGTTTGTTCGCTCTTTGGAAAAGCACTCGATTTCTTGATGTTCTAGATAAGACACTAAGGTCTACTTTACTTTCACCACAGTCTTGACCCCAAAACTTAACGATCCCTATACACTAGCCCTTTCTCAAATTATGCGAACTCGTTCTCTTATCAGTCACAGCCAACGTTCGTTTTCTCAAGACTTTCTCAAGACAGTCAAGAGCAAACTTCACGCCGATCGCCTTTTCCGGAGCTTGAAGCAGGGTGCATGCTTTTGCCCGGGCTTGAAGCAGGGTGCATGCTTTTGCCCGGGCTTGAAGCAGGGTGCATGCTTTTGCCCGGGCTTGAAGCAGGGTGCATGCCAGCCTAGTACCCAGGCGTTCTCCTTCCGCTCACTCGACTCGACTTGGTGCGAAATATCGTGACGTCACCGAATGAGCTCTCCGGAGACCATTCGGTATGGCATTCGGTGACGTCGCGAAATTTCGCGCCAAGTCGTGTGAGTGAGCGAGAGAACGCTGGGTACTAGGCTGGGTGCAGCTTGAAGCAGGGTACGCGCTTTTCCTCGAGTTCCGATTGGTTCGTAGAGTTATTTGCATTTGTCGTCCTTGACCTTGACTGTTGGTTTCATGATAACTAATTATGACACCTTTTTACAGTAATAAAGAAAAAAATACAAAAGTGAAACCAAACAAGACAAAACTAGATAGCTGGGTTCGTTTTTAATTCCTTGCTACGTACCTTATGAAGATGGACTTGTCTTTGTTCTATGATCTGTCGCAATGGGAGCAAGCTCTCTCGGGGGTGGAGACGCGAAGAAGGCAAAAGGCCTCCTTCGCGCCCCCACCTCCTGAGACAGCTTGCTCGCAGGCTAGTCACAATGATAGGTATCATCTCCGTTGATTCCATTCTAAAAATCAATAGGAATCCCTTCCAGAAATGAAAAGTGTAATTCAGTTTCTCAAACAATCATTTAATAAAATTGATTTTCAAGTATAAGATAACTAACTATTCTCCAGCTGCCTTACATGTTCTCCGACAACGCAATCCAACAGAATTTGGAAAAGAGAAGGTACCCAGTAGAAGACTAATTGATTACTACCTCAGCGAAAAGACTCATTACAACGTCAACCCACATTTGCAACAAAAACACAACACACGGGTACTAAACTCTCCCCAAAATGCCGTCTAAAGTGGTAAGTCCATAACTCTGAGGTGCTCGGGTAGATGGAACATCCTTGCCCTGAAGTTTAGATCCCACAAGGTACTCTTTTCCGACCTTTTCTTGAGACCACAATAGCACTCTGTCTATAGCAGGTGTCTCTACGCATACAATCTCAGCAATACCCCGGATGACCACCAGTCCATACGGGACATCCTCTGTCAGGTAACGATGATGGAAGTCTGGTACGAATAAGCCATCGGTGGTTTCCTTCATGGGATGTTTCAGTCCCTGGTAAGCGGCGTTGGTTCGGAAACACGATCGTAAGTTTGTGGTGTCGGAAATTTCATGCGAGTAAAACTTGACTAGGAGATCGTAGAGGTGTGTCACCTAAAAAGGGGGGAAATAACTCTTAAGTTAACGATCTCTAAACAGCACGGAGCTATTAGCAGCTTTGTATTACCTGTTTTAACGAAGGCTGGCAGTAGAGTGGGCAGTCAACCTGTCTCGATTTCTGCTTCACTTTTTATTTAACGACAAGCTTATCAAACGATCTGTAGTTCGAAACAGGTACAGCTGTAGGTATATAGTATAGTTTACTCCCGTCTGCGAAGTGTTATCGAAGTTCAACCGAGCCTAACGTTTCATAAGGCGTCAATCACAAACACCACGACGGACAAACAATCACTTTTTTGATTTCATTATTTTCATCAGTATTTCGCGATGTTATGCATCAGTCAATTTCAGCGGTGCCCATCCCCCCCCCCCCGGGCATTAGTCGGGCATTTGCTCGCGTTTTAATCCCGGGGTGGGGCATTTGGAATTTTATCACTGCCCGGGGGTCGGGCATTTGCCTACCCCCGGGACGACCCCGGGGCATTTGACAAGGTGAGAAAAACGTTCCGGTGTAGTAAGTCTGAGGTCGTCCGTGATCTTCCATTCCTTTGTTGCTGTTCGCTGATTGATTTCATCGTTTGTTGATTAAATACTGTATCAAGTGAAATTAGTTCTACGTACTATATGGATTTTTAAGCTATTCGAGATGACCAGTTTAGTGAAAATATTTTATGTTTTTGGCCGTTTGTTAAATACAGTTCATGCATTTTCAGTTCCTCAAAATTATTTAAGCATTTCTTTTAATATAGCTTATTTAATAAAACACTTATAAGTCATGTATGTCAAATCAAATAAATGAACGTGTTATTGATATTAATAAAGTATCATTATTTTGAAAACAAATGAACAACGGAAGGGGAGACGCACAGGTATAAAAATAACCGAAGCGCATTGATAGTAATGTAGCCTGCGTGCAGACATCTCCGCGGGTGGAAGGAAATAGGAGACGTCTGCACGCAGGCTAATAATGATGAGTGACACTTTTTCGTTATAATTTATTATTAAAATCTTGAGCAGTGTTGCTTTCTAGATGATCCCGGGGGTGGGGCATTTGCCTTCTATTTTGGTCCCACCCCGGGGCATTTGACGGACTTACTTGTCCCCACTCCCGGGAATTTGCCATTTAAAAAAAAAAAATGCTAATGCCCGGGGGTTGGCCCGGGGGTTGGCATGGGGGAGGGATGGGCACCGCTGGAATTGACTGATGCATTATCATTGTAATTACTGCAATATTGTATGGCTTCCATTAGCATTTTCCTTTGCAGCTATACCATTGTTACTTTTGCTAATTACTATTCTAAAATTATGTTGTTTGTTTACATTTTTATCACACTCATCAGAGGCTTTGCATCTTTACAACAGATGATAGATACAGTATATCCGAAACATGTACGTTTTGTAACATCAGAAGGGGCATTTTTTTGTCTAAAGACAACCAGCATACCCATGAAGAACAGAGACAACCCACGAACGTGACCTTTTGAACTAGCTGAACTTCACGGCATCCGAGTGTTAAATACAGTGGCAACACAGTGAAATACTGTGGAAACGCGATCCATAAGTGATACAACCCGTCATGTTGCCCTGTTCACGACTCTTAGATAGTGAGAACGAGGCTGGACTTGTTCTGCCTGATCTAGTCTTATTTCAGCTTTCACTTTTGTTCTTGTCATTTCTTTACACTATCTTAGAGCCTGAAACAGGTCCTGTCTCATTGCAAGCTTGGTCTGCCTGTGTTTACAGTAATAGTAGTAAAAGCATTTATTGAAGCACACTTTGCAGTCTAAATGACTGAATTACCTGCCTGTTACAAGAAATAGTAATCTGTATAATCTATATCAATATAAAATGTCAAAAAATAGTAAAAGGGGGTAGAATATCATGAAACACCATGTTAAAATAATGTCTTACCTGTGAAGTATCGACGCCAGACATTTCGCTGACAACTCTGCTCAACTTCAACACCTCATCTGAACAACTGGAAAGAAGCTCTGCAGCTAACTCATTCAGTCCAGTGTAAAACAAGGGAGATTCGGTCACAGGCTTACCGTCCCACCCCTCCCATTGAGCATACATGATTGACGGGTGCGCATACGCGTTAGGGTTCATGATAGTCATGCCAATAAGGTGTCCAGACACTCTCAACCTAGGATGGTCACCAATCAAACTCTGTAGGGTGGGGACAGGGTCTTTCTTTGGCACTGCATCCGATCCAACCTAATGAAAACAAGCGTTGACACAGAAAAGCACATTTTTCTTTATATACAGTGTAGTTGTTAAATAGGGTAATGAAGTATCATAGTGTGGCCGATTTTGAAACAGTGAAATATATGACATTAAATCGGTTTTATGAAACACAACACGGGGAGTGGTCAATTAAGTTAATGTTGTTGTTGATGTTACCTTAACCTAACTCTTTTGCTGCTCTCGCGAATTTCCGTGCTTCACCGCTCCCCTACCAGCTTCTCAAGGGGTTAGAGTTAGTAGGCATCTCTTTTGTGGGGCTTTTGGGAAAATCCACTGAGCAAAATGATTAAAAGCTGACAAAAAAGCAAGGTCTGGCCTACTTCAATCACTTCACCCACTGGATCCATTTAAGATTTTGAGTAGGAGAGAAGGGGATGACAGAGTGGCTGAGCGACTAGAGGTGGAGGTCCAAGCGAATTTATGTCCTTTTCTCTAGACATAAACTGGAGCCGTCAGCCCCCAGGGGTCATCTCTCTAATAAGTTTATGCTAAAATTGCAATGTATTTCTCCACTAGCTGGTAAGCTTAGGGCGCTACCCACAATGACGTGGTTACTAACAGAACAGCATTTACGTTTGCAAAGCGAATCGGCAGAAAGTACACCCAAAGTGATGCTACTTTCATGTAGGTTGTGTTATTTAGCGGGCGGCTGTACACAGGCTAGTGTTATTATGTAGGAGGCTATAGATACACCAAGTTAGTTATTCTACCTGCATTGCTCCAACCATCGACTCCTTTGTTCCAAGAACATCACATTTCCTGCCAAACTCGCCTAGTCGACACGCCCAGGGTAGTGACTCGAAGTTCATCACAGTGCATGTGTTGGCTTTTTCGCCCAAGATTCCTCGCGCCTGGAACTCCAGTCCTGATGCCCCAGGGAGCCCAACAATTATCATACCAGGCTCAATATACTGCTTGAGGGCCTCCAGGAATACTTGATGAGCAAATGCTGGTAACACGAATGCTATGATATCCACACCACGCACGGCTTCTTCTGGGTTCTTAGTAATAAGAGCTGGCTTAGATCTGATCACGTGAGGCTCTTGATCACGCCGGTGACACGTGATCTCCAGGTCTGCAGTCTGCATAATTTTACTCCAACGCTCAGCCTCGTCTTGGTACAAGCTTAACACTCGGACTTCAGTTCCCGAATGAGATGAAGCAATTCCTGCAAAGGCGTGTGCTCCATTTCCACTGCCACAAATCAGCAGTTTGATAGTACTGTCCGTGCTCATGGTGTATTTTCTGTCTCTGTTTTAATCCCTAGATTTTACAAACCTTTAAAGGAAAATTGGTACATTTTGTTAAGGTGTGTTAACGACGAGAACTGATATTCGTTCATTACTTCAGGTCGCTTCCTTTGTTCCAAGTTCGGTCTTAGTTTGTCGGTTCGTTTTTCGTTGGTTCGTTCTCCTCGTTTTTCGTTTCCCTCGTTATTCTTTCGTCCTGTGACATCACTACATTCCTGTGCGTAACGACAGCTGAGAAACAAATATGAACATTCCTTACTGATGACGTACCTATCTGGTAATGTTTTTTACCAGTTGATTGTTGATTTGATTTGTCCTTTATTTCCTTCCTCTTACCTCTTCTTAGGGACGGGTCATTATTTAGAGAGGGGGAGGGTGCTGGTGCAAATGGAGGGAGGCCATATTCAAATTCTCCTGACCCTCCCCTTTGTGAAGCACATTTTTCGCTGACCCTTCCCCCTTTCCCCCACTTTGTATAACAAAGGTCCCTAATATGCGTGCATAAATTTATGTGCCCCCCCCCCCTTTCCGTGCATGAAAATCATTGACCCTCTCCCTATTTGCACCAGCCCTCCCTCACCACTAAATAATGACCTGTCCCTTATAACATGTATAATCTTATTTGAAATTGACTGCTAGCTTCTGGTAATCTGAAGAATCAGATTCTGGAGAGTCACTGAGAATCACTGAGCTTGCTATCTCCGATATTTTTAAAAGATATAGTGAATTGTTACTTGAGGCCATAGAAAAGTTTTATACTTCTCTAGCTGAAAACGTTAAGCAAAATCCTAAAATAGAAGATCAGATTCCACGAAATAAGCGAGTAGAAAAGCACGATACAATCTCGCATGTAATGTGTCGTGAAGTGATGACATGCAAATTTTCATTTGTACAGTTTTTGTCACGTGTTTGTCTATTCAAAATTCCTTTTGAAATCGTTTACTTTTTATTCGCGGTGAATCACTGCGAGTAAAGATGCCTCAGTACTGCTAAACGCATTGCAAGGATAAAATAATGAATTTGACATCGATCACGAAGCCTTATTTGCCTCGTGGCAAGAATGATGCAGATGAAATAAACAGCTCGGTTGGTTTTCAGGTTGTCACGCAATGGTCTAAAATGACAAAGGAAATGGTTTGAAACGGCAGTGAGATTTGTTTTTAATTATCACCAAATCAAGATCGATCAAATTCAAGTCATCAGACAAAGCTTACTAGATCAGAGATCAACCGAGGAACATTTAAAGATCAGAGAAAAAGGGTGATGGACACTATAAAACGTAAACCACAGCGTGACTGCAGTTGACTGGGATCGATGCCGGCACGGAGTTATTGAGACATGAGGGAATGCCCGGGATCGGATGAGTTCCTCAAAAAATTCCACTTCCACAACTCTCGGAGCATTTTTACAGTTTTACGCAGTGGTCTATCTGCGCGGATGAGTATTTTAGAGATCATGATTATTCATGTTATTACTGGATGTGTTGGTTGTCGAACTATTTCTCGCGTGATTACAGTGATATGAATGTATGTTTATAAAGGTTCTGTTGAAAGGTAGTTTAATCACAAAAAAAATGGAGAAGAAAAGGCGTGTTTATGGCTTACCTGTGCTGCTGACCGATCCCTACCACCTATTTTAAAAAATTGTCGGGGATCGATTGGTGTGGGCTTACTTCACAATGAGTCACGCAGTCGGCCGGAAAGCCGGGAGAGGATCACGGGAATGCACAAGTTTCCCCTATCCAGCGAGTGAAATGTACTCGATTTGTACGGGACAACGTGCTACGAACCTGGGGAGGAGGTGGAATAGTTATGCTTTCTACAGGAACTGGCATCTGTTTTTCAAAATGCTCATATTTTTACAAATGGATTTTCAGGGCCAAAAGATATTAGGGGCTTTCGATAAACGTTCACCTGGGAGTCGAAAGCCGCCCGCTAATGGATCACGTGGATGCGAAAACAGATCTTTACACAACATCAAAAGTATAAAACAAAATTTTATTTACACCCACGAGCAAGTCTTGTTTTTTAAAACAACAACAACAACAACAACAACAATAATAATAATAATAATAATAATAATAATAATAATAATAATAATAATAATAATAATAATAATAATAATAATAATAATAATAATAACTACTTACAATAACTACTTACATAGAAATCCCCAGCGAGTAAAACCGAAGGTTAAACAACGTAGATTTGGCTTTGCTTTGACATTCAGAGGAAAGTGAATGTTGATGAATATTGATTAGGGCTTAAAAGAACAGGAAGTGTGCAGATGAAAATGGAAAAAGCGCAAACGATGAAGCGTGAACAACAGTCTCACATGAAGGCTACACTTGTCTTTTAGGAGTTGTAGCAAATTACATATCCTAACAGATCTGGGCTGGGCCGGTTTGAAAGACGATTAAAGCTAATTCAGGAAAAAAAAAAAAAGCGAACCAATATTTTTGTTTTCCTCATAGGAGTTGCACTGTGCTAAGCTTTAGGTACAGACTGATCGACATAAGTCGAAGTGAAAACAAGAAATGAAATTTGTTAGAGGAATTCTTAGTACGGTAATGCTGATTATTTTGATCGTTCCTTGAGCGATCGGGCTCTAGGGAGAAAAGAAACGTCTGCAATCTTTCCTTTCTACTAACACTTCTTATGCCAAGAAATTTTGACGGTTGCTTAAGGTCTTCTGAATTCCCTTATGTTTCCCTTATGTTTTCCCCATTCGCTAGTGAAAAACAAAACGGCTTAATGGTTTGTCTTCAGTGAGAATTACCATGATTAAATAAATATATACAATCCTCTTCAAAATGTTTATTTACAGTTTAAGTCTTTGCAGAAAAGCAGATCGTTAAATATTTTCGAAATAGTCGTGAGGCAGTTCTATCTGTCGTCATGTATCTTTGTTTAACTTCTGATAGTTTTCCACCATGCGGTCGTAATAGTCACGTGATAGCCAGAAACACTGGAGGGGGTCCACATGACTTGAGCTGGTGAGAAAAAAAACACCTCAAGTTAATGAAAAAGTTTTTTGGAACATGTTAAGACGTGAAGTGATCACGAGTAATCATTTTGAGCAATCCTCAATTGCCACCATTCAACGAGCAGTACTTTTCTCTGGCGGTGCTGCTTTTTATGATGTACAAAGAAGTTATATCTTTCAAGTCTCTGGATTGAATTCTGAATTACAAAAATTATAATAAAAGCTACGGGAGCAGCACTTTCTAGCAACGTTAGTTCTTTTAGTTATTTCCTAAGCTGAAATTTCGGTTGTACTTTGGTACAGGTAAACGTTAAAACAAAACTCGTAACTTGGAAGTAGCGTACCTTTTACCGTTACAAAACTTGATGACCAGCCTGCGACCATTTGCACCAGCTACCCAACCCGGCAAGTACAAGTACAAGGCTAAAGGAAAACAAAGAACAGAAAAAAAAATGATTAGAATACTGATTTCTTTAAAAGGCTTTTAAAGAGTAATTACGTGTTTTCTTGGTTTTTATGATTTCTGTGCATAAATACGCGTAAGTTGCTCTTTCTAATCAAAAGGAACATTTTTTTATTCTCCTATTTCTCGTTTTATCAGATGCTTTCTATTTCATACGTGCATGTTTTCCCGCGCTTGGCACAGCCTGCAGATTTCACGCGCTGCGCAACTTTGCAACGTGTCCCGATGTGGTTTGTTATTAACAATATCTGCAATATCTTGACGTAACCGTAGATACAAAAGCAAAAAATTCCTCAGTTGCCATAACCAAGTTCAAAATTCTTCGTACCTGGATCTGAGAGTGCGAGCACGCGATCCCCTATTGTGAGCGGACGTCGTTTCGTGTGAGCACCAAAGATGTAGCCAGAACTCTGAATAAAGAATCACAAATGGCAATTGTTATGGTACAATGATTAACAATTATTCCAGGAGCACTCGTTGGACATGGGGTGATAAATAACCAATTTACAGGGGCTTAGTTGGCTATCTATAAAGTGGAATATGGTAATCGTGGCCGAATTTTTTGCCATACTTTGGACAAAAAATATTTCGACGTTGCGGCACTTGACATGGCATCCATTTTCCTTATAAGGCAAAAGCTGGAAATTCAATAACCGAAATTGAAAATTTCGTCAATATAAATAATATTCTTGGGAGTCATAAAGTACTTGTAGAGTGTATTTGGGCCAATGACTGTTCAAAACAGTTTTTTTTACCAACGGTTCACATATACAGTCTGCCTTCTCCTCAATCTAAATGTGTTCTTAATAGTCCACCCTTAACACTATACACTCAACATTGTTTTTACCTGTAATTGTACCGTCTGATCAGCCCACTCGATAATGTACTGTCGGCCATTACCAACACGTTCTCGCACGGTTCCTAAACAAACACGCGTACGTTAGTACTTAACTCTAACTAAAATTTGTATTAATAACAACATCTGTTTTGTGGAGTACTTTGATATTAGCTTTTTTTACACGACTTAAAAGAAATAAGCAGACAGAATACGCAAAATGATAAAGATCGGTTTGCATGCGACTGATGATTTCCTGGGAAGCAAGCGGAAGCAGAAGTGTATAAAAATGAGTAGTGTATAAAAAGGAAGAAGACTAAAACAACTGAGAAGTTAATGTTTCAGTTTCTTGTGTGCGCTTCTTTCACGTGTAAAGTAAAACTTTGCGCTTGCATAACATGAATTATCCTGTGATGCTTTCACGTAAAGAACAGCATAAGGTATATATAACGACGTACAGGACTCCAGGGTAACATAATGGACTGGACCCTTGGGCTGGGATTGTAAAATGTATACTTGCAAAAATAAAACGGTTTCAACAGATCCAGTTATAACGACGTACCAAGATGAAACATGCCGTCCTTGTCGTTCCTGGCCACTACAGCCTGACCAACCAAGCTCTCCTCACACTGCAGGATATACTGACAATCTCTTTCAAACTTCTCAGGCGTTATCAGGTAACACTCTTCTCGCGGTAGAACACTTTCTATGCCATCGTAGTGTCGCACGTACAGTCCACTGTCCTCCAGCCTCAGTACTGTCCCTGGGGACAGAACAAAATGTCAAGAAATCCTTTAACGAATCCAAGGAAGCGATAACATGTAATTCCTATGGTTTGCCCCCATGGTTACCCATCCTTCTCAAGCAAAAGTCTTTCCTCCAAGGTCACCCTTCATAACCAAACACGTCTCTTTACTCCTAATAGCAGACCAAATTCAACACTGGATTAAAAAATTTCTAACAAATAACAAGTAAAACAGTGTGCAGCAACAGATAGGTAAGTATTAAATTATGGTGCATACTGCGGTACGAAAAGGCGTTAGGAGGCTGTACGGCAATTAAGCTAGCTTTCCAAACCTGAAACCGACCTAACTCTCAAAATAACTTGTCAATTTTATGTCATGAAGTTCGTTGCCAACAGTAGCGATAAAATTAAGACAAATTTGTTGACTTTTTCTTTGTACCTGGTGCATAGCTGTATGGGAAGGAGGGATGAAGTGCTATCACAGGATCGTGTACACGGATCTCATTATCAGCATCGTCAGCGTCTGTGATGATGTCAGGGCGGTAGATTTGCTCCAAGTCACCCACGCTGTCTTCTACTAAGTGACTACCATCTCCACAGTCTTGATGAATGGTGCCTGATAAAAAAAGCAAAAACCTAGTCAGTCGTTCCAAACATCCCATACTAAACAAGCCAAGATTCTATCTTTAAACTGATAAGGATGCAAAACCTAGTCAGTCCTTTCAAACAGGAAATGCTAACCAAGCCACGATTCTATCTTTAACCCGTTGTATTCACACAGAACAACACGCAGACCTCTTATTTGCATAATTTTAGAATTTCAGATTCGAGGACAGTTGTGTTGGCATCCGTCGCTGTAATTTCAATTTCAACTAAAACATTATAATTGACAAGGCCTAATTAACACAAGCTTCATAGTCTCCTTTAGGCCTCCTCGCCACTGTTGCCATCATTTTTTCTTCTTTCTTTTTCCTTTACTCATTATCTTTGTATTGTTGTCTGTGGTGTGGCAAAAAAAGCTGTCGGGTAACTAAATGAAGGCTACTGTTTAACTTTCCAAGCAGTTTCTTCGAATTCTGATTGGAAGATAGATCTCTACAGCATCATGCAAATTAAGTGGGTGTGGTCACACCCCAGTTTGCACGCTAGGTGTTCAAAACATTCATTTTCCTTTCTGTACGTGTAGCAGAAAGTCAACGATTACAGTATGTAAATGACTACAGGGTAGTTGATGTTTCCATGGCAGCCAAGGTAATAGCTTTCTCGTCCCTATCTAATGTATAAAAAAAATAATTGCGACACACTGCACATCAGCCAAGTTTCATTCCTTCATTCCTTCGATTTCATTCATTTGATGCAATGAATAAGCAAAGTTCTGAAATAGCGACTTGTTACCTCTATAGTACCATCCCTCGTCAGACCACCGAGCTAGAACTTCGTCCCCCACTTCCACAGATTTTGGAACGTGGCCAATTTCTACCGCGGGGTCCTCTTCCGGAGGCAGACGGGCTAAAAATGGGAAATGGACAGAGCCATGAGTCAGTAATGACCAAGGGTAAACTATCACACTAAAACAACAAACCAGTGACATAGTGTTACGCGTCACGGAACGGGGTCTTTTAAAAGTATATATTTTTTCAAAATGACGAAATCGTGGTTTGTTCACCGCCTTACACATGACAGGCACGTATTTAAAAAGTAGTGCCATCTACAACCCAAGGTGTGACGCGAAAGTTTCACCCCAGCTCCTTAATACCTATGTTGTTTCTTCACACCTCGGTATTCCGATGATACATCGTTTAGGCATTACTAGCATTAAAATTCATTGCTAGAAACACGTGGAAGACCTCTTTAATACTGGCCAACACAATCAATTTTTGTTTGAACAAAATGCAATTGAAATCATTACACTAAGAATACAAAACCACCTAACGACAAGCGTTTCTCTTCTTGTCTTTAGTGTGTTTTTACTAACAACAAGCTAGCCAAACCAAAAATCATTAATATTAGGGTCACACTGTATTGCAGCCCATTACATCGAGAATACGCAGCACCAACTCACAGATCAAGAGCCCATGGGATCCTTTAGTCAGCAGACACGCTTCGTTTCCATTGGACACGTGTACCTGGACTGCAGGGGGCTCCTCTTCACTGCCAGCAGGGGCTGCAGCCTCGTCCACATCCTTTTCATTATCAGAGGAGTCTGGTGATGAGGATGATGACGATGACGAAGACGAAGATGACGATGACGATGAAGACGATTTTCTTTTCTCACTTTTCTTAGATTGTTTATCTTCGTCTTCATTTTCATTTTCTTGTTTGTGTTCGTCATCAGATTCTGGCGGCAGGCTGTTACGAGAAGACCTTTTGGAAGATCTAGATCGGGCAGAGGTTGGTCTTGAAGATTCCGCGACTGGGTTACCGGGCGTGGAAGACTTCTCCGATGTTTTGTGTGAGCTGCGAGGGGAACCTATAAACGACGAAATACTAAATTGCTAAACTGGAGTGCTTATGCAGAACGGGTAACCCTATAAATTACAACTGATAAATTTCATTGAATGGGGGGACTCTCAAATGTTTTGCCTTAACGCGTTTTATAACGGTTCTTCATTTCATTAACTTTCTTTTGTAACACACATCATGATACGCCCAAGTCGATCGTGGTGCAGGAGTAAGGGGATGAAGTAATTCGAGTGACACATAACTATCTATCTGGAATCCTCGATCTTGCGTTGCAGTTCAATGTATTGGTGAAAAGCGGTCTCCTTACCTTTAGACGAAGATTTCTCAGACCCCTTAACCGATCCTCTAGGAGACGAACGCGGGCTAGAGCGAGCCGACGCGGGACTGGGCGGAGAAATCGAGCGCGACCTTGGAGGGGAGACTGGTGGTATATCAGGAGGCTTGACCCGGGATCGCTCGGTTCTTTCTTGCCTTGGAGTCTGGAGACTGCTCGCCAGTTGTTGTAGGAGCTGTTGTTGTTGGAGCTGGAGTTGCTGAGTCTGACTGTATTGCTGCATTAGTAGCTGCTCTTGTTGTTCTTTTTGTTTCTTTAGCAGATCTTCCTGTTGGTTTTGAAGTCGTTTTTGTTCTTCTTGGATCTCCTTTTGTCTGTTAAGTTTAAAAATGTATGTTTTCAATAATAGCATTTTGTTAAATATGTGTAGTTACCAAGCTATCAAATAGGAGTTGTCGCTATTACGACAAACATCTGCTTACTTCAGAGCTTAACAGTTCCGTTCTCGCTTTATCAGCACACTTGACGCTTGCGACATTACCGATCCTATACAGGACGTGTGTCACGTACCAACCAGTAAATTCGAGCTTAGCTCTCACTATGAGTCATACTGTACCTAAGTCGTTAGAAATTTCAGTAAGCGAACCCGACCCATGGATTCACCCGCTCTTTCAGTGTCAGATGTATTAAGCTAGGAGACAAGCTAAATGGGGACACTTATCTTGAAACCAGTAGTTTAAAATAATAAGACATTGGTAAAATCAGAAATCTGTATACAAGGTAAGAAAATAGTAAAACTGTATAGAATCATATGCAAATGTACGTTGAGTGGGCAAATTCTGAACTATAATCAAGTCCGTCGCAGGTAACAACAGTTGCTGTTGTTGTCTCGCATACTGCTGATACCAACTTTCATCAGTTATATTAATACTATGTTCCTCATTTTGTTTAATTTCAATAACCACTTAAGATATAAAAATAGCGGAAGAGGAGAGTGCATGGCATGTATCATGTATTTGAAGACAATCATAAGCCTAATGAAAACTGTTTCCAATATTATAAAGGTGCTTTCCAAGCGTGTCTCCTGTGCCAGTAAAACATAGTAAAGTAATATTTATGCGTGCAGGTCATCTCAGACAGTGATGTAATCTGTTCAAACCTGTTATTCTGTTCATCTATCTGCTGCTGCAGGAATTTTTGTTGATCGTCATCTAGTTCTCGCCGCTTCTCCTTCAGTTCTTCCACTGCCCTCTGGTGCTGCTCCCTCTCCTCCTCCAGTTGCCTTTGCACATCTTCTATCTTCCTTTTCACCTCATCCAGCTGCTTCCTATGCTCCTCCTCCAGCTCCTGCTTCAGTTCCTCGAAAGGTCTTCTTTCCTCTGACGGCTCCCGGGGTGATAATCCCTTGGAGGAGGGTGTGGGGCTTCTGCTGGGGCTCGCGCTGCGACTGCGGCTTCTGCTGCGACTACGATGCCCCTTGCTGCTCGCGCGGCTGCTCTTGCTGGAGTGACTGCTGGCTCGACTGCTTGCTTGGCTTCGCGGGGACTCATCTCCATTACCTTTGTCTAAAATGAATAAAATGAGCGTCCGTCATGGGAATAAACAGTCACACAAACTACAATAAGATCAGCCAATTTACCCTTATCGACGAAGGTAGCGTCGTCATCAGCTTCTTTTGAAAACACCCCAAACGGTGTTGTTCTGAAAACAAAAAAAAGTGGTGATTAGTCCGGGAAATTGTCGGCTTCCTGGCTCGCATAATCTCTCTTCAACATGTTTGCTACAGTTCTCCCCTTAAAGTCTGCAACAAACTAGGTAAAGTGAAAACGCACGTGCCATTTTTGTGCCGTTTTTCTGCAGAAAGACAGACCCTAATTTGTCCCTCTTGTTTTCTCTTCACAAATAACCAGAAACTTTCAAAGTTTTCCGAAGATTACTTGAGCATCTTTCCAATGTCTGAAATAGCCAAAGCGAGTCCGTTGTTAACCAAAAATGATCGTTCACTTCTAAAGATACACACACAGGGAGGCCACGTTCACGCAAAGTACGTTCATGCAAAGTAAGGACTGTGCCTTCGTGAGTAACCTGCAGTGTTAGTTTCCTTAGTTTACTTCAGTTAACAACTTACGATCGATAAGCGGAAAGCAAAGCGTCACGGATGTAGCGACAGGCGAACGTGTAGCGTGCTTTGGAAATCTTCACCAGGTCATTCCGCACAGACGTGATCTAAAAGACATAATAACAAATTACTTTTATAACCTTTCGGAGCAACAAAAACCTCAGTACCCTTGCAAATAAGCAAATTCAAATTATCTACGTCCCATAAAGAACAACAAGAAAACAACCGCGAATGTGATTGATCTACGGGTCAGGGCTAGCAGTTTTCTCCTGCTTTACACATTGCCAACACCATAAAAGTTGTCTGGAATACGCAATTTTGGATTGATCAACTGAGCTGATAAGGTAAATTGGCCACCGTTAAGAGATTGAACGCAGACGTTTCGAGCGTTAGCCCTTCGTCAGAGCGAATCAAGGAATTGTGGGTTGCACTTGGTTTATATGGAAAGGGGTAGAGCTATGATTCAGCTAATTTATTCTTGTTTTTCACGTTGCCATGTTCCTACCAATAGCGTAGCTCCACCACTCTCCTTATAAACCAAGTGCAACCCACAATTCCTTGATTCGCTCTGACGAAGGGCTAACGCTCGAAACGTCAGCTTTCAATCTCTTTACGGTGGTCAATCTACCTTACCAACTCAGTTGACAAATCCAAAATTTTGTGTTTCACGTCCCCAAAGACGCAGCACCACAGTTTCTTTGGAAACTTACCCCCTTCTTTGTCTAGAATACGGGCTGATCGTATTTCTCGCCAACTGTTTTCCTGTATGTTTTGCTAACTGTTCTTGTGAGGTTCACATACACCAACTTGAGTAAAATAACTTTTGTTGGTTTTTAAGGCGTCTTAAAAGAAATAACTGATGTCACTGACCTTCTTTCCGTTAAATCGCAGTATTGTATAACACTTGGTCGCGGGGGCTTTCCTTAGCGGTACAACCTGAACAATCCCCGGCACGTAACACTGCACCGCATCGTTTAGCTCGTCATCCTCTTCCTCGCGTGGAACGAGAGTCTTGACGAGCACGAAATCACCCACCTGATGAACAAGATGCGTATTAGCTAAAAAAGAAACCATGCGCTTTACAGTCTTCATTTCTTCAGTCAAAACCCGCTTTACATATTCCCGCTTAACTCGGACATCTGTTGGTCTCGATTAACCATTTCCATGAAACCATTACACTTAATACGAACATCCCGTAACACGGAGACCTTTCCTGGTCCCAAAAGCTGTCCGTAATGATAGAGTTTGAATGTTTGTTAAATCGAGTGGGTTTTGAAGCAATTTAGGAGAGATGTGAGGCATTGCTGAGGCCTGCTTTTCATCAATGAAATTTTAAATAGGATCCTTAATTGACAAAGACGCGCGTGGAGAACTGAACTCCAAGGAAACCTTTCGTTTCATTTTCATGCAGTAACCTCACTAGTCACTGTTTACTACGTGCTTCTGAGAGAGTGTTTGAATATATGAAGATCGCCTAACGACTTTCGGCTAGCCCAAGACAAGGGAAAACCATTTTGCCATGGCGGCGCCACTGCCAGGTAATTGCAAAAACATTGCGAGGTGCGTTATAAAAGGCTACACAAGGGAAAACAATTTTGCCATGGCAGCGCCACTGCCAGGTAATTGGAAAAACATTGCGAGGTGCGTTATAAAAGGCTACACAAGGGAAAATAATTTTGCCATGGCGGCGCCACTGCCAGGTAATTGGAAAAACATTGCGAGGTGCGTTATAAAAGGCTACACAAGGGAAAACAATTTTGCCATGGCGGCGCCACTGCCAGGTAATTGGAAAACACTGCGAGGTGCGTTATAAAAGGCTACACAAGGGAAAACAATTTTGCCATGGCGGCGCCACTGCCAGGTAATTGGAAAACACTGCGAGGTGCGTTATAAAAGGCTACACAAGGGAAAACAATTTTGCCATGGCGGCGCCACTGCCAGGTAATTGGAAAAACATTGCGAGGTGCGTTATAAAAGGCTACACAAGGGAAAACAATTTTGCCATGGCGGCGCCACTGCCAGGTAATTGGAAAACACTGCGAGGTGCGTTATAAAAGGCTACACAAGGGAAAACAATTTTGCCATGGCGGCGCCACTGCCAGGTAATTGGAAAACACTGCGAGGTGCGTTATAAAAGGCTACACAAGGGAAAACAATTTTGCCATGGCGGCGCCACTGCCAGGTAATTGGAAAAACATTGCGAGGTGCGTTATAAAAGGCTACACAAGGGAAAACAATTTTGCCATGGCGGCGCCACTGCCAGGTAATTGGAAAACACTGCGAGGTGCGTTATAAAAGGCTACACAAGGGAAAACAATTTTGCCATGGCGGCGCCACTGCCAGGTAATTGGAAAACACTGCGAGGTGCGTTATAAAAGGCTACACAAGGGAAAACAATTTTGCCATGGCGGCGCCACTGCCAGGTAATTGGAAAAACATTGCGAGGTGCGTTATAAAAGGCTACACAAGGGAAAACAATTTTGCCATGGCGGCGCCACTGCCAGGTAATTGGAAAACACTGCGAGGTGCGTTATAAAAGGCTACACAAGGGAAAACAATTTTGCCATGGCGGCGCCACTGCCAGGTAATTGGAAAAACATTGCGAGGTGCGTTATAAAAGGCTACACAAGGGAAAACAATTTTGCCATGGCGGCGCCACTGCCAGGTAATTGGAAAAACATTGCGAGGTGCGTTATAAAAGGCTACACAAGGGAAAACAATTTTGCCATGGCGGCGCCACTGCCAGGTAATTGGAAAACACTGCGAGGTGCGTTATAAAAGGCTACACAAGGGAAAACAATTTTGCCATGGCGGCGCCACTGCCAGGTAATTGGAAAACACTGCGAGGTGCGTTATAAAAGGCTACACAAGGGAAAACAATTTTGCCATGGCGGCGCCACTGCCAGGTAATTGGAAAAACATTGCGAGGTGCGTTATAAAAGGCTACACAAGGGAAAACAATTTTGCCATGGCGGCGCCACTGCCAGGTAATTGGAAAAACATTGCGAGGTGCGTTATAAAAGGCTACACAAGGGAAAACAATTTTGCCATGGCGGCGCCACTGCCAGGTAATTGGAAAAACATTGCGAGGTGCGTTATAAAAGGCTACACCGTTTCAAGTTACTCTACCTTAAGCGAGGGGCATGGCCTGGCTCCCTGCATAGCGATGACGTATCTGGCGGAGACCACTTGACGATCAAAGTCCCGGAAGTCAACCTCGACATACCGCGAGTTCAAACACCGCGTCACGACGCCTGCGTAATAAAAACCATCGACCTCGTTCCGCGCCAGGACCTTGTGGTTTAGAAGGCGATTTTTGTTGGAGGTGGACTGGGCAGGCGGGGAGGGCTTGGGAGCCTGTTTAATATGAAACAAAACTGTCAGCTTATAAAAGGTGCAAAGGTCTAATACAGGTAGTCGTTAGATGCACCAAATGCATAAAGAAACACTAGGACGAGCCTTTTCTTCCCGTACTTGCAAATCCTAAAACCCAAAGCAGAACTGAAAATGACACTCGGTCATCGCACACTACCCTACCAAATTCCTCAAACCTTCGACTGACTTTCAAGATGTGCTCGGACTTGGCGTCCGGAATGACTCAGCTTTTGATCTAAAAAAATAGTACGTTATGTTACTGTTAATGAAATCTAAATGATCTTATTGAAATCGCCCCATAATGCATTGCACAGCCTTTTAGCACGTCCCATATGCCGGTACACTATGTGAGCGCTTAAAGAATGGCGAATCTGGAAGGGCACATTCTGCTAAGCACGAAAAAACCTTTTTGAGCCCTGTTATAAGATTCGGATCCCTATGAATAAGAAAATAAACAACTGACGTGTCAGTAATCCGAAAATTGTTACCAATGTTGGCCGTCGTACTTAATACGTCACGCAGCCCAACAAATTCTCTTAAACAAACCCAGATTCATCTCATCCTCACAAATGGGATTTCAAGCTGGTTGCAGAGGGCCCCAAGAGGTCCGTTAATTGGCGTAATTTTTCGTAAGTAACAAAGGATGAATAATGGAAACTTACCTTTGTCATGATCTGTTCTATCCGCTTGTTCTCTGCTTCTTCTCGGGCTTTTCTTTGTTGCTCGGCTATTTCGCGGGAGGCCTATCGAAGGAGAGAAACTTCTGTAAACAACGCTCGAGGATTTAAAAACGACACACAAGTTCTTCTGAAATGGGTTAAATTTAATGAAATTTTCTGTTACAAAAGGCCACCTTTTGATAATGGCCGCACGGCTGACCGTTTCATTCATTTGAAATAGTATAAAGAGAAGTCAACGAAACAATGATTTGCCTAGTAGGAAACGTCTAGAAGAAGAACCGACCATGAAGCGTTTTTCAACTCTCTTTACTTTACCTCTCTGGTTGTCTTTTACAAAGTGAAAGTTTACTACAAGGCAACATAACAAAAAGAACTCGAATGGACTTAAAAAAAGTGACAGCGTCCGCTCAGAGGTCGTCAAGTTTCCAGTAGCCATGGAGAGAATTTTCCAAAAAACTTTCAACTGACCGCTTTACAGAGGGCGACCGCTTCAAATGGAAGTGACTTTTGTGCAAAACATCATGAATGGGAGGTGGGTAGGGAGGAGGCGTTAGGTGAATGAAGGACGATATAAATCTGCCCCAATTAAGTCTCAACACCTGTGTCCAAAATTGTGAGCTATAGCAACAACACATACACTGTTTTTACCTCTTCTGATTTCTGTCGCAGATCTTTTGATTGTTGCAGGAATGTTTGTGCTTGTTGTATTTCTTTCTCCAGTAAATTGATATCATCTGGATTGACTGGCCAGCCTTGCTTCTCCAAGTCAGCCATGATCGAGGCTTTATTATTAAGAAACGAAGGAACCCTATCCTCAGGATACCTGGTTTATAAAGAACGACGAGGAAAACGTAGTTTAGTAACTAAGATTACCATGAATCTGTTGCACCGCATGTCTACAGACGTTCAGGGTTTTCCTGATGGTTTGCTGGTAACCATTTATACAGCAAACAACACAAGGCAATACAGAGAAAAGCTTTGAGCCACCGACCCTCCGATCGAAAGTTTAACTGCGCAAACCACTACTTTATCGTCCATCCAGGTTGGTTGTAATGCTTCTCTTCAAATTAAACAGGGGACCCAATGTCTGTTCGGAAGGCCTAAATCCCCTGACGTATTCCCATAAAAATTGCAATGAAAGTCTGGAATTTTCTTTGACGAAATTTTACCTTAAACTTTCTGTAACATGGGAAAATTAATTTCTTTCGTTTACGGAGGGACAATCACGAATAAAGAAATAAAGAAAATTTCGGAAAACCAACCGCAGCTCCGAAATTGTAGGGATAAGACTCCTCTCCACAAAAATTTTCTCCGCTTAAATTTTTAGCCTATGAATTCGAACAGATCAACATGCATTGGTGGACACAACTATCCCTTTAAAAGGTCACGATATCACCGGAGAAAAAAGAAAACGACATTTTTAGTATATGCTTACATTTCTTACGGGATGCCCCTTATCAAACTACGACCGAACTTGCCGCGTTGTCTTCTACTCCGCACGCTAGCGATGGGACAATTAAAAGCAAGCCACGTAAACTTTGGGATAAAAAAAAGGCAAATTAAGACATCGTCCAGTTATGGCACATAATTTTTTTAGCACAAGCGACGGCTTCATTTGAAATTAGTTTTCACCACGTTTATTTAAAGGGTTAGTATTCCTTGAGAAGCTAAAGGACATCTTGAATAAGAAAATCTTACAACTATGGTTCAGTTTTGCTAAAAATTACTGTGCTGGTTTTGTGTGTTTGGCAGCGGATTGCCAGGATGGAAATGAACTGCAATTTCAAGAAATTGTCTTATGTTTTCTATTTCTTTTATTGTGCTTGGAAAAATTATGTTGGTTCTCTCTTTGAGTAACGCACTGGATGTGTTTCTCTTCGTGTTCTTGGACCATTTCGTTTCAGCACAGTTTTGACCTAGAGCACGAGCCAGCCCCTTCAAGCAACAACTAACGCAACACTGTCAGCGCCACTTACTTCATTCTTTCTTCATCACTCAGACAAACAAACACCAGCTCATCAAGACGCCTGGAAAACAAAAAAAAAACAGGAAAGGAAATTGTTTAATCCTATAAATACCAGTAAAAGATATCTAGTTGAAAACTGAGAGGGAAATTTTGTTTCAGGCCCCAATGTATTATCTTGTTTCTCCTCCATTTTCATTAGATTTTAAGGCACCTTCTGTTTTGCAGTTGATGACGTAATTCCCCTCCTAATTTTGCCTGCTTGACAAAGTATTTATATTCCAAGGAAAAATGAGAGGAACTACTCTGCATCTTAATTGCATTGATCGATTACAACAATCTTATTCACCATGACCATACGGTGCACAATAAGCATAAATCGGGTTAATTATTTCCTTGGGAAGATAATAGGGTTGAATAAAAAAAAGTGCTAATTGTTCTTGTTATTTTTTCACATCTTAACAAATAAAATTGTTTTTAGATTTTAATTTCGACCCCACTATATTTACCTGGTGTAGTCATTGATGGCTGTTTCTAACCGAGCCTCGTACGCTTTCAGATTAACTCCTTGAGGGTTCACAAGCTGGACTTCATCTCTGTAACTTCCAGACGTGTGAGCTAAAGGAAGAACCTGGGACGAGAACACGTGACTATCAACTACTCAAACGTAACCAAACGTACATCTTTCCAAATGTTCCCAACATTTCCGAATACTGTCCGGCGTTTGCCGAAGCATGACAAAAACTTTCAACGTTTGAATGTGAAATAGATCAGCAGAGGTACAGGTGCGTGGAGACCCTAAATCACTAATTTTATTTCATGAACGATCCCCCTCTGCACAGGGATCGTTCAGAATACAATCTAAGATTGGTTTGCTCCTAAATGAAACGGAAAGTAGAATTTTTGATGGCAAAATCCAGATTTAAATGGTTTAATAGTAACGCTACCCTCTTTTCCACGTGATCGACTCAAAAAGTCAAAGTTCAACCAGAATTGCAATTTTGTTTTCTGCACATCCTGTCACGAAATCAATTTTAACAAACTGTATTCCACTTACATCCCAAAGTCAGGCTACCTGTTCTGTTTTGCTCTTTAGAATCTTTTTATCCAAGTTACGCATACATTTGGTGGCATTTGGCAATTTCGTCGCAAGGAAATTAGGCGAGCGAAATTTCAATGTTCTTGCAGATGATGTCTTTTTAGTAATCCAGTTATCGAATTGAACCAGGAAAGAACATTTTCAAGTTACTTGTCACTCATTTCAGTCAAGGGACAAATGCTCATTGAATTTTACCTGGTCAAAAACCTTGGAGAGAACATGCTTGTCCAGTATCGGAACATATTTGGTGGTGTGTGGAATTACAGTGGGCGCTAAGGCGTCCAGGATTGTCAGCTTTCTAGGCACCAGCCCGTGTTTCTTTAGCCACCTAAACAAACAAAGAGTAATTAGGACTGTTATTCAGCCAAGAATTCATGTACGCTAACGCAAATTATTCAGACATAAGTTCAAAATTCGTCAGGAAAATATATCTTTTACTTACTTTTTCACTGACAAGTCCTCGTCACTGCAATGTCAAAAGAGAAATGAGTTTTAGTGAAAGGGTAAAAGGATAAAATGTAACCACTTTGTGGAAATCCACATTTCTTACAGTCACAATAGAAAAGAAGGATATTGAAATGATTGAAAAGTTTCTTCATAACACCAAGATTGACTGGCATCCCGTCAGCACCACTTCCAGTTTCCAGTGCCCCTGAAGATTTATCAGCCCAAGAGTTTATGAGCACGAAGTTGGTACGAAAACAACACACGAAAGGCACAGACAAACCTCACTTCACGCAGATAACATGGGTGAATGACAGTTACTTCCTTTGGAACGGATTCTCAACAAGTGCTCAAGTTTTGGGTAAGTGGGAACTGCGCACGCGTCCCACGTTTGACTGCTGTGCAGGGGATTGGGGGATAGTAGTGCTCAGTTAGACTTCATGCTACAGAAGCTGCAGCGGCAACCCAGAGGTTTAGGATTGATTGATTGACTGGACATGGCCTATGGTTTTCACCGTAAAGAGCTAGGGCGCTCTTTACCAACGTCGTTTCTTCATCTTGCACTAAGATGAAAAAACAGATATCATTTCTAGAAAGAGTAGGCCAAATTTAGTTGAAAGGCCAAGCTTGCCTTCAAAAGTTGTAGCATTTACAGACGTTTGTATGGCTGGGTGGCAACTCTCGCTTCCCAGCCATACAGACGTCTCTAAATTTGACGATTTACGATTGTCAAACTTAGGGAAAATATCTCGTTCAACATTCTCACGTGCCTTATCACATCAGTTGCTACAGGTAAATAAAATCCGGGCTTTAAATGGCACACCCGCTATCAAATTACACTATATATTTTGATAGACTAATGAAAAGATCAAAGAACGTGGACCTAACCAAAGATAGTTGTTACTGTAACTCACTTTTCATTACTTTGTTTACATTATTTATTACCGTTCTGTAAATCACTTCGTTGAAGTGGGAAGGTTATTCCCATTGATTATTACTTATCACTATGATCGCACTAAATTCTACTTACTTTAGGTCTCCTTGTGAGTTCAAACCATTTTTCTTCTTAGTTTTACCTAAAAAAAAAGTGAAACAAATGTTAGAGAAGCTGCCAAGAGATTGCTGCAATGCTAAGGAGAATAAAGGAGAGACAGGGTTCGTTTTTAATCTAAGAGGATTGGATCAGTTTTCGAGGCATCATCGAAAACAAAAGGAACATTAAAATCGTATCATTTACAGACTGCTGTTCAGAACCATTTGTTCCGCTTTAAGGCCCAGAAGAATTTGGTTTTTTAAATTGTGTTTTTAGCATTCGTTTTGAAGTTTTATTCAATTAAGAATAGTAGATACTACACCGAGTTTGAGTAGCCAATCAGAACGCGCGAAAAAACACTATCCACTGGTTTGGTATTTACTAATTGCATTTGTAGGAAATATTTGCGACATGAAGTATTCACGTTTTTTCACGATTTAATCCACAGAGCGACACGAACATTTAGTGACAAGCATTCAAAGCTAGACGTTTTTCCCAAAACTTCAAATTTAAGGTCGATTTCAGTTAACAGAGGAATATGCTTACGTTTTAGCTGCCGTTGTTTAAAATCCTCTGGTTTCTTTGCCACGTACTGTCTGGTCTCTTTAAGCATCCAATCACTTTTCTTTCTCAGTCCCAGTCTCATCTGACTCGTCTTCGTCTCGCCTATCTTGTAACTCGATCCCTGGGACGGAGATTGTGGTATAGCCCGGCATGCACTGCTTACAATGTAGTCTTTGTGGCTGCTGTACGTTAACCTTGCACTGGCTAGGCGGGGTCTGGCACTAGCTGTGCGAGGCTTGGCACTGGCTGGCCGGACCCTGGCACTACTGGACCGCTCTGAACTGGGTGGAGAGGGGGCCAGAGTGTGTTTTGCTGAGAAAGGCCTGTGAGAAGAAGCGCTTACTGACCGCGGATGGCTTCTGTCGGAATAAAACAGCAAAACATTAAACCTGAGTCACGTATCAAACGTAGGCAGTACTAATATTGTGTTTGTAGATGAAATGCTTAAGTGTGACCATTCAAGTGGAAGCTACTGAGAATTTTTTTTCTGTGGTGCTATTTATTATGCAGTTCAAGATAACTCTATCTTTTGAGTGCACCGACAAAATCCCTAATTGTGGCTTTTCAAACGAAAGGTACCCGGCAGTTCTTTCCTGTGGTACCGTTTATTACGTAGTGGGAGGTGGCTCTATCTTATGAGTCTGGAGGAAACCGTAAAGAAGGCTAAAGAGGAGGACTCTTCTTTGGTTCTGCTATCCGCTCAATGATGGAAAGGGTAGCTTTCACGTCCTAATGTGCGACTTGATTGAAATAATTCTATCGAGTAGAACTTTCTAGAGTTCTTCTCGATAGCTTGTTTGAGTTACATGTACAAGCTAGGCACCGCCCTTTATTTATATTTCGTATTGTCAATAGCAATATTGCGCATATTTTCCACTTTTATTTCGATACCACGAATCTTTCTGGAATCCCTAAATACACAGTTACACCAACAGCTTGCGTGGACTCACTATCACTATCACCAAAAATGAATGTTATTACTTACTTGGAACAACGACCAGTATTGGATCCATACCAATCAAGCTGCGTACACTCGTTTCTTATCAAGGTCACTTTGCGTAAATCTGCCAAACTTTTTTCAATCTCTTCTCTCAAAAGGCGGAGGTCTTCACTCTAAAATTGAGATGGGAATTAACCTCGTGCCAAACATTCTCTACAACTAAGCCGTCCCTCTTTTCCTGCATGGAGCAAGAAGCGAACACTCAGGTTCCCGCGAAAATTTCTTGCCCCATGATAGGCAATTTTTACGCGCACTAGCGTGTTAAATGCAACTGTTTTTTCCCTTGTTGCTTGACTGTCCCCTAGGAAAAAGGGACGGCCCTTGGTGTCGGCATAACCCTAGCTTATCTTCAAGCGCTTATCTCAATCAGAATTTCATCAGATTAAACGGATTGAACCCGGCCTGGGCAATCGATAAAAATCGATATCGGAAAACCGATCGATAAATCGATAACTATCGATATCAATCACTTGATTGTTATTGATTGTATCGATTAACCGATAAAAATTGATACTCACAACTCTTCTGGTAATTACTGTTATCGATGTTATCGATGTTATCGATTTTATCGATGGACGGCGATCGTACATGTCTTTAATTCCTGGCATTGATTTTGTTTTTAAAAGACGTTTAATTGCAGAAAAATGATTGCGGTGTCTTTGTTCACAAGCAAAACTGTATTCGTATTTCTGTAAATGTGGTTTATTGAGCTGGCAGGATATCTGTGCCGAATGGACCCGAGTATTTGCGAAAATGACCTCTCGGCTATCTAAGCAACCGCCAAGGAAAACGTTTTGACTGGAAGCGCCGGCAATCTTTTGTCCCTTTTGTTTAACCCGATATTAGAACTTGCAGAGATTTAGTAGAAACAACGCTAATGAGAATAGCAACCGGAATGACAACGGTGGAGGAAGCAAACTGTTGTTTAAAAGCCCTGCGTCTGCACCCAATTTAAGGAGGCTCGCAACAGTTTTTTTGGCCTTGGAGTGTATCTTTTGAAGTCAAAATTTCGCATAGAAGATAAACTTCGATTTCCTTGATACTACGCCACCTTTTCAACAAATGATCAAAGTTTATTTTCTCACTGGTTTCCTAGCAACAGCTGTCACCATAGCAACGGTAATGGACAACCCCTCATTTTAAATAATGTCGAATATCTCGAAAACTAGTCAGACACTTTATGACGAAACTTGAACTATTTGAACTACTCAACCTACACAACTTGTATGCGAAATTAGGGAAAAATCTGTAAGAGCGTTTTCACGTAAATCATGATTCATTTTTTACGGGCTGATTTTGGTCATTCCTGCAATTTTCTCCAATATTTCAAGAAAGATAAAACTTAACACTTTCTCTTTTCAGTTGAAGGATCTTTTATGATATCAAAACATTCTTAATGTACATTGAGCTTCCTAGGTGGCTGCGATTTTAAGATATTTATATTTAAAAACTGCTAAAATGCAGCACAAATCAGCCAAAAAGTCCGTAATTTGCATAAATAGAAATATTTCTAAACTGCCCTTACAGATTTTTCTCTTAAACTGATTGACGTTAGAATAATAATTCTTTTTGATGTTCCAGCAAGTTTTAGGCTGAATAAACATTTCTGTTATTAGATAAGAAAGCTGAATCTTGGTCAAGCTTCAGTCGTTATTACCTTTCAACGAGCAACAGTTTAAGGGCCTCTTCATATGAGCCCGGTTGACCGGGCTGGCCCGGTTTCCGAGATCTCGCCTCACTCCTATTTCCTTTGTAAAAATTGCGATGTGTTCATATGAGAAGGCGGGCCAGCCCGGTTACCGAGATCTCGGTTTCTACAACCGAGATCTCGGCAACCGGGATGAAAATTTTCCCATATGAACACTCCAGCCCGGTTACCGGGATGAAAATGTTCTTGACAAATTAGCTTCGCTTTCGAAACTGGGCGGCCAAAATAGCATAATTTTGCCGTGTGTGCATTTCCACTTCAAAAGTATTCGAATTAGCTTTATTTTAGTAAAGTTACAAGAGTCGACAAAGCTATGATAGTCGCGTACAATACTTGTTTATGTGGCGCCATTTTGGTTTTGTTTCTTGAATTTCATCCCGGTAACCGGGCTGAAATTTCCCATATGAACAGACGACAAAATTCATCCCGGTAACCGAGCCAGCCCGGTTACCGGGATCATATGAAGAGGCCCTTAGTTCGTTTTTTCTGGTCTATTTCTCGGTTATTCACGTGCAATGAATATTAATACACGCTGCGCTTGTGTCCTCTCGTGCGTTTATAATTCCTTCTCATTCAGAATTCAAATGCTTCGATTGGTTTGTTTCAAAAAGAGACATCACACATGTGTTTATCAAAGGCAGTGTCATTTTTCCATCGCAACGTTAGTCTGGCATCAGTACTTAGTGTTGTTTTATGAGCCTAGAAAAGAGTTAGAAGCGTTATCGTATAGCAATAAAAGTGACAAAACTGGTTATAGAAGTTGTCGCTACTATTAGAGCTCACATATTTCGACACAACAAATGTTACCGATAAAATCGATAATTTTCGATAAAATCGATAAAAGTGATTGAAAAATCGATAAATATCGATTTCTCACAACAAATCCATTTATCGACTTTTATCGATTACCGATACAATCAACTAATTTTATCGATTGTTATCGAATGTTATCGATTATCGATTTTATCGATTGCCCAGGCCGGAATTGAAGAAAGAAAGTCAGTGAGGCTTCTCGTTTCGTGACTTTGCAACATATTTCAAGAAAAATGGTGAGCGTAACGAGAAAACAAAAATTTACCTCAAACGGTCTGGGACCATCTACATCATATCCATCCTCAGAAAAATAGTGAAACCTGGTAGACAAAAAGATAATCACATAACATGCACATAGACATCTGCAGTCAGGCGAAACATACCACAGACTATAATTAACTTTGTGTTATTTCATTCTTGCTTGGTGCGTATGTTCTGTTGTGTTTCGTATTGTTCCGGTTATTGTTATGGTGAATTTGTGGTATTCCTCGTGGAGACGTACCGGACGGCAAGAATAGGTAACAAAGTTTATAGACACTGTATGTGTAACGTGACGTAAGTTTCTCAAAAGCTGACATTTCACGACCTTATCATATTATTAAAGCAAAGGCCAAATAGCAAACGGAAATGTTTATGAAAATAATTCAACTAAAGGTTTTGAAATCTGCCTTAACAATACGTCTGAGGCATCATGTCTACTCCTGAAGAGCAAAGGCGCCGATTTAGAAGATAAACCTTGAGTGAATTTCTGTGTTTCAAGTACGCGCTTTTCAACTGAAGGTTGTTCGGTTATATTACTCAAATGTATTAGTGTCCACCCTTTGAAAAAGGCAATCATACTGCAAATTCACACGTGGAAAAAAGTCACGTCTACAGCTTATCCCTGCAGCTACTATAAGGCAAAATGGTCGGAGGCGATCAGTGAAGAGTGAAAGAAACCACGGTCTGCATAAATGCGGCCACCAAGGTTTGATGACGTCATTTACCTTCCTCCAGTTTCAGCTGCCAGCTGACAGAGAAACTGATTAGCCTCGGTATCAGCACAGTTAAACGAGATGGTGTGAATAGGAACTGGGTTCAACAGCTGTACTTGGGCCAAGATGGAAGAAGGCGGCTGAAAGAAAACACGGACAATTGTGGTTTAAAATACACGTTTTTTTTTCCCTTGAAAGGAAAGAACTATTTTGGTCGGATGAAACGTCAAATGTAAGGTAGATTCCTCCACAACTTGATAATTACTGGTATACGACAGAACCATATGCATCTTCAGTATTCTCTTAGAAACAGAGAACTTTGCATTAAACAACATCAATGAAGATGGCAACGATGACGACAAAAACAATGACATCTTCTGAAAGCACTGAAAGTAGAAGGCATATCACAACTGATCCCACTTTTGTTTGCTGCAAAAGGCTCTCTCGAATTGAGCCAACTTGAAATGTTTGGGACCCTAAAATTCGTGCATTGTGAGCCCTTTAGTATGGAATGCATGCCGTTGGATTGTGTATCGGGTAAAATGGCCACGATCTGATCGCAGTTCAAATTAGGGACTGGGAGGAACAATCAAGGCACGTTATGTCCATCAGCGGTCATACCTGATCAGGCCGTCCGTCGGTGAGAAGGTAGACTGCGTGACACTGTGGATCAGCCAGAGCGAGTTTCAGAGATGCTAGGGTGTTTGTGGAGCCGCCAGTACTGAGACCTTTTACCCACTGCCACGCATTATCAAGGTTCTAGGAAAAACAATCCGATTTGTCATCAGCTGAAATCAGGATCAAAATTACCAAACAGTGAGGTAGCATCCTCGGGGTAACCCCCAAAAAGAGAAGTTCCTCAGACACAACCTAATTGAAACAAAAGTGCCAAGACAAAGCTATTTTCAGTTTAAAAAGTGTTAAAAAGGTTCTGAAAATGTAAAACGCTGCAAAAAATCGTAACAAGGTAGTAAAAAGTTGCAAAAAAACTGTTAAAAAAAACTTAAGGAAGTTGTAAAAACGTATTTAAAAAATTGCAAAAATCTTTAAAAATGGTTTAAAAACCTGTTACGGTTGTTTAACAAGCCATAAAAAGAGTTGTATAAAAATTGTGATAAAATTGTAAAAATGTGTCAAAAAAGTGTACAACGCTGTAAAAGTAAAAATGTTGTAAAAAAGGTTGTACAAAGTTGGAAAACATTTGTAAGAAAGTTACAAAAAGTGGAAAAAATAAAAGTTGCCAAAAAGTTTTCAAAAGCTTTTAAAAGTTGGCAGATGAAGTAACAAAATAGTCGTGAGAAAGTTATGCAGAGTCAACAAGCTGTGAAAAACAGTAAGATGTAGATGCCAGTAAAAGCCGGTTAAAATGTTGTGAAAACTTTAAACAGGTGAAAGAAAAAGTTATAGAAAGCTGTAAAAACAAGCTGAAAAAAAGGAACCTCTTCTGCAAGCACCACTAATTAAATAAAACGGGAATGTTTGCTTGCCTAGGGGAGAGGAACGAGAGCAAAAGTTCTAAAAGTTAAAAAAGCTGTGAAAAAAGTTGTACAACAGCTATAAAAAGTACTAAAAACGTTGTACAAAGCCGTAAAAAGTCTTTTATAGATCTTTGTCAAGGTTATGGTCGAAAAATGACTTTTTTCTGAGATAATCTGGCCATTTAGTGTTTTCTTCTTACAAAATTTGGCGGTTCCATTATGATTTCGATTTAGTTCCTCCTTGTCCAAGATTGTTCATAGAGCTTTGACTTGACGGCAGGTAAATGTGTTGCGAGACGATTACTAGTCCTAAGTCAATATGTTCGGCAACTCTTTACATACATGTGTATTGCAGTCCACCAGTCGATCTCTCCATGCTTGTACTCTGGTGTCAAACTTTATGAGGTTAAACTTCACCTTGTGACGTAGCTGTTCCTAAAACAGAAGAATCACACTGAAGTCAATGGCATTGTTAGACCAGACGACGAAGGAAAGGCCTACGAAATTTCAGGCATACCAAAATGGCTTGCGCAATATTTATTTCTTTTACCGGCATCACTTTAGAGTTCTAAACGTATAAACGGAGGACTGGATGAACAAGCGAACCCACACACACAATCAAAACAAAAACTCACAAACACTGGGTGAAGAAAAAGACACCTGCAAGCATGTACACACAAATGTTACAGTGTACGCATGAACACAAGAACGAAGTCAAACGCAACATGTAAATGAACACAGATGAAAACCAACAAAAGGACAAATGCAACAAAGAAAACACGCACAAACTAGAAAGGACACGATGACTTAGACAAAACAGCTACAATAACCACTAGACAGAGAATAACTTAAGGTTACTATTAACAACGACAAATTAATTTGGCGATACTTCCTTTTTAAGATTTAGAGACTACTTAGTTGAGCGCTTTTTTGACATTTTTAAACAATTTTCATCACTTTTTGAACAAATAAATGTAAAGAAGATCCTCGCAGTTATTAACGCAACTTATGCAGTTGCGAAAAGAAAGCCTGAAAAAATCAGGCTCGCCGGGATTTGAACCCTGACCTCTGCGATACCGGTGCAGCGCTCTAACCAATTGAGCTAATAAGCCAACTGGGAGCTGGTCATTAAATTGGTTCGTAATATACCCGGGAAAGATGAAGATGAAACTATGAATATATGAAATTCATATATTTGAACTGCGGAATGAAGAAATAAATGTAAAGAAGATCCTCGCAGTTATTAACGCAACTTACGCAGTTGCGAAAAGAAAGCCTGAAAAAAACCAGGCTTGCCGGGATTCGAACCCTGACCTCTGCGATACCGGTGCAGCGCTCTAACCAATTGAGCTAACAAGCCAACTGGGAGCTGGTCATTAAACTGGTTCGTAATATACCCGGGAAAGATGAAGATGAAATTATGAATATATGAAATTCATATATTTGAACTGCGGACTGAAGAAATAAATGTAAAGAAGATCCTCACAGTTATTAACGCAACTTATGCAGTTGCGAAAAGAAGTTCAAGCAGTTCAAATATATGAACTGCAGAAGTTGCATTAATAACTGCGAGGATCTTCTTTACATTTATTTCTCCATTCCGCAGTTCAAATATATGAATTTCATCTATTCATAATTTCATCTTCATCTTTCCCGGGTATATTACGAACCAATTTAATGACCAGCTCCCAGTTGGCTTGTTAGCTCAATTGGTTAGAGCGCTGCACCGGTATCGCAGAGGTCAGGGTTCGAATCCCGGCAAGCCTGATTTTTTTTTTCAGGCTTTCTTTTCGCAACTGCATAAGTTGCGTTAATAACTGCGCGGATCTTCTTTACATTTATTTCTTCATTCCGCAGTTCAAATATATGAATTTCATATATTCTTAATTTCACTTTTTGAACAGTTATTAAATTTAGCGAGCACTTAAGTAAGCGATTTTACATAAGATCGCAAAATTCGCTGAAATAAGTAGCCGGTAATAATATGGTAAATTGTCCTACCTGCATGAGTCTGTAGAGTTTATCTTTCACTAGAAACAATCTTGAAGCCATAGAGGCTGATGTGTCGATCAACACAGCTACCTGCAAAAGTGAAGAAGAGGACGTTTTAATGCAGGTATGGCATGAGCTTGCTTCGTACTGGATGCCTCTTGGTTCGATGCGCTGATTGCATTTGTATTTGATGTGTTATTTGCTGTTACAATCATTTAGGCCGATTTTGGTTTTACCAATTTCATCAAAGAACAACGCTGTCAGCTCACAGAAATACCTCCAGTTTTTGGGATTAATTTCACGGTTTGGTACCAATCCAGGTGCTAAAATCTAAAATGACCACTCTCAAAGTTATATCCTGGTATTTTTAATTTTTTTTTTTAGCTTTCTAGATTCTGGTACTTCAAGGAGTTTCTTTAAGGAGTGACGGGCATGCCTGTCACTTAGATTACGCTGGAGTCCCCCGCAACGGGGAAAACCTCAACAAACCTGGTCTTCAATAATTGTTCCAAACAGCTCTCGGCTTCCCTGCTGCAACCATTCCATTCTAAAAACAAGGATGACAGGAAGTTACATGACAGACGTCTTCACTACACAATTAAGAAATCAGTGCTTTAACCTCTCACCTCTTTTTGTACGAATCTAATGCCGACAAAATCCTCTGTTCGTAGTTTCTGTGTATGGGTCCACTAACATGAACGTGCATGATAGAACCGTCTTTCCATCGCACATGCGCAAACTTGTCACAGTAGCGAGCGTTCACTAATTTTGGGCGGACAATCTGCAGTAAACAGATAACAATTACCTTTTATGTTTGTGTATAAAACAAGGGATGACGCAAGAAGGCCTTTTGAAAAACACAACAGAAAACAAACAAACAAAACAAAACAAAATAGGAAGATTTCAAAGGAAACAAAACAAAATGAACAGAAAAAAAGAAAGACTCAAAGCAAACAAGATAAACCAGAGGAAGAACCAAAAGAACACAAAACAAGAAAAGAGAAAGAAAAACCTACCCAAACCTTTGGATTTAACAACTGAGTTGATGAGGTAAATTGGACATTGAAAGCTGACGTTTCGAGCGTCGTTTTTAGCGAAAAATACAACTAAACAACTCTCGAAACGTCAGCTTTCAATCTCTTTACGGTGGCCAATTTTTAATAAATCCAAAGTTTTGACTTTCACTTCCCCACCGACGCAGCAGCACAGTTTCTTTAGAAACTAAACCCCTTGTTTGTTTGTTAGAAAAACAAACAGACAAATCGACAAACAACACACAATAAAACACGCAAACAGACGGACAACATGAATAAAGGAAACAACGAAAGACTGCCTGGATGAACGAACGAACGAAAGGTCCAACAGGCAATCAGACAAGCAAAGCGATGAACAGACGGAAGAGCGAAGGAAAGCACACCGACCAATACCTTTTTGGGGGAAAGAGGGGAATCTATTACAGTGCGGTGATGCCATCTTATGTATTGAAACAAACTGTAAAGAGAACAAAAAAGTGACAATTGTGTCGGTACACTACTAACCGCATCTGTGTTGTCTGAAGCAGGTGCCACCTGAATATCCACCACTCCATCACAATGTTTAAAAGCCAGCGTCTGAAGCAAGTCATAAAATTGCAGCTTTTTAGCCCTTAACCCGTGTCTCTGTGGGCAGAAAACAAAAGAAATATTGTGGTTAATTGATTACACGTACAGTAGAGAAATAGGATCGATAGATTAATTATCACTTAATTCTTAACTCTTGACCTGAAAAAATAACCTGAACTTTAAGCCATCTGTGTATACGTTATCTTTCGTTGTACTCCACGCAATGTTATTCGTTTTTGTTGTTTTATTTTTTTGTGAGTACAAAAAAGCGTATTGTATTGTTTAAAAATAACTTCAGGTCTGCAACATTGATTTGTTTTGATTAAAAAAAAAAAAAACGGCCGGCAAAATCTCAGAGACATCTACTGAGTGAAGCTAAACAGTGCTGTGAATAGCTTAAGTCTGTTACATGACCTTTTAAAATTCACACAACTTTCAGGATCAGAAGTAGAGGAAACAGGAAAGCCCAAAAAGAACCCACGAGAGAAGTAGCAATGGCGTGACACTGAGAACAGGAAGTTTAGGGAAATGGAACTGCCATGAGTGGTGTGTTCAACCTCGTCCCCAGGGCCTTCTTCCCGTTCAATATGGTGTCGGAGAAACCCCTGGCCAAGGCTGCCACAGTAGACTGCGAGTAGTCTCTGATTTTGGCGATGGCGATTGTGGGGCGGGCAAAATACACACGCGTGCGCGCAAAATTTCGAGGAGACGCGACGCGACGCGTCTCCTCGAACTTTCGCGCGCGCGCGTGTGTATTTTGCCCGCCCCACAATCACAATCGCCAAAATTAGAGACTACTCGCAGTCTACTGCCACAGTGGCTCCAGAAGTTCATTAGAATTTCGTCAGTCGCGAACACGATGAAATGTCTTCATTTTGTTTGAATAACAGTTTCCAATTGCAGAAAACAAACAGTGCTGCCAGACGCTGGAAACAACCTCCGAAAAAGTCATTTCATTGTGTGTCACGTGACAAAATACTCCACGATTCGTGGAGTATTTCAGCAGCCTTGGCCGACCGCAATTTTGAACGAGAAGGCCCTGGGGACGAGGTCGTGCTGTGTTGGCTGTGCAAAAACCATATCACTATGGCGAGCAGCTGATAAAAACATAAAAGGTTAAAAAAAAGACCACGTACATTTTCTTATTTGACCTTGCATAAACATAACCAAAAAATACTTTTTATTGTATAAACATGAGTGTACAGCATACCTTCAGCCAATCTCTTGAACCCATGTACATCTCACTCTTGCCCTTTCTATTAACTGAACCGTTGACTCTCTGTTGACCTTGTTCTGGAGCAGTACTTGGTGAAGTAGATACTGCAATACCAATAACAACACACCAAACCCTGTCAGGGGACTAAATGTTACAAGTTAAAAGAGACTCTGACTACACGTTCATAGACCATCCCCACTCCCCCCCCAAAAAAGCTATTAAACCCCTGCCTCCCATCTCCCTAATTACCTTCATCTAAACAGAAGTAACACCTAGTACTAAGGGGCAATGTCAAATTGACAGTGGTTGCTTATGGTGATTTCTTGTGTGTAGTTTACATGTATGTATTCCCTAGAAGAAGTTTCACACATTATTTAAAAAGTGCAAACATGTAGGGTATATTCAACTGTGACACTAATCATCCCAGCCAATTGAGCTATGGAAATTGGCACGAGCACAGAGGTAAACTTGCAAAATTTATGAGACCTCGATTTTGTTGTTGTTTGTTGTTGTTGTTTTATTGCACTCAGTAAACCATCCCCACAGCTAAAAATCTCACCTGGTGTTTCTTTAGGATCTTTCATTTCACACAACAGAGCTTGAATCTCAGCCAGAGTATTTCTTGCTTCATCGAGCTCCTCCCACAAAGTGATGACATCCTCTCTGACACCCACACCAAGCTTTAGTGATGGCATGCCATCGCCTCTGCCACGCCCTTGAGGCTGACTGGTGCTGTCAATCTCCATGGACTTGGTGAAGCTATCAAAGCTGTCTTCATATTCGTTGGCAACTGAATAAGCATGGAACCTACGATTGAACACAATAACATGCAATTATACCATTTTCAATGCTGACAAATACTTGGAGATGGTGCGTTTACATTGCCAGCAGGATGTGTCACCAGGCTTGCAAAAAAAGAGAAAAAACAAACAGCAGTTACCAATACAGGAAATATCCTGAGTGGTAAACTTGGTTACTGTAACTCCCATAGACATGAAGTTAACCATTACATCATGGGAAGAATTGTTGGACCATGCCCAAGAAACATTAATATAACAACAAAATTGCACCAAAGCTGTGGAGAACAAAAATCATGACAGCCATAGGAATACTAGAAAACAAAAGTGCTATCAGAGAGTAGTTATTGGTAACTTTTGTTTCAATGGTTACACTTGAAGATTTTATCCACAAACACTACATTTAGAACCACATACAGTGTATTATTAACTGATTCAAGGTTTCAGCCCGTGAGTGAAAGGGTTAGGTGAAGAGTTCACATTAGGGTACACCACTAATTTGGCTGTAAGTATTATTATTAAGTACAATAAACTATTAGAATGGACAGTGTCCCAGGGCTCAACAAAAACTTGAATTCCTGCAAGCAAGTCTCAGAATTTGTTTGCCGAAGCCAATTTCCTACTTGCCCGTGTTTAAACATAGGCCCGCAATGCATACTGGTACAGAACTGATGAAGTGTTGGTTTGTCTCGAAAACAAAGCAAGGAAGGCGTGCAACACATTAAGGCATGGAAGACCACAATGCTACACACACCAAAAAAATAATACACCAGAATGATGACATAAAAAATATAACATCACTTGATAGGTTCTTCTTGATGGAGCCATTTTTCACTGACAGCTTCTCAATTTAGCCACTGCTTTGCTGGCTTGCCTGAAGTAATACCAGGCTAAATAGCCAACATGACAAACCAGGCTCCCCCAATGCATGCAGTCAGCTTTTAGTGATACATTAAAACATTGTCAGTGTACCTTGATGTCACTAGAATGTTTTGACTTTTATTCACTTTTAAAAAAGTAGGATAATTATAACAATTCCAAAATGTCTCTTAAAAGATGTCAATGCTGCATAAAACTCACCTTCCTTTTGTTATTCTGGATATGTCCTTCAAGTAAGTCATGGTGGCAGGATTACTGCAGTTTAGAGAAACAACATGAATTGGGACATGGCTTCCTTGAACCTGCAAAGTAAAGAATTTTTAAAGATTTCAGTTCCCATTGATCTACCTCTGTCATCTGATTTTTGTCATCCTTAGAAATGTGACAATTAGCTCAAACAGCAACAATCACTTGAGAGAGATTTCTCAGATGAGGTCAAAAGTACTCTTGTGGGCTTTAATAAAGTTATATCCTGAATAACTAACCTTTTTTCAAATTAATAATTATCGTAACGATTCACACCTTTCTTTTCAGCATTTCCTGAGACCCATCTGAACTACTTCCTTCAGTAAAAAGGTAAACAGCTTCAATCTACAAACACAAGGAAACAGTCAAAACTTAAATTACACGGCTATCTCATGCACCCCACCCCCAAAATTCATAGTTTTAGAACCATGTCTTTATCTGATGCCTTAACCCATGATGTTCTGAAATTGCTATGTACCTTTTATTCCCACCTATCTTAACAGAGAGCGTTACTGACCTTGCAGTCAACAAAACCGCCACACAACATAGTTTCTAACACAGCAGAGTAATAATAACATCAACAATAAGCATTAAGATACTTGAGTCACTTACATGTTGATCAGCAAGTGCCTTGAGGATTCCTTCCACTGTAGATGTTGATGAGCGTGGCACTGTTGTTTCCAGGTCCCAAATCCAGTTAAGTGCTCCTTCCATGCTATCAAGAGTGACATTCACAGCATGCTCCTGCCAGCGATCTGCATCCATTGCACACCTGAGGATTGAGGTTTTTAAGAAACTGAGTGACTTTGTTATCAAAGGAAATTTCTGTAACATAAATTACTAGCCCAGGGTGGTTTTCCCTATAAAACCAGGCCAGGCCAATTCAATAAGCCAGGAAAATGTAGTGTCTTCCCTGTAATACTCTCAAGGCCACATGGAAATGCAGCCGTAAACAATCAAATCTGACAAAAGAATTAATGAACCCAGCCCGAACTGTAATAGGGACTGCATCCTTTGGCTTTTCCTCCCAAAGAGAAAACCCTTGAGTCATGTACAAGTACAAAGGGTGGATCTCACTATTGAGTCTGTGCTGTGGCTAACATTTTAAAGGTGTGATAATTCAAATAAAAGCTATTAAACAGTACTATAATTTCCGACACTGAATGTTTTTTTATGCTATACATGTGGTACTACTGATGATAGTGTTCACGGTGGTTCCAACATTCCAGTCTGTGGATGACATTCTAAATTGTGACCATTCAAATGAAAGCTATTGAGCAGTTCTATTGATTTGTGTTGTTATCCAACTGTGGCAAAGGCTTTGATAGTAAGATAATGCAGATGCAGGATCTCATTAGTGAATGTACCTGATGAGATTAAACTTTGCAATGAACATGACTTGTTCCTTCAGTACTTGCACCAGTGCATGCAGGTATGTGCTGAACTCAGATTCACTTGTCGTATTTACATCCAGGACAATACAGATGCAGCGTTCTTCTATCACTCCAAACACTCGCCGACTACAAGAAAAATAAAAAAGTATTATAGGGTTGGTGAATGGTAAATTTGAGACTTTGCAAGGAGGCAAGAGGACTGTTTTCTTGTGCGAGCCCGAGACCCTTTCAATTTTTAATTGCGAGATTGAGCTTTTAGGACATAAGAATTTGAACCTGAGACTTTCAGACCAGTTTTGAGCAACTAAAGAGGTTACTAAAACTTTTAACAGAGGCACAAGGCATCATAAAAACTAACAAAGGAGACTTTAATAGTAAGCCCCTTATGTCTGCTTCCTTGATGTTCCTTTATTTTAAGTACTCTCACTGGAAGCCTTCTGCAGGGGGTGAAGAAAGCTACCTGAAAACAATTTAGCCAACTGCATTTCCTTACCTCTCTGTTGTCAGCCACTCCAACCGCCGCTTGTATAGTAAGATAGCTTGGGTAAGTTGGCCTTCAATCATGCGAAGTTTCTCTTTACTGGCAACAAGCTGTCAAAGAGATTTACAGACAATCATTATGAACGCCATGTACATAATTATATAAGTCAAATACTGACTGTATTGTACTGGTACATCCTTCTCGCAATGTGTGGTTCCAGAAAATACATGTATACATAACCACTCCATGGCTGGCCATTCTCAAAATTCCAAAGAGTTCGGGGGATTTCAAAAACCAAGCCCTAGAGGGCCATCCATTCGACCAAAATTTCCGGTTCACATTTCCGAAATTTCCATATATTGAATGGAACGGTATTTTCCACTTTGATGAACGTGAACTCCTAAGGGAGACGAAAAACAGCTCGAGATGGTGGTGATATCGAGAAAGCTGACAATAAATGACTGAAAAACAAAATAAAGAGGATGGATTCAGATTGAGACAGCAAGGTTTTTCGAGATAACCGAATTGGAGACGAGGTTCAAGAAACCGTTCAACGTACAATTTTTACGATCATGTGCAAAGGAGTGTGTGCTTTTGTTCTTAGGTCGTTCTTAGGTCGTTCTTCTTATTGTTCTTAGGTCGTTCCTGCTTGTTTTTGACGTACCGATGGGAGCATCGGGCAGTACAACATTCCTATTGTCATCCACGTACAGATGCCATAAAAAGAATGGCAAATCATCCGAAGGAAAAACAGACGCTACAGTGATAAACAAAGACTTGACTCCACCATCTTACATTTGACACAGACACAGCTGGAACTAGGACCGTGTATCTGGCCGAAATTTGAAATGAAATGCCCAATGGAACAGAAAATTCCCGGAACTTCCACATTTCCGGGGAAAAAAGACAACCTCCAGAGGTTGACCAAAAATTTCGAAACGCACTTTTCAAAAATTTCCATTCCACTTGATTCTGTACCGGGATTTCTGCAAATTTTTGGTCGATTTGATCACACCCCTAGGATTTCAAATCCTATGGAAAACAATTTTTCGGTTCCCTGCCTAGAGATCATGATGGGCACCCACCTGTAACTATTTTTTGGTTCCGTGACTATTTATCGGAACCCATCATAATATATAATTATAATACGTGATGAATTAACTGTTCTCCACTCATCACAGCAAAACGGCGAAGGTAAAAAAAACCACAACCACACCATTTCTATACTTTCCTGGCAAGGATGTGTGCAATTTGGTTTTAACTTGAAAAGATCCACTTTGGAGAATTTGCAGAAAAAGTCGCATGTTTCTCTCCACAAGCGAACACTGCGCCATGTTTGTTGTGTGACTATTTTCAACTGCCAATGCAAATTGGTGTCGGTTCTCATGCGTGATCAATTTCAACTGCTTACGCAAATTTGTGTCTGCTTTCAAAACATCGTGCCGTAGAATCACTCCAAGTCGACCTGTTCGATTGATATTAATTTGCCCTGTGTTTTGCAAGTAAAGCGTCAGCAAAGTGAGCTTCAATGAGGTCGCAAAACGACCGAGTGAGTGACGAAGTCGCGAGAGGTCCACTTACCTGAAAAAAAATTAAAGGACTTGGGAAAGTCGAAACGGGTTGTTCAGTGGTGAATTGTTCACGGGTGCCAGCTAGTTTTTAATTAATTGTTGATTTTAATAAACATGTTGTTAAACTGAATATAAGTACTTGAAAAATAGAACTTCAGTGTATACTTTTATTTTAAAAATATCATTATCCATTAATTTCAAGTGTTAACAGAATGTCAATTAAACTTAAGTCAGTGTGTAAACTGAGTGTCCGGATTAAAGTGTAAACTCCTCAGACTCCCCTTCCACTTCAGACTGACAATCACCAACCAATTCCTTTAGACACTCAGAGTCACTACTGCTGATATTTCCAATAATCTTAAGATTGTTACAGTCAACGCGCTTCATGCATGAATGATCATACAATGTAGATTGCATTCTTCACGTGCGCATTCCTTTCTTAATTGGATTATACGTATTCTTGTAGACAAATTAAAAGATAATGATTTTTTTCGATTAATGAAATCGATTCTTCGAAAGTTCACACGTGACATCAGAAATCGTCAACATGGCGCACTCGGAAGAAGCTTTAATCAATTACTTCAGGCATGTCATATTATCAAGGATCTTTTCCTCCACAAGAAAATGGTTGAGTCGTCATATGGACTGAATAGTGTCAGACGATTTTATGAACAGCTCCTTAATTGTCACTCTCATGTTCCATAAAATATCTGACAACCCCAATCCAGCATTGAAAAGGTTGACGATTTAGTTCCTTGCATTAGAAGGCAAAGGTTTACTCGTTCCTTGCATCAGAAGACAAAGATTTAGCAGGATCGTAAAAGCCCCCAAGCGAATTTCTTGCCATTTGGAGTTAGGAAACTTGAACTTACGTTCCAATCATACGCAAACCTATGTTCACTGGGACAAAAACCATTACCTGTATAAAATTGTGGCAGTTGTTATTTATATTTTCTGCGGGTTTCTGATTGAGCCACGAAACCTCCAGCCAAAGAAAAAGTTTCCTTGTCAATATCAGTGACTCCTTTGGATTTTCTTTCTGACTAAAGATAACTGTTGTCGATTTTCTCTTTACGGGGTTATTTCTGTCGGCTTTATGTTCCTGCAATTTTTTTGTGCCAGGCTTAAAAATTATTAAGAGGCTCTGACTGTAAATATCGAGAATCAGTGGACAAGCTCAGAAAAACGAAAATTCAGATAACTTGCCAGAAGAACACTTTTGGGGAGCTATCTTCGAAAATATTACTTAAACCCTTCTGGAAATCTATTGTTTTCGAGAAATTCGGAAAAACAGTTTTGCTTAATTTATTACACAATAATCAGGCTTAAAATTAAGCAAATTGAAAGCGCTTGCCTTTAAACAATTTGCAACGCCAGAAAACAATTTTAATTTTAAATGATACCAATACTCTTCTACTTTCTATCAATTGGAATTGCGTGGAATTTTGCTTTATTTATATGGTTTGGTGGTTCTTCGAAACAAAGGCATTTTGCGCACTTCGGAAAAAGGCAAAAATTGGTTAACTTCAGAGGCTTAAAATGGGTCTTGGTATGTCTAATATCGAATTGAAATAAACACTGTGATAAAGTTTGGCCCTACTTCTATTATGATATGAAATAAAAAACCTGGGCAATTCAGGTTCGCGCTAACAAAAACAAAACTTCGTGAACCGGTGTTGCCAAAATTTGCATAATGAAATGAAAGATTGGAAATGAAAAGTAGTAGTTTGGGTGAGCTCAATTTAGAGGGTTTTATTTACTGAAGACACACAAAAAATGAACTAAAACATTCCTTCAATCTATTCTTGCATTGTTTTGGGCTTATTCTATTTCTACATAAAACTATAGGGAAGGAGAAGAAGTTTTAAAAGTACTACACAAGCTGTTGTGTGACCGGTGTCACGTGAATATTTTTGTCGATTTGTCAACCTACTTACATGTATGGCAGTTTCTAAATGCGGTCTCCTACATTGGCCGCTGTTTTATGCATGGCTAGTTCTCCAGCGAATACCGTACACATCCCTGTGTTTGGGGCATACTGTCATGTGCAGCTGATATTCTACTAGGACGAAAATTCTGACATGCAAGTCTAGAATTAGTTTCGTATACATGACACCTTTCTTTTCAAGAGAAGAAAACTGCGACATAGTATGTTGTTGTGTACATGACTCAGTCGCTCTTTTCAAACAGCTACTAAGATTTTGGGCAACTTTTTGAAATGAAACTATTTTGGCCAGGAAGCAAAGTACATCATTATTATTATGATTTACTTGTCAAAAACTTGCTGTTTCTATCAATATTATTACACTTGCATAAATTGTATGTTTAAATTAACGCAAACCGCGGACGTCGTGGCAGCCTGATCGATATTTATGAGTTCTTAAATTATGCAGCTGTATATATAAGAAATATCAATACACAGTTTGTTTGGTTTTACTTTGCACGAGCGCTAAGAACTCTTTCACAGTTTTGGAGGAAAAGATTTTCATTGAAGAATATTTTCATGTTTGCATGAACGTGCAGTGATCGGTTGCATGACTGGATTATTTTGAGTGGTACTTTTGTGTTCCTTACTTTCTACACAGCCATTTTAGCTCTCAATATATACACGTACAATGTACGTCAACTTTAATGATTTGTAAAAGAAACCGTTTGGATTTTAGAGAACATGATCTATTTTCCCAAAGAAACTGCAATTAACAAAGAAAGGCCATTGGCACTGCAGAGTTAATAGACATCTGGCAAAATATGATCACCCACTGCACTCTAGTTTCACCAACAATTTTCCAAATTTGTTCGTAATTCTTCAGAAAGATAAATGAAGATACCAGCGAATGCATGATCTTGAGTAGAAAGGCCATCCGAAAATAGTTACGGCAAACAATTTGTCGTATTTTAAGCCGTCCTTCCATTAAAGCTTTTCTATTATCCAAATTATGCAAATTTTGGCAACACTGGTTCACGAATTTTTGTTTTTGTCAGGGCGAGCCTGAATTGCCCAGATTTCTTATTTCATATCATAATAGTAGTAGTAGGGCCAAACTTTATCACAGTGTTTATTTCAATTCGATATTAGACATACCAAGACCCATTTAAAGCCTCCGAAGTTAACCAATTTTTGCCTTTTTCGGAAGTGCACAAAATGCCTTTGTTTCAAAGAACCACCAAACCACATAAATAAAGCAAAACTCTATGCAATTCCCATTGATAGAAAGAAGAAGAGTATTGGTATCATTTAAAATTAAAATTGTTTTCTGGCGTTGCAAGTTGTTTACAAACAAGCGCATTCAATTTGTTGACTTTTAAACCTGATTGTTGGATAATTAATTACGCAAAACCGTTTTTCCGAATTTCTCGAAAACAATAGAATTCCAGAAGGGTTTAAGTAATATTTTCGAAGATAGCTCCCCAAAAGTGTTCTTCTGCCAAGTTATCAGGATTTTCGATTTTTTGAGCTTGTCCACTGATTCTCGATATTTACCAACCTCGTCCCCAGGGTCCTCTCTCTTCCTCCCTCGAGAAAGTACCCTGGTTTGGGCTGGTCACGTGTCTTCCTCAAGCAAACAGCTCCCCACCAGGGTGGACTCGCTTTTCTTCCAGAAGCGAATGAACATCTTTTCAAACTCGCACGAACACAGAGGAATGGAAGTCATTAGCTCACTTTTTTCAAAGACAGGGACGCTGAAAAAATCTACAGTCGACTATCTGTGGAGTTTCAGAACCACAATTAATGCAGATTTCCCATCAACAAAATATTTTACGGTAGGCTCGCTCTGTTTTGAATTTGCTGAAGGCGTTTGATAAGAAGCTGCTCGTATTGCCCGAACAAAATGTCACGCACTCATTTGCTTGCTATATATTCTATTTATTGGCCTAATAATGCAAGTAAAATTCTGATAATAAAAGACCACGCCGCACTTGTGTATTTTTATCTGCAAGCTTCAATGTAAAAGTATAATCCTGCAGACCAGAGTACAACCTTCTTGTCAACAAAGCTCTTCATTATAAATGTTATTTAGTTTAGCACATTTTTAATTAATTTTGTCATGTCACTGTTTTGTGGTGAAAAAAGTTAGATTTTTTTTCGGTCAATCGGCGGTGTGAGAGCAATTTCGCCTACTCGACAGGAATAAAACAAATTACCTTCAAATTCTTACAAGAACGGTGGTTTCAGTCGGTTGGCGCGGCGTATTTAACCTGATTTTACCATCGCGCCGTTTGTCTGCCTTGTGTACGGTTGCCGAAAATTCTGCTGCTCCTTCAGTTGGAGATGCCAAAAATAAATTAGTCCTTCCTAATCCTTGACACTCCATTTCATTTCGAACTCCGTAAAGCATAAAGCCGACGGCTCTCCTTGTTGTAAATTTGTTATGTTGTGACTCGTGCCGGCTTCCATTGACTATGGCGATGGTTAGCGACAGTTTTTTGAAATTCAGAGACTTGTAAACGTGTTTTTCTGAGTCGAAAATAACATGGACCGCTTCGATGTCAAACGTTCGTATGTAATGAAAAAATACTTGTGTATAAAAGGAGTTCTTATCACCATAAATATTCCTGAAAAAGCTTACATCACCTCCGGTACTTTCCACCATTCTGACACTAGTGACAATCTTACACTTTGCTACCCCTCCCCTGTAGCACATTCTTGTTAGCACCCAGATTTTGGGTGCCACGTGACCAGCCGAAACCAGGGTACTTTCTCGAGGGAGGAAGAGAGAGGATCCTGGGTACGAGGTTGGATATTTACAGTCAGAGCCTCTTAAAATATCACGCATGACATACCGGAAAATTGAGCTAATTTAATACGGTACAAAAACTAACTTTTCAGTTCCTGGTCAGAAAGTTTGAATTATTATTACGATGCTACAAGAAAAATTTCGAAGAACTAAATTGATGTTTCGAATATAGAAACCAAGTTTCACCTTAAATTTTTGGAAGAATGAAATCAAAGAATGAACTAGTTGATGAACATTTGATGTTGAGCATTCATGCGTGAAGCATGTGGACTGTAAATTACATTTCAAATCTTTAGTTAGTAATGTTTGAGAGTTTTTACTCACATTAACAATGTATACTATTAATTCCTTTGGACAGTTACATACAGACTGTGTATTAATTTTAGAATCTAGGGAATTTATGGGGTAGCTTATAATAAGTCCTGCTGACTTTTAGGGATGAAACTCCAGAATCTTAATAACATACAGTACTTACATTATATACAGTGCCATCCCTGAAGGGAACCTGAGTAAATAGTCCCTTACAGTACCTTGCATGTACAGGTTTCTTAAGCGGTCTAACATAATCTACAAAAAAGGAGACATACAAATACAATATTCAAAATGACTTAAATTGATTTTCAACTTGGAAATGTTTATTAAATATAATTTTAAAAAAATACCAGTCATTCATTTCATAATTTCCCTTACCATCTGAATGTCTAAATCCTATAGAACGCAATATTTGGCCCATGTCAAGTTTGTGTCTTTTAAGGCCATGGATCTGTAATAAAAATATAATAATTATAATGAACATTCTTATCATTATAAATTTCAAGTCTGAAGATAAAACATAAAAGACTCATACTCATACCACTGAAATCTTTCACAATTTATAAATAAAAGATGATATCATAAAAATATTTTGTTCTTCTTGATGCTTTTTTGCCAAATTACACCTTGTCAAACAATGCAACAAGGAAACAATTAATGACACCAGAGCTACAGAACTCATCCTCCAAGGGACAAATTAAACTGGTTTTAAGAAAGACATTATGTTAAGTGAGTGTGAAACAAAGAAAAACTCTGAGTCCCTGCTGGGAATTGAACCCATGACCTTGCATACAGTGATCAGGTGCTGTGGTCATTGAGCTACTAGAAGACTCATGGTGAGCTATGTCACATTTATCAGGTTCATTATGACATGCATCCTGCATACTGCTAGGATCAGCAATGTCCAAAGTGCCTTGTGAAATGGTAAATAATGAAAAAGGGAAAATTGTAAGCTCAGTGAGTGAATAAGAAGGAGTTATGGTCAGTTTGTGAAGCTGAGTATAACGTCTTCCTTAAGATGTTCAATACCAATCAAAAATTCAAAATTAAATGGCAAAAGTACAGGACACTTGTACTGAAGTACTTAACAATCTATGAAATCTTTTCCTCCAGCACACAATGTTCACATTAATTACCTTAAGCCACTGAGCTGTTGACAAAAGCATGCGCACATCTGGTTCCCATTTGCCTGTGTTGGGAGAATTAAGGCGTTCGCTTTTTGATGGGGCAGTAGGTTCAACCATTGAACTACTGTATCCATTTTTATGATTCTTGGATGTAGGAAGGACTGCTCCATTACTCCTTGTTGAAATTTCAATGGGTCCTGCAGACATTGATAAAACAAATAAAATACCGTAATTATTAACAAAGTAGGGTAGAAAACATTTTCTCAACAACAATAACGTCATTAAAGATGTGCTTGTTGCTCATCATGGTGTAAGATAGGTAAGATGAATGTTTATTCGTTTGTCTCACGATGGAATCGCTTTGAGTTGTTGATCGCAACGTTTCGACTGCAATACTGCTAGTCTTCATCAGGTGACGAGGTCAATTGTTTACGTGTCACTATTTGTACCATGATCGTTCGCTGCTATTGGTGCATTTTGATCCTCATTATTATTCCGACTATTAGATGTTGTTCTCTCACAGGTCCGCTTTGTGGTTGGTCGGCTGTTGTGCTTTCTGATCATAGGTATCCAAGCTTCTGGAATTTCAATTCAACTATCTCTATTGATGTTATTAGGATGAAGTCTTATATGGATAGCCTCTTTGACCCTACGTGTGTACCAGTGAGTATACATCGGGGAAACAGGGAGAGCGATGCAAGACAGGATAAAAGAACACGACAGAGATATACGGCTTGCTCGTACACAAACCTCCGCAGTTTCGGAACACGCTAACGAAACGGGGCATCTTCCTATTTGGAAAGAAGTTAAGTTTATTGATCGGGACCCTGAGGCTATTCAGGCTATTCAGGGACAATGAAACAAAAATCACTGAAATTTCAAACTTCATATGATCACAACCTAAAAATAACACTTGACACCATACCGACACAGCTCAATGTCATAGCAATGTTCCTCTCTTAGGAACACCAAAGATCTCTTCAAAATTAACGAAACCACACAAAATTTCACAGCAATAACCAAAGAAAAGTGCTGAAATGGCACCAAGTGTCCACACAATCTTGTGGTTGCTAGTCAACGACCACAAGATGAATAAATGTCTCCTTAAGCTCACGAAATCAGCAGAAAGAAAAGCAATTGTTTATTAAGCTTTATTTTGCCGAGATTTATCTGGTCTAAAAAACATTTTTATGGAGTCGCTCACATTTCTGTTAAGCTGATGTATGAGCATGCACGCAAAATATGCAAGACAGGAAGTGACGATGTGTATGTTGAATCTTCCATGTGCTGGATAGAAAATTGGACAATTTGTGCAGGGATTTCTTACATGCCCGCGGGCAACCAACAAACAAACCTCTACTTTCAGCATAATAAGGGACTTTCAGGATCTTGCAAGAGAAACATGAAACAGTGGAACCTCGATTAAACGAACCTCTATATAACGAAGTCCTTGGTATAACAAACGCTATTTTTCAGCCCAGTAATAGTGTAACGTATGGAAAAGAGCCTTGACACAATAAACCCTCGATATAACGAACCAATTTCCCCAGTCCCCTTGGCACTGAATGTTCTAATTGGCACTTGTACAAGACATCTCATTATAATTTAATTAACAACAAAATTTAATATCTGCTATTCTTAAGTTACAGATATAAAAGACATATATGTTTATTTAAGCTCGGCAGGTTTTTATATCTCACGATGGACACGTTTGAAGTAAAACCCCGAAGCATCCAAGGATTTAAGCTTATTATAAGAGCTTGTTAAAAAATATGTAACTCATAAATTCTGATAGATTCCTTAACATGGCTAATGTTAACGCCACAGACTGCACAACACCCTCGAGCTGCTAAAGAACAAAGAAAGCTTTAGTTACTAATTTGCGTATAAATAAAATGAAATTTTTAAACTTGTCAAATAAACACAGTACCACAAGAAATGCAACTTAGAGAATTTTTCTCATCTAACCTGCACCAGATCCGCTCCCGTGAGTATGGCGGAAATTTTCGTACATCATGTTTACAGGCTCAGTAGTCCTTCAGCAAGGTTGTTATCTTTAAATCTAACCAACAAAGCTGTGACATTTTTCCATCGTAACCCGGCAGAAAGCTTCCCTTGTTGCTACACAAGCACCTTGTTTCTATCGCCTTCTTCAAGTACATCGTGTAAACCAATCATGTGGCTGGATTAGCGTCACATGGACAGACGGCCAGCGGTTTCGGAAGCAAGCAAAATTCTTTTGTGTATGCTCGACTGTGACAGGTCTCAAAAACCGCTGAGCATGCGCGAGATGTTCCCGCCATCAATGTTACAAAATGGCGGACGACAAATAAGGTTTTGCCACGTAGTTTCGCGTCCCGCCAGTCTGCTCGCGGAGAACTTCTCGTTAAAAACATGGGCTCAGTGAAACGAACAACTCTTCTTGTTTGTCTAGGAGTAAGTTCAGAGAAATCGGTAGTCATTATCCACATGATAATTCCATTTATCTTGCTCCTTTTGGTGAAAATGTTTGCAACTACTCGAAAGAGAAGTGGGTTTAGTTTTTCGTGTTGGTTAAGGTCAGCAGTCGCTGGATAAACTTGAGATTTGGACTACGTTCTCGTCGTTTCTTCCACGAAGAAATATCAAAAATGACTTTTTTTTCGTTCAAATGGTCTCGAGAAAATGCTGTACGAAGGTTTATTATCATTATCGAGCAAAGGAAGCCACCCTTTATGACGCTGTAAGAGCTGGCTAGTATAAGATAGGACTCCGAAGAGAAACGTGTGAGTACCTTGATTCGTCCCTTTACTCGTTTTCTCGACAGGAAATTAAGCTTACCTTAAGAATCTTACGAGATCTTTTGCAAAATTGTAATTTCCAGTAATTTACTTCATATACGACTGTTGTATTAAAGCAGTAATATTGTAGGTCTCTTCGTAAATGCTAATGAACAGTTTGGTTGTTTTTATAATTTGAGTTTATTGTACTGTCTTGTAATCGTTCTCGTAGCGCTGTGGCCGACACCGACAAGGCCCGCGAAAATTCCCCGACAGCGGCTTGAAAACATTTACATGACTTGAAACAAAACGGGGAAAACCCATCTCAAGTTAACACCAAGTTTCACTTTGTGTGTTCATCACAAAAATGTTATGCGCCAAAGAACAACGGCTGCTCCAAAGCCGGAAAAAACAAGAATGTTTTCCATAATACATGTGCTGAAAAACAAACAGCACCACAGGATCAGCAAATTTATAAACCAGCTTCTATTTCAATGGTCACACCTATCTCGAGATTGTAACTCTGGGAGTGAAAGGGCTGAAGAATAGCGAAGTGAACTTAAATTCTAACCCGTTAATGTATTCCCTTCGAGAGCACCTCGCATAGGAAATAAACGACCTCCACATATTGAAGTTAATTGGCATTTTTGGTGAAAGAGCTTGAAATCGCTTCCCATTGAATATTTTTAAGTGAAGATTTCTAATGAATATTTTTCAGAGAATGCTATGTTAGAACAATTCCATCTCAAATCACTTCATCTGGAATCAACCAAACAAGAACGTCTGTTTTTATCACTGATGGCAGTCATGGGAATTGTGATCGAGCATGAACAAAAAAATCTGTCAAACTGAGCTACTGAATACACGAACAGCACAAACACCAAAAACACCTAAATGTATTTTATTAATGCATAAAACGTGGAAAACTCATGGAAAATGCCGTGATTTTAATAGATCTGGAAAAGGACAAAATAGTATCTTTCAAACACAAAGTACACCCCCCTTAGCAACAAAATTGTCATTGCAGCATAACTTCATTTAAAACATACTCAAAAATGTAAAATTATAATAGCAAAGCAAAGTGCATTTCCTTGCCAATACAAGTGTACTCATTGTTTCTGCAGCCACCTTCTTTAGCTTGTGACATAGAGGTGGATCTTGAAGAACTCCTATTAGTTAAAAATTAATGGAAACACACATTTAGGAATGTATCAGACGAACCCTTCATTTATATTCCAACAGCAGACAGGTGCAATCCTTTGTTTTTTTAGAGAACTAGGCTAACAGTTGTCAGATGAATCAAAATTCAGCAACTTTAGGCTAATCCTCAAGAGTAATTAATGAAAGAACTTGACTGTATTGCAAAAGGAAATTGTTGAGCAGAAAATTAACCAAATAATCTAAAATAATGATATCACACAGAATTTAAATTTGAATTTTAAAAAAATGGTTTAGAAACACAAAACACTGAGGTAAGTTGCTTCAGAATTAAGTTCACTAAGTAGGAGCATATGCTGCATCAATCAATGTTCAATGCTTCAAACGAGTAGTGTCTGAAAAGTGCACTGAGATAGAGCAAAGACTTATAAAAATGGTTATAATCATCATTCATGCCCCTCTCACACAACTGCTTCTAACTCCCTTCCAAAGAAAGGTTGGCTACCATATTAATGTAGGATGGCTTGCAAGATGGCTTACAAAGATGCTGGCCTTTATTTCTCAAATCTCTATATACATGCTTTTCACGCCACCTTTCATCAGGAGCATTATAAAGGCGTCTATCTCAACACAGACCTCAAAACATCAGTACACTCCACTGGACTGCTTCAGTATCAATGAAGAATGTTATACAGCCAAAGAGTGTAGCGCAAACAGACATATGAAAGATCAATTAGAATAAATATTTGAACTGAACACTAGTGACTTTTATGGCTGTCACTCTCTGCTTTCTACCAAGAACTTAACAGGCTGGATAAGAACATATCACTGAAGTCAAAAGCTGTGATAACCTGGAGAAAAAAATGTAAAACATAAATTTTACCTCATGTACAATTGATTAAAAAAACTTCTTGGCAAGAAATGTATCATGATGCTGGCACTCAATAAATTTAAACATAACATTTTAAAAAACATTTTGCAAATAGATTAAATCTATTTTGCCCGCATGACCTGGTTTGGTCACACAGGCCTTGAAAGTACAATGTAAAGGTGAAACCCTGTCTTACCAACCACTTTTTTAACTGCAAATATTTTATGACACTGCTTTTTCAGGGCTGTAGCTAGCGGGGGGGGGGCTGGGGGGCAGCTGCCCCCCCCCCTTGGACCAGTTGAGCCAGACAGATCAAGTCTGTGGACTGAGGATTTTCATTATTCAAAGGATTTGTTTTCTTTAGACTCAGTTATTTTGATTGTAGTGACTTGCACTTGTTTGCCATTTTCATGGCCGGGAAATTGGAAATAATGTTGTAAGCACTGAAAACACCTGCCTTTTCACACTTATTCGAGGTCGATTTTTCGGAGACATATCTCATGACAAGTGCTGAAAATAGAGTTTCGGAGCCTCCAAATTTGAAAATTCTCTGGGGGAGGATACCCCAGACCCCTCCAACAAGGCTACGGCCCTGTTTTTAAGCTCAGAAATTAACTCATCCAGTTATTCTCTGACTGAAATACTTGCTGAATGCAACAACCATTTTTTAATTAATCATTTAACATCAGGCCCATTGATCAGAGATCATATTAGTGGAATTCCCCTGTAAACATCAATCAACACTCTGATCCAGCTATTTGCAAAAGGGTTTTTGCCCAAAAACTAATTAAGTTGTTTCCTATTACTAGAATACCTCCCAAATGCAAAAACCAGTTGAAGCATAAATATTTTATCCACCATTAGCAATCATACTAGGGTTTTACTTTGAAAATTGTGGAGCTGTATACTGGTTCAAGTATACAAACAAATTTATTGCAAAACAAGTAAAATGCTGACAAAGAGATGGAATGAATCTTCATGGGAACAAAGTATATGGGTAAAGCTAACAATACACAAATCAATGAGCAGAAGCAAAGCTTAAAAAAAATTGTCATCACGTATTGATCAACAAGTGTGTTGATTAAATTTGTTAACCAATTAATAAAGCAAATAAACGTGTTCGGTGTTGCTGATCTAAAAAGACTGAGTAATTGCAATTAACAAAATTCAAAATAATTATTTGATTTGCTTTCTTCAGAATTCAACACACGACATAAGGCAGCATTTGTCAGTTAACAAAATTATGCATCACAGTGTTGACTTAAAGTATCAAAAATTCCAAGCACAAAAGGCTTTTAACTGATGTCAAAAAGGGCACTTTTGAAGACGGTTTATAGCATTATTTGAGCATCAGGTAACACTCTCTTCCGGCTATTAAAGCAATTGTCAGTTTTTACAAGAGCAGCACTCCACGTCAACATACTCGTACATTAAATGTGCAAAAACTTGATCAGCAAAGGAAAACATAAAAACCATTGAGTGAATTCAGTACGTTTTACGATGATCAGTTATGAAATAGTACATCAATAGATTACTGACCTGCAACCATGAGATCACCCCCTTCTGCATGCCTTGTCCACGACAAAGTATTGACGGAAGATAAAATTTTAATGAAACAACGAGATCAATCCTTAACGCCGTCAGAAGATGCAGTTTGATCCAAAATTGGACTGCCGATAAGTATATTCAGTTTCTGAAGTGTACGGCGGCCAAAATGGCTTCTTTGAAACCCACTGAAGTCAATGTTCGATTCAGACAGCATTTCCAATTAAAAAACTGTCTAACGTAACTTCGATCATCCGTTCAAAGTGAAATAATATTGCAGTTCCCGTGCATAAACAACAACAGCGCGTCCGCCATATTGAATTTTTCAAGCGTGACAAAGCAAGACGCATGCTCAGTAACAATTCCGTGACGCTTTTGACGTAATATCTTTAAACCAATCAGCGGTTTTTGAGACCTGTCCTCGACTGTATGCTCAGCATCTTCAACTTGTGACCCCGTTGTGATTGTTTGTGTGGTGTTTGCCGTTGATCGCGTATCAGAATTATTCTGAACAAGCAGTGCGACTAAGCTCATAGAAGTGTGGTTCAACACAAGTTTAAATGGTCTCAAAGAGGAGAATTTAGAGGGCAAATCAGACAGGTATGTTTTCACGATCCTTGTTGTCAATTTCCGATTTTTGAGAACAACACCGGAAATCTTTTTATTTTCAAGAACTCCTCGATCTCGCCTAGTTCTCGTGTGCTTTGTATATATCTTTATCCTCGTTACATAGGTTCTTCATTATTACGATTATTTTTTAGCTACGACCGAAATAAATCAATTTTTGTCGCCTCCCCCAGTGTGAATCTGTGATCGGCATGGATTTTGACCGGGTCCTTTCACAAGACACTTCTTTGCCACAACTTGACGATGATTCGGTTAAATATGAAGCAGGGAGCAAGCATGGAATCAAAGCATTAATGGTGATGGACGACTTAAGGAAACGCCAGCAGCTCTGTGATGTAACGATCTGTGTTGATGGCAAAAAAATCCACGCACATCGTTTAGTTCTGGCTTCGTTTAGCTCGTATTTCCTCGCCATGTTTACTGGTGGAATGATGGAAAGTCTTGATGAAACAGTAACCTTGAAAGATGTTGATTACAGGACTGTTGAACTGCTCGTAGATTTTGCGTACACGGGGAAGCTTGATATCACAATCGATACAGTGCAGTCCTTGCTTTACACTTCTTCGCTTTTTCAGTTGACCGCAATTCAGAAAGCGTGTTCGGACTTTCTACAACGCCAACTACACCCTTCCAACTGCTTGGGAATTCGTTCTTTTGCTGACGTGCATTCCTGTACTGACTTGCTTCAAGCCTCTGAGAAATATATCTACGAACACTTCAACGACGTAGTACAGAACGAGGAATTTCTTCTTCTTTCCCGCGATGAACTCGCCGTGTTGTTGTCTTGCGAGGAACTAAATGTCGATTCGGAAGAAGACGTTTACAATGCACTGATTGCTTGGGCAAGGGAGGATGTCGTAGAAAGGCAATCTTTCTTGGCCGAGCTTCTAGAACAAATTCGGCTGCCTTCGCTATCTCCCCATTTTCTTGTTGATCAGGTAGAAAAAGAAGAACTTATTCGCCAAGACATTGCATGTAGAAATCTGTTGGACAAGGCTAAGAACTTTCACATGCTGCCAGATAGACGGAGCAAGCTCGGAGGTCAGAAATCTCGACCAAGAAGGTCCACCTTTGGCAAGCTGTTTAGTGTTTGTGGAATGGATTCAACAGGTCATCCTGTAAGAACTGTAGAACAATATGACTTTCACAGTGGTAAAGTAAGGTATCTCAATCCAGTTAACACTCCGCGCAGTGGGGTGGGCGTTGCTGTGCTGGATGGCAAGTTGTATGCTGTGGGAGGACATGATGGGACTACATACCTCAATAGGTTAGAAAAGAATCTTTTTGAGGTGCTTACTATTTGCAGGAAACAGTTTGGGAAATGGGAAGGGTTTCCAAAATCAGCCCACAACTGAAAGATGTGGTACTAACCACACAACCACACAGGACTTTCCTTAATAAGAGAATGAAAAATGTAGAAATGGGAGGTGGCAAGCAAATTTTCCATTTTCCATTCCAAACAAGATTAGAAGATCGCTTCAGGAAGTAGGCTTTGCGTCGACCCAGGAAGTATCCCCAAAATTCAAGACTGAATTTCTGGGAAGTTACTGAACCATTTGATTCTGCAAGCAAATTTCCAGGTATTGTGGATTATGGTGAACACCACTCGGGTGCCACATTAGGCCAAGGTGAATTTGACGTTAATAAAGTAATTGTATGGTTCCCAGTAGCTTGCAAAATAATTTCATTATTGGAGAGGGTCGTTTCTCCCACCCCTTTTGTACTTAGCTAGCTTGACCAGTACAGGGTTTGTTCTTTAGTTTTCTAAGGCTGAAAGTCAGTGTTGTAAATTTGCATTGAAAAACCTCTCAAGACATGTGCTCTTCATTTGCAACAACATCATTATTATTATTATAATTATTATTGTTATTATTATTATTCTATTATTATTTTTATGCAATTTATGGTAACATCATAGCACCACAAGTTTTCTCTTTCTTTTGAGTCAGTGTTGAGTGTTATGATATCACTACAAAAGAATGGAAGTTTGTTGCTTCCATGAATCATCCACGCCGTTATGTTGCTGCTGCACCTCTGGGTGGCTTGCTGTATGCAGTTGGTGGTTATGATGGCATTTCAGTTCTGGATTCAGTGGAAGTGTACGATCCAAAACTTGATCAATGGAAGAGAGTAGAAAGCATGTCAAATGCCCGTAGACATGTGGCTGTTGGTGTTTTGGAGAAAAAGGACATTGAGGGTTCAGGACCAGGTAAGGAAGATACCGTTACATTTTATAAAAGTCATAAGTATAACAGTAGACCAATAACAGTCAAACCTCAGTTACCCAGACTCATGGAGACCAGATAATCCAAAAATATGTCTGAGGATTTTCTTGACATGACATGCTTGACTTTATTTTTTCTGATAGTGTTCTCAATCATTAATATTACTAGGGAACATGGAGTAAAGGAAGCCTGTTGCAACTAAAAACTTACATGTTTTCTGCTCAAAGGTGTTACAACCATCACTTATTAATGATGGGACTGAGAAAAGTTTAAATAAATTAAAAGATTGGATAATTGAGATTTGACTGTAGTCAAGTGGTTGGGGTATTGGACTTTCAATTCACAAGTTTGGTGGAGGTCTCTGCATTGTGTTGTTTGTTGTTTGTGTTATTTGTAGCCTATTGCTGAACCAATATAATTTCAACTGCAATCCCCATAGTCAGTTGTAAAACTGAATTCAAGATTGACACCTATCCTGGGTTAGATTTACGCTGTTTTGACCAACCAGCCAGTGACCCATTACAGTACTGTAATTTTTGTATTTCTTGACTAGCACTCTATACCTGCCAAGTGTCACGCCTAAGGCGTGATTGTCACGCCTGCGGATCGAAAACTACGATCTCACGCCTACTCACGCCTGCGTTCCCATTTCTCACGCCTGGTGGAAAAGTGTGAGCCATTACAGCCTTAACCGACTCATTTTGAAAAAATTTTTTTGAGTTAAATAAACTCGAACCAATGCGAGAAAATGATGATCGTACTTTCGCGAAATCTCGGATTTTAGTAAGGAAAGTCACTGGAGACATGGTCATACTCATTGAGACGAGCTCCGTATAACCTTAAATGATCAAAGCATCGATTTACTGGCCATAAATCGGAAAGTCTTCGGAACGTCTTCGGGAATCGTCGGACATCTTCGGAAATCGTCGGACATCTTCGGATATTATCGGTCCCGTATGAAAAATCTTGACACTCTCAGGATAAAAATGTCACGCCTATGAATCACAAAAAGTTGGTAGGTATAGCACTCTGCTTTAATGCTGGGACTTTGCTAAATACACTACCTACAGGATAGACTACTCAACAAATTACTCTGGAAGGCTGGTTTACTAACTTCGAACAAACACCACTGAACTGTTGCCAACAGCTACCTACATGTACACCTTACAAATGAATTATTGATGACAGCAAGACAGACAAACAATAGACAAACTGACTAATTTTACAAACAATAGTAGACCAACAGACATTTGACTAACAAAAAATGGATCAACAAGCACCAATCACATTTTACAGTCTTTATAGCTGATAATGTCATGACCTAACCAACATATTCATCAGTGTCATGATTTTTGTTGCCTTAGGTTACCTTTATGCTGTTGGTGGACATGATGGCATCATTTATTTAAAGACAGTAGAGAGATACAATCCAGTAACTAATGAGTGGACTTATGTTTCATCCATGGGTGCACGGAGGGGTGGTGTAGGCGTGGCTACTCTTGGGGGATGTTTGTATGCTACAGGGGGTTATGATGGAACCTCCAATCTCAATACATCAGGTACTTTGTAAAACTTGGAACTACATGACTCACGTTATTCATTTATGTGTCACAAATTCTGTTCTATGAAGAATGCTGGCTGTCTCTTTTCTTGAGGAGAGTAGGGAGCTATGCACAGGTGATAGATAATTTATAGGGAAGGTTTTTGAAAGATATAAAAAAAAATGATGTGGTATTGCAGTTTATTAGTTATGAATGGGTAATAATCTTTATCATAAAGAAGAGTTGCATAGTTTGTGCAATGGACAAGTGGGATTTGAAAAAAGACAAGACATTTTTTGCCCTTTTACGAGATCAAATCAGTAACTTACGGAGCAACCAATTGTTAATTTAGTGATCTGTCATACATTGTAATCATGAAGTAAAATGAGATGTCTTTTTTCCCCTTTACTTTGTTAGAGCGGTATTATCCAGATGAAGACAGATGGGCTTTTGTGGCACCAATGAGTGTTTGTCGCAGTGGACATGGTGTTGGAGTAGTGAATGGGTGTTTGTATGCTCTTGGAGGACATGATGGTGTGTCTTATCGCAACAAAGTAGAATTCTTTGACCCTCAAGTTGGAGAATGGAAAACTGTTGGTCAGATGGGAATGTGCAAAGCTGTGGCTGGCGTTGCTGTGATGAAGGAGCATTGAACTCCACCTTACTGTTGTGCTTCCTAAAGAATTTGCACTTTTCCTTAATTTTCCAGCGAGAAAGTTTTGAGCATCACTGACCTTCTAATAGTACAGCTCATTAACTTTCACTTGATTGGTTGCATGATAGAATTTGAACTACAGATTCAAAAGTTGGAACCACAATACATGTTGCTAAGTTAAGTTACAGAAACCTGCATTCATTGTATTCTGACTTCATAGGTTTTGGTCTTTAGTTCACAGGCTGGGGGTTGGGGGGGGGGGGGAAGTGGGGCTGATTTGGCCCCTCTACTCATAGGTTCAGGAGCATTCAAGCTGTAACAAGGAAACTTGTAGGTATTTACATGTAGTAGGTCCAAAACTGTTTTTAAAAGATGATTGTTTCTCAGGATGTGAGAATTACATCATGATTCAGAACAGTTGCTATCTTGGATTTTTTGTTTTCTCCAAAACTTAAAAACCAACAGTTAATGCAAAATCTACATTTTTACAAGTGCCTGTCAAAATGTGGTTGCGATGAAGGCGTTAAATTCCAGGAACAATGATGTGTCATATCGAATTGTTGCATGAGAAATTTGATGAAAAATTACAAAGTTTGGTGGTATTTGCTTGATTAAGAAAAAGTGGTGCACAGTCAGCCCAATCTGCTAGTCTGAATTGGGTGAATGACGCCATAGCCTGAGAAAATAGCCGACGTTTCCTGAGGTCACCACTTTGAGCCCTCCCAAAACAACATCTGAGCAATGAGCGCAGAAATTCCACTACCCAGATCTTGGTAGTGCTTCTGATGGGTTGAAAGAAAATTCCAACCAATCAGAAGCACTACCAAGATCTGGGTTGTGACGCATCAACAGCATGGAATTTCTGCGCTCGTTACTCAGACGTCGTTTTGGGAGGGCTCAAGTGGCGACCTCGGGAAACGTCGGCTGTGGTTCACTCCAAAAATGTACTTTAATTAAATTGATATTTAGTTTTGTAGCAGAAGTTATTCAAAGGTGTGTTTTGATGAATTGGGCCAAATGTACAAAAGAGTTAGACTTGTTTACTAATTTAATGTAATAATGTTTATAAAATCAAGATCAAAATCAAGAAGTCTGGTACTGGGTGAAAACTCAGACCAAAGTTTAGCCTGCTTTAGGCATTAAGATAGTACAGAGCAAAGTATCTAGAAGAGAAAGAGCTCACAATGTTTTTTTCTGCTACCTTTCCTTTGCCTTGAATCTTTCCTGCAATAGCCCTTGTAACAGTTTTGTGCTTAGTGCCTGGCCTTTGAGTGGAACCAAGGATGGGTAAGACTTTGTTTTAACTGCCTGCTTTTCACATGTTCACGAGTTTGATCAGATTGTTTGATCCTATGTTAACACAAGAACAAATCAGAAACAGCAATTTTGTTGCAAACGACAAGTAACTATAGCCTCACTTCCACTCAGAGGCCACGTAGGCACCCACCGGTGTAAAAGGACTGTTGTCTTATTGAAGGTTCCTGTGCGGTCAGAAACCGGTTTGTTTTCAGGATAAACAGCTGCACAAGTGGTGGAAAAATCAACCGACATGTACACCGGATAGTCAATATTGATATCTACATGAAGGTTAAGATGCATCACCTATTGTTAGTTCTTCACTGTAAGTTGCAGCATTTTTGCGGCAGCAAGCTTTACAAAACTCTCCACATAATAACAAATTGGATGCTATTGTGACACTGAATATATATTAAATTCTTCGTGATTGCAGGTTTGCCTGAATGATATCTGTTTTAGGGTTGATCATTAAAGACGCTCCTGCCATTCATGTTAGTACTATTGCTACCTTAGCCCTACAGAAGGTTTTCATGTTACGTCGTGGCCGCCATGTTGGTGGTCATAACCAAAGGTTTGTTATTAGCTTCCTTTGTCATGTCCACCACGCAATTGTCCTTTGGATCTTCAGGGATTGGTTGCAAACCATCTAGCTACTTTGGCGCAACTGTTAACAACATAAAAAATTCCCATGGATGTTTAAAGATGCGCCCCCAACCCTCTGTAGTCGGACCATATAGCAGCAGGGTTCAAAATAGCAGCCGGCTGCCGGCGATAGCCGGCAATTTAGCCACTCTTACCGGCGATTTTTCACCCAAGAAATAGAATAAAATGACATCCCATCCCTTGATCGGCAAAATCAACGTCCCTGGAACGTCATAGTAAACGTTCCATATCAGAAAGTAATGAAGCCATAAAACACACACACATACCAAAAGTGAATTGGATGACGTTTTAAAAGCTTTCTAAATAAAAAAAAAATCAACAACAAATTGCAGAACGTTAACAATTATTGTCTCTATTCCTGTAAATCAAGTCTTTGTTATAGCGACTATCTCTGTTTGCTGACACTTTTTTTCCGGGGTGGTTTTATACGTGATCAACAACGCGACTTTTGAGGAAATAGGCCAGACACGGGGTAGCAGTGCCGCAGCAATTCAGTTCTCCTTTAGGAACCGGGCAAATTTTCATTCACGATTTCTTTGTTACCAATGCCTCTTCGATCCTGTTTCACCTAGCACCTTGTTGCTTTCGCCTTCTCATCCAATTTGATTTGCTGGAAACCAAATGCACCGTCGCGCTGAAAATCAGTGTCACTGTTGTGGCATTTATCATTTTCAAAGGCCTGATCTAATTTATCAGAATTTGTGAAACGCCAGCAAGCGACCCAGTAGTAAATGGTGAAGTAAACAAATACCACCTAATTGTCAGAGGTTTATTTCCCAATTTTAAAGCCTCCACTATAACAAAAATAAGCTCACTTTGCTCGCTTATTTTTGTTATAGTGGAGGCTTTAAAATTGGGAAATAAACCTCTGACAATCAGGAAGTATTTGTTTACTTCACCATTTACTACTTAACAAAAATAAACCGCCCACCAAAAAACATTTTTAATTAAAGGTTTACAAATAAGTGTTATACCCGAGTTGAAATGACTGCACAAAACATAAACATTGAAGAGCTATTGAAAGAACTAGATCCAGAAACGTTACAAGCTTTAGAGCAATTACTTGCAGAGGACGCTCCTGCTGTTCGAAAAACTATTAAAAACATTTTGGATGAACCAATTTCTGAGAAAGTGGAAAAGAAACCATTAATTCCAAAAACATATCAACCAACTGCTCCTCCTCGTAGAAGGGGGAGAAAAACACAAGAAATTTTGAGAAAGTTTGATCCAATTTCTCGAGAAAAAATTCGAAATGTTACAAACTATCAAAATGAAATTCTTGATTTATATGATATTGCTGAATATGAGGGAGAAGAAGAAAGAGGACGCCGTTTCATTAGATGGCGTTTTATTCGAGATCTTGAAAAATATTTTACACCCGTTTTTATGGAAAAAATAAGAGAGAAAGTAGACACATCTTTTTACGCAAGACATATTTTTTCAAATCAGCTACGCAACATTGAAGATGGAACGGTTATTGTTTATTACATTAACAAAGGCTCACCATGGTTTAATAATTTTTCTGATGCGGAAAAATGGTTGAGTGAGCGGGAGAAGGTACGTCTGGACTCTGACAACATTGAAAGACCGAACACAAAATGGGTGTTTGAAGCTTACTTTAATGTTGATGCAAAGGTTGTTCTTGACCGACAACCACTTTTAGGTACAGGACCATTACCAGATTGGCTACGTAACCTTTCACATAGTCGTAATATGATAGCTTTAGATACTTACAAAGACAATTTATGTCTTTGGCGTTGTATTGCTGTACACTGAGGTTCAAGATCAGATCGAAGTACAACGGCAGCACGGGAACTTGCAAAGGGTTTCTTCAACCTCAAAGCTGCTCCACAAGATTGCCGTAAAACATCTTTAAATGAACTTGATGAGGTTGAAAAACATCTTAATAAAAAACAAATTTTCAAAGATTGGTTGGGTATTCGCGTATATGGTATATGAGCCTGAACGATTGAAGGATGGTGAAGTTGTATGGCATCTAAGCAGGACACCACCAGCCAAATTTACAAATATTTTGACAATTGGAATTTACGAAGGGCATGCTTTCTATATAAAAGATATTTCGAAGATTGCAAAAGTTTATGAATGTGTTCATTGTCATACAAGATCTACTCAAGCTTGCAATCTTCAACGGCATGTCAAAAAATGTGCGGAAGGGAAGACGTTGATTGAATGTCCGGCCGAAAAAGTTGAATTACCACAAACAGCTTTTGAGAAAGCTTTTTATCCAAAACATTCATCTTCTCCAGAATCTCTTCGCTGGCTTGAAAAAGAAGCAGCACTTCGTAAAATTCACATCCACCACGCTGCTTGCGGACATGGAGGTGAAAGATGGGTTGAGCGTGCGCCTGTAGACGGTTATAACCATGAAACAAAGACTGTTTTTCAATATCATGGATGTTATTGGCATGGATGTCGAAAATGTTACCCTCATGATCGAAATAGAATAATAACTAATAACCAAACACGAGAAGATAGATTTAAAGCAACTGTTGAACGTACACAAAAGCTTCGAGCTGCTGGCTACCGTGTAATCGAGGCATGGTCTTGTGAAGTAGGAAAAATAAATATAAAGTTACCAAAACCTCAAACACAAAGTTATCCACATGCAATTATATATGACTTTGAATCATACGGAGATAAAAAATCAAAGAAAAGAACCAACAAAAACGTTAATCATCGAAAATGAACATGTATCAGCTTCTGTTAGCCTTGTCGACTCTTTAGAAAGAGAACCAACTCATATTGTGAAAGAGACCCTGCGGTTTTGGTTAAAAAGTTTATGGAAGAACTTGAAAGGCGTGAAGAAAACATAAGGGAACAAGTAAGAGCAGCCTTCAAACCTGACGATATAAATATGCTTATAAAAACGCAGCGATTAAAAATAGAAGAATGGTGTAATCAGGTGCCAGTTCTTGGGTTTAACTCTGGGAAATATGATTTGAATCTTATCAGAAAACATTTTGCAGAACTTGTAGCTGATACAGCAGATAGAGTAAGAGTTGCAAAAAATGGAAACAAAATTATGTACATTTTGACAAAAAACTCTCGTTTTCTCGATATCATAAACTATTTAGGACCGGGGACAAGTTATGAAAAATGGGTGAAAGCCTACGAATGTGAAAGTGAAAAATCTTGGTTTCCATACGAATGGTTTGACAGTATTGAAAAGCTTGATTTCAAAGGGCTTCCTGACTACGAACATTGGTATTCAAAGTTGAAAGGGTGTTATCTTCTCACAAAAACAGAATTGGAGGGTTGTAAAAAGTTGTTTGAGGAAAAAGGGATGAAAACTTTCGAAGATTGGCTGCGTTACTACAATAATCACGATGTAGTGCCTGGTCTCGAGGCGTTGAAAAAGATGCGTGCATTCTACAGCGATAAAGGAATCGATATTTTAAAAGATGCTGTAAGTATCCCAGGTGTTAGTTTACATTACTTGCTCCGTGGATGTGTTGAGAGGGGCGCAGATCTTTACAGCCCGTGCAAAGAAGCGTATGAGATGTTGAAAGCAGCTGTTGTTGGAGGACCGAGCCTTGTTTTCACAAGAGAACATGAAGTTGGAGTTACGAAAATAAGGTCTCATCGAATAGCGGAACCTCGTTTTTTGCAAAAATATAGTGGGTTACGACGCCAACGCTTTGTATTTGTCAACCATGCTAAGAGACATGCCTTGTGGAAAAGGAACCGTTGTTCATTACAATTTCAAAGGAGCATCCACCATATTTACACAAAGGCTGAAAACAGAAAGATGGTTTGGATTTGCAGAAGTTGATATAGAGATACCAAAGCACTTATACCCAAAGTTTGAGGAAATGTGTCCGTTTTTTTACAAAAAAGAGGTCCCTGTTGAAGCTGTGCCGCAACATATGCTTGACTATCTTAAACGCACATAAAGGAACCGCGGAAATGGAAAGAAGTTAGTGGGGGCATTGTCTGCAAAAAAGATATTATTATACGCACCTCTTCTTAGATGGTATTTTGAACATGGAGCAGTGATCACAAATGTTTATCGGACTATTGATTACCAACCATCAAAAATATTTACTTGGTTTGTGGAGCAAGTGACTGAAGCTCGTAGAACTGGAGATAAAGAAAAAAGCAAGGCGCTGCTGGCTGAGGTATTCAAACTGTTAGGAAATAGTGGGTATGGAAAGCTCATCGAAGCTTTGGAGAGGCAAAAAAACACAATTTACACTAAAAAAGAAAAGGTTGTCGACAAAGCCTTACGAAGCGCATTTTTTAGTGATCTTGATGAAATTGGGGAAGCGTATGAGCTGGAAAGCCGAAAGCCTCGGATCACAATCAGAAGACCATTTCAGGTAGGAATAGCTGTATATCAACTAGCAAAACTTCGAATGCTTGAATTTTATTATGACTTTCTTGACAGATATTTTGATAGAAAAGATTTCGAATTGATTCAGATGGACACAGACAGCAATTACATGGCAATCAGCGCAGAAAAGTTGGAAGACATAGTCAAACCAGATTTAAAAGAAGAATTTGAGGAAAAAAAGAAAGAGTGGTTAGCTTGGGATAAGTGGAGCAGTCGGACCCCTGGGCTCTTTAAACTCGAGTTTCAAGGCAGCAGAATGATTGCACTCTGTTCAAAATGTCATTACGGTAACGACCCTGAGGGTAAACAAAAAAAGTTCAGCACGAAAGGGGTGTCGAAGAAACAAAACGAGATCACATGGCAGCGTTTTAAAAAAGCATTGGAAGGCAACAAGGACATAGCAACTAATAGAGGTTTTAGAATGCGGGATGGACAAATAGTCACTTACGAACAGCAGAAGCTGGGGTTGAGCGCTTACTACGACAAACGATGGGTACTGGAAGACGGTATCACACAGAACCGATCGAGTTTCATTGTTAGCTTGCTGGTGGTAGTTGTGTATCTGGAGGAACAACCAAAAGCTCTTCGCGGACAAACCAGCGTTTTGGTCCGTCAAATAAATAATAGATAACCGGAGCGTCTGGTTTTATCATAATTTTTTCAATCTCGTAAACATTTAAAGACCAGATTGGGTCGGTTGCTCTTCGTCGACCACCTTCAAGTTCACCGGGTTGATAGAGATAGCGAACACTTAAACCGGAGGGGAGCTTTTTTTCGTTCACACCAACAGGTCTCAAATACGGTGTTGAGGGTTTGGATGGAACAGTTTTCTTTTTAATAGCATCAACAGGTTTTTGACCAGTCAGTCGAGTGACTTCTTTATTTAAAGCTGAAATAACAGCTGGCAGTCGGGTCACCCACGCAGTGAACCGCTGACCCTCAGGGAGGCTTATTTCAACCCCATACTGGTGTCCAAACAGCCGTTCAGCCAGGGTGCGGTTGAATCTTTCAACGATTGCTTGATCACGGTGAATATCCACACGACCACGTCTAACTTCAACTTTATGTTTCGAAAGCAGTTGATTCACAGCACCCATAAACTCACGACCAGGATCGACCTGAAGCAGTTTCGGCCACTTCAAAGGACCACGACTATAAATCCGTTCCAGAGCAGTTGCAACTTCTTTTGCCTCTTTTGTTGTCAACGGTTCGGCTTCTTTGTATCGAGAGGCCACATCAACCACTGTGAGAGCATATTTAAAAGTTTTACGGGAGCGTGGTGGGCGATCGTGTGGGAGATACAGAAGATCGGCTTGGTGAACTTTGTTTGGAACAGGAACGTCAAATTTCGGTCTTGGAATGTAGCGTGGGGCTGGTAAATAAATCTGCCAAAGAGCTTGTTTCATCAACCAGTTTTGAGCCACATCTTCCGTAACTTTCGCTGCCTGGGCTAATTTCTTAATTGCTGCAAAACCTTTCCAATACCCTTGCGGGCTGTAATAAATTTTTGACAATTTATTGAAAATACGGGAGCTCATTGTATACTATACACAATAAAAAATGGACGACCTGTTTGGTTGTTTGCAAGGTGAGAAAATTTCGCCGAAAATGATTAAAGAAATGTTGCAAAAAAATGAAATAAACCTGTTATCAAAAAAGATTGATCGTTGTCCTTCATGCGATGAGCAATTAATTTATGTGGTGAATGAGTTCTGTCATGCATGCAAAAAATGTGGTAGAGTGATTGAATGTGATGATTATGAATATTTTGAAAAAGAAGAAAATTTAAGAACAAGTTCCACTGCTCTTCCACAGAATGAGGATTATTAAAAAAAAGTTTTACGGAAATGTAACATTCACCAAATGTTTTCTTCCAAAGAGGTAGATTTTCTTGGTAAAGTTATTGCTCAATTTAAGGATGAAACCAGCAAATCAGTGAACTACACCTGTTTTCTGTACCATTTTTTTGAAAAGGTACCTTCAGAATGCTGGCCCCACAAAAAAGAAATCTTGAAAACTATTTTTTGTTACCACCTTCCAAAAGACTTAGAAAGAATTTAGATCGCAAAACAGGAGTTTGAAAAATGGTGGTTGAAGGCCAATCAAGGTTCTTCATAAACATTTTCATATTTGCCTGTTTTTGGATTTTTCACCAAACGCATGACAGTACCCTTTTTCGGATGAGTCCAAAATTTCTTGCTTGTAACACCATTTGGTCCTGTGAAAGCATTTTTCGCAATATCACCTGACCAATACCGATCAAATACATGTTCTGTGGAAGGAATCATTTTTTTTGTCAAAGTTTCAGCAAATTTTATTGCATCCAACGGTTTGTCCAAAACGCCAGTCCCTTTTTGTTTTTTCAAACCCAACCCTAACTTTTGTTTAGCATTAATTGCATTTCTTGCAACCGCATGACCCCGCTGCCTCTGTTTGTAAGGAACTGCGTCAAGAGACTTAGCCATTTTTTTATCCGCTTTGTTTTTGCATTTTTTCAGGTTTTCACCATACTTTTTTTCACGGTTGGAACAAACATCATAATCAACATCATGTTGCATTGCAATCGCATCTGTAGCACCTGTGGGTTGTTGATATATTTCAAGAATTTCACCCGTTTCTGGATTGAATTTAACCTGCTTTTCAAAAGGATTGTATGGCCCTGTGAAATTATGTCCTGGCAATGTCCAACCTTTTTTTGGTTTCGGAAATTTTCCAATTGCAGCGTGTATATCAAATCCGGCGCCATCCAAATCAGGTCTGTCAGTTTTGTAACGTTGGTTTGGTCGAACTTAAGTTGAAAGTTGATCCAACATTTCACTTCCAACTTTTTGAATTACTGGGCGGGCTTTGTTGAGAGTGTAATTTATTGCTTTCTTTTGTAATTTAGGGTCTCTCATTGCTTCAGAAGCGTAATATCTTCCAGCTTCAACACTTTTTTTCGCAAGATATGGGATTCCTTTTGTAATTGCAAGATCACCAACTGCCATAGCAACGTCACCGAATATACCACTGCCCTCCGCAAGGGAGGGCTCACTCAGTTTCCCGGCAAGAAACCAGCAGATTTCATATTTCCACAACTTGCGCATTTTACTAACAAGACTCTTCTATTTCTTTTTTTTGTTGTTACAACTTTTTCACTCCCAGGTACATTTGGTGTGTGCCTTTTTTCTTTCACACAGTACACGTTTTCCATTTTTTATATAGTTATGAAAAATAATTTTTCACAATTTCCTCATTTTGAAGTAAATCGTTGGAGAACATTTTCAAAATATCGGTAAAACTTGTTCCTTTATTTCTTTCGTTTAAAAAGAGAAGGCAGTAATATCCACATCTCACACTTTGTTCCCATTGAATTTGGTTGTCATTTCTGAAAAAAAGTTTCATCCCAGGCATTGACATCTCTTGTTCCCATTCCAAAGGTGGTGGAAGCCCAAATGAATCGAAATACTCGTAAAGACCTTTTCCTTTTGGCCAACAACATACCCAGTGAGTTCCCAAACTTCCGAAATCATCCAAGTTTAAAATACATGGAGAATGAAACAAGGGTATTGTTTCGTTTCTGCTAAAAATTCCTTTGATGGGGATTCGTAAAAAGTTGCACCATTTTCTCAGGTCAATGTTGGAAAGAGGTTTATCTTCAAATTTCAGTTTTTTTTTAAACGATAATAATCCTCCCAAGTTCCATAAAAAGGTGGAGGTTGAATTTGCATCCCTTTACCTTTTGGTATTCCTGGTGATCGTCTTGTTCGTGGTGGTGGCGGTGGTGGTTGCGTTTGCATACCTTTTCCAATTACTTTTCTGACCAAATCAAGGGCCAAAGGTACACCGATAGACGCCAACATACCAAGGAAACCGCCGTATTGTGCGCCGCCTCCTTTCACCAAACCTTTCCCAACAAGATATTGTTTTGCCGTCTTTTTCTGAGCAGGAGTCATTCGCTGGACAAGTTTATAAAGCTCAATTTCCCTTGGTCCAAAACCATTTCCAAATATCTTTTTCAGCACCTTTTCAGCGCCAAAACTCAAACCTGCACTTGCTAATGCTCCAAGAGCTGGCTTTATCAAAGGTTTTGCCAAACCTAACATAGCAGAAAACAAATTTCCACCACGCTGCGCAGTGTTCTGAAGCTGTGTCTGGCTAAATTTTATTACCATTCCTTTCCCTTCCGCCGATCTTTTTTTCAATCGCTTGATTTGAGTTTCAGTGAGAAGAAGTTCGTCACCACGCCCAATTTGGTCTGGGTTGACTTTCAGACCAACAGGGGTCTTTGTTAAATAAGCTTTTTGAAGTTTCTTTTTCTGACCATCAGTCAGTGCGATTTTGAATGGATGATAAGTTGTGCTCATTGTTTGTATATTATATTCAGAATTTTTTTTTTTGAATTTTTCATTGTCTAAATGTCGGCGACAAGCTCATTACCAATTTGCTTAAGCACGAATTCTTTTTCATTCAAAACCAATGCGAAGATAATATAATCCTGAGCGTTAGCGGATTCATTCAGTCTGTAATGGAATTCGAGCTGTTTCGGGTCGTCTGTCATACTTTCTTTGGTGTTTCGTAGATCAAAATAGATAATTGGGTATAACTTTTCAAAATTGTCAAGCTGCAGCTGAACACCGGTGTTGTAGTCGTTCTTTCTGTATCTGAAATTGATCAAATCATTCAAAATTCTTATTTTAAAATCATTGTCGTAATCAAGCTCAGGGTAAAATGTTGTGCCGTACTTAAGGCGGCAAGTGTCCAATCTTGCTGAGTCATCACCATCGATATCAAATGTGTCAAAAATGTAAGGGTTCTGTGTGTAAGCATTTTGTTTCCTTGTTTGCTGAATAAATACAAAGACATGCTTGGGGTCTTTTACCCCAGGTGTAATCAACCACGTACCATTCGCTTCCCTTCGGGAGCTGCTGCTATGCAAATTTTCATTCAGGTATTTCCACTGGGTTGGTTTCAAGAAATTTTCATTGGCCAGGGTTTGTCCTTGACCAGTGAAATGTAATTGGGGGGCCCACAATTCGAATTTACGGAGTTTCTCTTCGAGCTGTTCCATCGTTTTGCCAAATCATTTCTTCATCGTTTTGCAGTTCAATTTCAAACTCCAGTTGTAACGGCGGCAGTAGCCTGTCGGAAAGACCTTCGAAGAAGGAGTATCTGTTCAAAGGGATAATCGTTTTAACCATCAAACCTTCATGTGATAGAAGCGCCCTTGATCGAATTCCTCCTTTGTTCGTTGCATTGCCATCAGTTTCTGTGGTGGCATCTTCGTCAAGATACCAAAATTGGTTTTTTGCCACGCTTCTTGAATAATCGTCTGAAAAATCAAGCAGATTTTTGATGAAAATACCTTTGTGGATATTATCCGCCTCGTACAGTTTTTTCCCTGCTGAACTTATTTTCAAACTTTTTATCAATGAGAAAGAACCGTTGATTGGAGCTGATTGGGTGTCAGCACCAATGTTGGCTCCGTTTGCTTTTGCTTCGAACTTAAAATCGACGCGGAAATAAGCGTTGTACCAGTCATAAAAATTGTTCCGGTCTGTCACAGTGAATTTGTATCCCCTCTTTGTTTGATATTGGTTGTTAGCAGGGAGTGTGATCGGGGTGTTTAAATTAACTTGAACGTATGAAGTATTCTCGAGGTATGGTTGAGTTCTGAACATGTTTGGCTTATATTAAAAGAAAAAAAATTTTTTTTATCAAATTCCGTTTGCCAAAATTCGATTTAATTTCTTTAGAGCATCTTGTGACAAAGGTTTTCGTTTTTTTCGCTCTTGCAGTATTTTCCATATTTTTTCCGAACCTTTTTCAACAGAATCTGATTTTATTGGTAGTTTGTTTTGCAAAATATTTTGAAGTTTCTTTTTTGCCCCTTGAGACAAAGGTTTTTGTTTTTGACTATCTTTTTCAACAGTTTTCTTATTTTTTTTGAATACTTTACCGATGGTCATGAAGGTGTCACGTTTTACACCTGACCCTTTGTGTTTATATCGATAACTTCCAATGTTTTCATCAAAGAATCTTGTCCACTCGCTTGGATGATACATGATTGTATATTATAGTGACAAAAAACTTTAATCTTTTTCAACCATTAAGTTTATTGCAATGTCTGTCCCGTTGAGATCCAGGATATTGTTTCTTCCATCTGTCACCCAAACCCTTATTTCATTTATTGAACTTTTATTAACAGGTTGCCACTCAAGTCGATGCGGCACTTCTCGAAATGGAAAGCTAACACGAAGATCTGCTGTTGAGAAACTGTATAACAAATCGCTTGGAACATTGTTTATTTGATTTGAGATAAGATCGCAGTGCAAATATACCCAATCAACACCTCTTGTGATATTTGGAACTTTATCTCCAAAACTAGGAACAGTCAAGATTCTTTTATTATAACCAAGCAATTCATTGAAATTTCCATGAGACAAGTCAAGCTCATAATCTTTTTGCACTATAATTAAAATTCTATAAGTTGAAAAATCGAAATGTATTGTGAAAATGTATTTGCTATCTTCTTTTGTTGGGTCTACTTTACCGGTGTGTTGCTGAATGAATGTGTTGATTCTTGCGTAATCATACATTCCATTCGGGAAAGTTAAGGTCTTCCACGCTTGTTCTGTTTTTTTCTTCCAACGAATTTTGTTGTTATCATAACGAGAATCGATATTATTCCACGAGTAACTCATTGTGATAAGTCTGTTTAGCGCAGCTTTATAGTTTCCTTCACCCAATTCGATTGGAGGATGAAACTTCACTGTAAAATCGTGTGAAACATTTCTTTCTCCATCTCTTTCAAGTTTTGCAAGGCTCGAATCAAGCTGTATGATAAAGCCCATTATTGTTTTATATAATTAGAAATAATTTTTTTCTTTTCCTTTTTATTGATTGTGCCGAGTTTAACTAGTAAATCAAGCAGATCTAATACCTCATCTTTTAGTTTTATTGAGCTATTTCCTGCTTTTATTGATCCTAAGCTCAAATTAAGTTGGTTGATCAATTCTTCAGCATCATCAGTGATGCCGCTTCCTTCGGTTTCCCAATCCTGTTTTGAAAAGTCATCTTCATCATCAGAAAGTTCAAAAGCAGGTCTTCGGCTCATGACAGCTTTTTCCAAGGGGGTTCGAGTAGTTTCTCTTTTTTCTTGTGGGGGAGTGGGCTTAAGTCTATACTTTCCCGCCTGCAACTGTTTCTCAAAAACTGTTTTTGGTACCCCTCTTTTCGCAAAAATTCCATCTCTTACTTTTTTGAGGTCTTCAATTGAATAACCAAATAATGGAGAGTTTTTACTTTTTACTTTGTAATTGGGATCATTTCCAAATTTCGTAATCAGTTGATTGACTGTTTGCAATAGGGTTGATTCATGGGAAAATTCTTTTTTAACCGGTTCAGGCTTCCCCCACTCTTTACGTGTGGATTTTTTTCTTCCATCAGCGATTGGGGTGGTGGTGGAAAATCATCATCAACAACTTCTTGATATGATGGTGGTGGTGGTGATGATGGTGTTGGTGATGGTGGTGTTGATGATGGTGTTGGTGTTGGCGCATCCGGTCTGAATTCATCACCAAAGGAGTAAGTTTCGTCAAATTCATCCATTGTGTAATCAGGAACTTCCTGCTCCTCCTCTTCTTCTTCTTCTTCTTCCACAGTGGTGCTATTCTGATCAAGCCTTTTTGTAATTGGTTTAAAAAACTCTTCTCCTGAAAGCTGACCAAACTCTTTGTTTATTTTATCCATTTTGAATTTTTGGTGAATTTCTTTTGTTTGTTCATTTAGCTTCGCCTTTTCTTCAGCCAACTTACGCCATTTTTTCATCGTCATTTTTCCAGCGTTAATATATAGAAACGAAAAAAAAAATGAAGATTCCAAATTATGACCCAGGTTTTTCTAAAAGTAACTACAAACAAGGCCACCCTTGCATGCCAGCAGATGTTTTTCGAATGTTAATAAATTTGTGGCCCCAGTAATTCTGGCAAAACAAACATGTTACTCCATATGCTTCACAAGTTGTTGAAGTATGATAAAATTTACCTCTTTTCAAAAACCTGTACCAGAATAAATATCAGTCTCTTTTGCAGGACTTTGCTGAAAAAATCAACCCCCAGGTTGGTTATGAGGTTATCGAGGCTCATGGTGATGAAATCATTCCACTCGAAGAGCTTCCGGTAGACAACCAAAAAATAGTTGTTTTTGACGATCTTGTTTGCGAAAAAAACCAAAACGATATCATTAATTATTTTATCAACAGACGGCACAAAAACTGCTGTGTTATTTACCTCACTCAAACTTTTTACAAGGTGCCGAAAAACATCCGTGATAACTGCAGCCATTTTTGCATTTTCAGATTTCTTCCAAGAGAAAACAAAAGGATTGCAGACGAGATTGGTGTGGATCATGACGCTTTAGATCGCGCCACCGATAAAAAATATTCTTTCTTTTACTATGACAAACCCCAAAAATTAATGAAAAAAAATTTTGATGAAGATATATAATGTGGTATATTAACAGTCCAATAGGTGGAACTAGCCAAACTACAACGAGTGAAAGTGGAAAAGTTGGTCCTCCTGGCCCTGAGGGTCCTCCTGGACCAAAGGGTGATAAAGGCCCTGTAGGACCACGGGGTCCTTTTGGACCAAGAGGAGAAAAAGGGCCCGCTGGACCACAAGGTCAGGTGGGAGCACAAGGACCACGGGGTTTAAAAGGCGACAAGGGCGACAAGGGCGACAAGGGTGATAAGGGTGATAAAGGAGAAAAAGGTGATCCTGGATCTCAGGGTAGTGTCAGCGGTTCTGCTGATATTGACATGCAAAATAAGTACAGTATCTTGCGATTGAAAAGCAACCCATATCCTGTCCGCGGCGATTTGACGAAGGCAATAAGCTATCAAGATATGAGAAATATCTTTCTTTCAAAAAAAGAGGGTGGACAAATGGAAGCAAATATTGATATGAATAATAATACAATTTTCAATGTGAAAGACCCCACACAGGCAGATCATGCAACAAATAAAAAATATGTCGATAACCAACTTGTGAAAAAATTGGATAAAAATGTTGATATTGATATGACAAATAAATCAATTACTAATCTTAAATTACCATCAAACCAAAAAGACGCAACAAACGTTGAGTTTGTCAATAAAAGACTTAATGACACACAAAAAAATTATCTCAAATTGGATGGTTCTGACAATATGACTGGAGACTTAAATTTAAATAATAATAAAATTGTTAACTTACAAACCGATTCAAAAAATTCGAAATCCGCAGTTAATGTTGAGTTAATGGAAAATAAAATAACAACTATGAGAGATCTTGTCACTCAAAAAATTCATGAATCTCAAATTATTAATTCGGGGCGAAAAAGAGACGCCTTCAGATACTTGATGGAAGACACAGATGAATCTTCGAGTGAAAACAATATCGAGGTTTTGGGTATTGTTGATTTTTCCAATTCTCCACATCAAATTAATAAAAAAGCTTACCAACTTAAACTCTTGTTTGAAAAAAGCTCACCCAACCAGTACCAGTCACGCCTCGGTTTAAACCTATATAAACTTCCAGTCGGTTATTACACAATGGTCGTTGAATGGTTTCCGCCGGAAATGAATGAGTTGAGTGTGGCAGTGCAAGGCACTACGATTTCAATTTCTAAATATGCAACAAAAACATTCGAGAAGTACACCAAAACAGTTATCAATTTTCATAGATGGGGTAGCTCACCTCCACAATTTCTTTAACTTGATCTGCACGGTACAGTTAGTTTTCCATCACTTTTAACAATTGGACATCTTATTGTTTATGGTGTTAAAGAAACAATTTCAAACGTTGACCCAAGTGTCTATGACACCGCTTTTGTAATTGAGAATGGAAAAATGGTGATGGAAACAGATTTATCTTTTAACGGACATAATTTGAGTGGCTCCGTTCATTATATATATGGGTATTTATCAACGAAAAATGATAGAACACTTTTTGAATTAAATGGTAATTCAGAGGTACTCATTCCAGCAAATAGTAATTTATTAAATGCAACAGTATTATTTAAAGAGATTATGGGCCCATTTCCAGCTATTACTTTAAGAGTAGTTACTGGTGGTTTTCCTCCATTAAGTTTCACTTCAAAAAAAGCAATTCAAAAACAAAAAATAGATATTAATTTTAAATTACCAAGTGGTATTTTTCAGGTTTTTTTGTTATCTCCAAAATTTAAAAATGAAGAATTCTTAATTTTGATTGAATATAGAACACCATAAAATTTTTACATTTATTATATAACACAATGCGAGACATTTTCGAATTCAACCATATCGACCAAACACTTTCTGAAGAGAGGGTTAAACTTCTGAAAGATTTATACGCTTATTACCATAAAAAACATTATGGATATGAAAAGTTGCACCGTGGTTTTCGAAGAAAAAATTTTGTTTGTAATCTTTCAGCTGTAATCTTTCAAAAGTAAATATGGGATTTCAGCTATTTTAACTTTAAAAACAAAATGTGGAGATGAGTTTCTTGTATGGGCTCCTAAACGCCTTGCTGAAGATTTAGAAGATGATTCTTATCAATTTGTTTATAAAATAGGTCTCAAAACTTCTGCTGACGATAATGAATATTTTGATTATGAATTAATGAGACCAAGAGTTGTTTTTCAGGGTGAGTGATTTAAGAAGTTTCACTGTATTTTTTTCAAGCTTGAGTTGCTAAGGGGGTTTCCCTTCAATGTTTGTACAATAATATAAATTACGTCTTTGCCTGCGGGTTTTCACCGAACCGCGAAGTCACGCGCCGAAACACAACTTGATGGTTATGGTCGTCTTCCCATATATCAGTGCAAAACTTAATTAGGGTTAAATCAATTATATCGGGGACAGAAATGGTTATTTCATGTAAAATTTCTTCTTGTTTATAACAAGGGTAACAACATCCTCCCTGACAACAGTGCATATAAGCTATACACACTATAATATGCACAAGCCGCTCCATTTCAGGACAGAAAGGTTGTATTAAAAGCTCATTGTGAACCAAGTTCCAACCCAAAGCCTCTCGCTCTTTCAGTTTTATAGCTAAGTAATGTTTATAAATTATCTCACGTAACTCTGGTGGTAGGTTTTGTATTGCTTCCGTTATCTGACAGGTGTTGAATCCGGTTGCCATCAAATTTGACTCACAAATAAAAAAAAAATTCATTCGTATTCGGTTATGTTTTATTTTTTAATTGGTGGTTGGTACTCTTCATGGAATAAACACATCGTGGCTAAAAATTTCCATAAAATCGTTATATGTGCTGTGCCAGTCGTAAGTATCAGAGCAAATCTTTACTAAAGGTATATTCTCAATCGGAGGAGTGTAAAAAAGTTCATGATTGATTCCTTGCTTAAAACAGGGATAACAAAGCCCTTCCTAGCGACAGTTATCATCATAATCTAAGCACATTATAATACGCACAAGTCGCTGTTTTTTATGACAAAAAGGTTGTTTTAATAACTCATTGTGTACCCCTTTCCATTCAGCTGTTTTTCGAACAGCAGGAGCGTCCTCTGCAAGTAATTGCTCTAAAGCTTGTACCGTTTCTGGATCTAGTTCTTTCAATAGCTCTTCAATGTTTATGTTTTGTGCAGTCATTTCAACTCGGGTATAACACTTATTTGTAAACCTTTAATTAAAAATGTTTTTTGGTGGGCGGTTTATTTTTGTTAAGTAGTAAATGGTGAAGTAAACAAATACTTCCTGATTGTCAGAGGTTTATTTCCCAATTTTAAAGCCTCCACTATAACAAAAATAAGCGAGCAAAGTGAGCTTATTTTTGTTATAGTGGAGGCTTTAAAATTGGGAAATAAACCTCTGACAATCAGGTGGTATTTGTTTACTTCACCATTTACTACTGACCCTGCCAGTCCGCCGTCGACGAGATTTCCATGCTCAAGAGAAAAATCAAGCAGTCAGAAACGTCGATAGTTAAACTTCAGGCCCACACAGAAAAATGCACATGCCCAAGAGACGCGCTATGTTGCAAAGCAAACATCACTCCTGACGAGGAGTTTAAGACAGAAATACACTCCATAAAGAGAGAGGCCGCGCGAAAATTCATAGGCGCACTGACCAAGTTTCATTATCGCCGCGTTGAACGCAACAATGATAAGTTGCGAAGAGCAAAATCTGATAAATCTAGATCAAAGAGAGACACTGATCGGGCTTAGCTTATCGCCACATGCTCAGTCAAACAGTTGTACAAATGTTCTACGCTCTTCGACCGCTTGAGTACATGTGGAAAAGGTACATCGATAAGAGGAGATAGAAGAGTTTATTGTCCTAGCAAACAGTCTCCACCCGACAATTAAATTTACGGCTGAATAGTCCACTCATTTTGTGACTGGACCTGCAACTAATTGCAACAGAAGCTCTCTTCGCCGATCGTTTAGAATTAGTGCGTAGATCAACATACTAAAAGTCCCAAAGATACCAACAGGGGCACCCAGCGGTTCATTTCGGGGAATATCTGTTCGGAAGGAATAAAATCGCCTGAGATTTTCGGATTCCATTGCAGTGAAAGTTAGAGATTTCTTTGGTGTAACAAGAGGACTCACTATTTCCTATTGTTTTCAGAGGGACAAATATGTCGTTTTCAGTGCAAAATAAGGTCAGCTAGCATTTTCGGAGAGCCATCAGCAGCTCGAAAATTCCACAGATAGGATTCTGTTTCCTAAAATTTTCTGCGGCCTAAATTTTCGGCTAAAAACGCCGAACAGATCAATGTGTATTAACTTACACAATATGCCTTCAAAAAGCTCTAAAACAATCTAAGAAAGCAGAAAGTGATATTTATAGTATTTTGCTAAAATGTGCTCGTTGGGTGCCCCTGATACCAAGCACGGGAACATCTCCAAATTTTAAAGGAATGCTGACTCGTGCTTTTGGCCATCACGAAAACGAGGGTCAAACCGGAACTTGTTCTTATTGCGCTTTTTTTATATTGCCAGAATTCATCCAAAGTCAAAGAAATCTATTTGAAATGCGTCTGTAAACTTACGTTCTTTGTAAAGCGTCACCAAACGCGCGTATAAGAACATTAAACCCCATTACTTTTGACATCTTCTATGTCTACACCAAAGAATACCTGAATAGGGCGACCGTTTCATATGTGTGTGACGTATTCCAATGAAATTTTACACATTCCTCAACATTGAAGCCATATTATATCTACGTCCCTATCCATCATCACTATTGTGGTGAAACTGGTGGGTAGAATTTGTACATGCGGTACCTCTGCATTGACCACACGCAGGGGAACACTATTTTTTGTGATTATGTAAGCTTATTTCTGATGAATTTTACCGTGTTTAAATAAAATTAAATTGAATTGAGCGGCAGGTACATTTTCCACTGGGACAATCCGATGATTAAATGAAACTGACCATGCGTATCTAAAAGATAACAACAACAACAGTAGCTTTATTTGCATGACTGTAAGTCATTACAGTAAGACAAAATAAAACACCCCGAGACAACCAGTAAGTCAGTCATCACAGGGAGTATTTGATCATCCATCACATTTATCCCCACTCTTCCACTGACGTACCTCGCCTTTGCCTCTCAGTCATTGTTTCACTTGTGGGTACACCCTTAGGCTATGATACCGAGCTGCTGCCGTTGTCCGGAGGCTTTATTGTTTTATTCCAGGCTTTCAACAGTAGAGGGATATCAGTGATTTCTCACCTGCTGCCACAATGTCGTCCAAGGTGGAATAGAGAATGCAAGTCGAACACTTAAACTTGCTCTCTGAAGTGTATAGTGTTGGCCTACTTCATCAACTATGCAGCTTTGCCAATTCCGTAGAGACGGGAGGTGCTCTCCCATCCCAAAATTGCGTGAAGAAATAACATTCTCCTCTTTGACCCTCTTCATATTCCAGACGCGTCTTCTAGAGTTTATTTGGTTCTGGTTTGAAATAGAGGTGCTTTTATGCTGGGGCCGTTGCACCAAAATGAGCACTTTTTTGAGGGGACCCACCAAACCCTCTCAAAATGAAATTTCCACCTTACCGACAAAACAGCAAGCTTTCTACACAATAAACCCCGAGGAATTTGCATTACTTTTGGGCCTCTGGGGAGTATGTTTGGGGCAGCTGACAACGCGCAACACATTTTTTAGCCTCTGTGTATGCCCCAAAATCGGTTTTTTCCCTAAGGATGGCACATATCGCGCATTCTTTGTCGTTTTCAACAAAAGCAATTTTTTTCCAATGGTCCCAAAGGATTTGAATGTATTTTTGACCTTTGTGCATGCAGCTGAGACCGCCAATTAGCTTTTTGGGACTAATTCAAGCCCTGAAAAAGTGTAGCATTTTTTGGTATGGCCAAATTCTATAAGAATAGCCAAATATCCCTGTTTCTCCCCGATTCTCTGCGGAGTTCGATGGTAGATGCTTAAACCGCCCGCCATTTTGAAATTCCCTCAGTCCCAGTTCTACCCAGCTAACTGGGACTGAGTGAATTTCAAAATGGCGGGCGGTTTAAGGATCTACCATCGACCTCAGCCGCTGAGAGAATCGGGGAAAAACAGGGATATTTGCAGAAGATGATGTAGAAATCAAAGACACAGAACAACAGAACTAACGGTAAGGTGATAGTTTTATTGGAGTCTCGACATCTTTCAGCGCTGTTTCCTTGAAACAACTTTCGATTCGAACTCCATGTTTCCTATAGCTCATGGTCGTTTTGAAGAAGAGCAATTTTTTTTCTAATGGTCGCAAAGGATTTGAATGTGTTTTTGACCTTTGTGCATGCAACTGAAACCACCAATTAGCTTTTTGGGACTAATTCAAGCCCTGAAAAAGTGTAGCATTTTTTAGTATCGCCAAATTCTATAAGAATAGAGCCAAAATGAATTTTTTGAGGTGCCCCAACGGAATCTGAGGTGCTTTTATGCTGGGGCCGTCGCACCAAAATGAGCACTTTTTTGAGGGGACCCACCCCATCCCTCTCAAACATGAAATTTCCACTTTACCGACAAAATAGCAGACTTTCTACACAATAAACATTTTTTTCTGATAGCCCCGAGGGATTTGCATTATTTTTGGGCCTCTGGGGAGCATGAGTAACGCACCTGACCACGCGCAACACATTTTTTAGCCTCTGTGTATGCCCCAAAATGGGTTTTTTCCCCTAAGGATCGCACATATCGCGCATTCTTTGTCGTTTTCAACAAAAGCAATTTTTTTCTAATGTTCCCATAGGATTTGAATGCATTTTTGACCTTTGTGCATGCAGCTGAAACCACCAATTAGCTTCTTGGGACTAATTCAAGCCCTGAAAAAGAGTAGCATTTTTTAGTATCGCCAAATTCTATAAGAAGAGAGCCAAAATGATTTTTTGGAGGTGCCCCAGCGGAATCTGAGGTGCTTTTATGCTGGGACCGTTGCACCAAAATGAGCACTTTTTTGAGGTGACCCACCCCAATCCTTTAAAAAATGAAATTTCCACCTTATCGACAAAATAGCAGACTTTCTACACAATAAACATTTTTTCTGATAGCCCCGAGGGATTTGCATTATTTTTGGGCCTCTGGGGAGCATATTTGGCGCACCTGACCACCATTGTGTCCAATTCGGCGGAATAGCTATGATAACGAAATAAATAATCATGGTAAAAGGCTTCTTGATATTTGCAAAAGCGCCGAACTTAAAATATTAAACGGAAGAATCTGGGGTGATACCTTGGGCAGACCCACCTTCCACGGAAGAAATGGAATAAGTGTTATCGATTATGCAATTTGTGACCAGGATTTGTTTTCAAATGTTTCAAATTTTGTCGTAAGTCAACCATGTTCTATATCGGATCATAGTTCGATAATCACCTCGATAAATATTAACACAACTATTGATGAACCTGAATCCTCAATTGAGAATAATCCACTGTCACGCCTTCCTATGCAGTTCCTCTGGGAAAATGATTCTGCATCAAGATTCAAAGATGTCTTGCGCTCACCTGATCTTCAAATCGTGCTCATACGAGATTATCTTGATGACGACAACTCGTTCCTAGATGTTAACACCAGGCTAAAAAAAGTGGAGCACATGCTAATTTCAGCAGCTAAAAGAAGCTTGAAGATAAGAAAACCAAAACTTTGCAAAAAAATGCAGCCAGTATCCAACAAAAAATGGTTTGATAAAGACTGTCGTTTCAAAAGACACGAGGTAAGAAAGCTCTCAAACCAAAAACACAGAGACCCCTTAAATGAAACCTTGCGGGTGAAGTATCATATTGCCTTAGCAGATTATAAAAAGCTTTTGAGTAGAAAAAAAACTGAGTATTACAACTCAAAGATTACGGAATTAGAAAAAAAGTGCAGAAAATTCGGATAAGAAACACTTTAGGCAATGCTTAAAATCGATGGATGACACCCAAAAAGATAAAGATATCCCATTAATATCGGAGGAAAGATGGCTCAATTATTTCCGTTCACTTCACTCGGAAAAGCCTTTAAATCCTACACAGCAGTCAATTATTAACTTGAAAGTCGTAGAGATCAGATGGCCTCTTTAGACTACTTCATTACCGACAATGAAATTGTTACAGCCGCGAAGAGAATGAAAAATAACAAATTGTCGTTCTCAGACAAAATAAAAAATGAAATGATCAAAGCTAGCCTTCAAGACATGATGCCCGTATATCTTAAACTTTTTAATTCAATTCTTATTTCAGGTAAAATGCCCGAGACGTGGTGTCGCGGCCTTATTACACCAATATATAAATCAGGTGATAGAAGTGATCCGTCAAATTATCGGGGAATTTGTGTCTCAAGCTGTCTAGGAAAATTGTTTTGTTCTATTTTAAACTAAAGACTGCTAAAGCATGTCAACTCGTGTAACATTCTCCACAATTCCCAGATTGGTTTCCTACCAAACAATCGTACAGCAGACCATGTCCTCACAATAAGAACGTTAGTAGATAAATATGTGCATAACCACAACAAGAAAATATATGCTTGTTTCGTAGATTTCAAAAAAGCTTTCGACTCAATTTGGCATGTTGGTCTCTTATATAAGTTGTTCCAAATAAATGTCGGAGGGTGCTTCTACAATTTGATTAAGAGTTTGTACTCAAACTCTACATGCTCTATAAAGCTTGGACAAAATCAAACACGACCCTTTCAATATGCCAGAGGTGTACGACAAGGTTGCATTTTAAGTCCGTTACTGTTTAACCTTTTTATTAATAATGTACCTTTCTCTTTCGAAGAAACTTTATCTGACCCCTTTGTCTTACCAAACGGCGCGAAATTAAATTCTCTTTTATATGCGGATGATCTAGTAATATTATCAAGATCCAAACTAGGATTGCAAAATTGCTTAAATATGTTATCTTCCTATTGCAATTCATGGATGTTAAGTAACAATCCTAAAAAAACTAAAGTTATGATCTTCCAAAAACGCGCAAAAAGATGTACTGAGTATAGTTTTCATATTGACAATGAAAAAATTGAAGTTGTTCAGAATTACACCTACTTAGGAACATTAATCTCTTCAACAGGAAACTTTTCATTGGCGCTTGACAAATTGAAAGAGAAGGCTCTCCACGCTCTTTTCAGCCTCAGAAAACACACACATATCAGAAATCTGTCCCCATTCCTTGCAAATAAAGTTTTTGACGCTATGATCTCTCCAATTTTAACTTACAACTTACAGTGAAATCTGGGGAGTATATACCAAACCTGATTTCAAGTCTTGGGACAGTTCACAGATTGAAAAAGCTCATCTCCAATACTGTAAACGTTACTTAGAAGTAAGCAGTAAGGCATCGAATGTAGCTTGTAGAGCTGAGCTTGGAAAGTTTCCTCTTATAATAGCTATTAATCAAAAAATAATTAATTACACCTTATATCTCCACAATAAGGAAAATGACTCTATTGTTAAGCAAATCTTTTTAATGTCATCTGATCTTCATAACACCAGCAAAAATAGTTTTTACTCTAATGTTATGAGGATGTCTTAATATTATAATTTGCCTGATTTTGACCCTACTTTCTTAACTGATGCAAAGATAAAACACTATGTAAGTCTTATGCAACTAAAGTATATTTCACACTGGCAACATACTATTCGAAACTCTAAGAAATTAGAATTCTATAACACTTTTAAGGACGAATATACGCCTTCCTGCTATTTAGATCTTACAAGAAAACTAAATAACAGGAAAGAATTAGTGAAACTTAGAATAGGTAATCATAAATTATTGATCGAAACTGGCAGATATGATCAAATCCCAAGGGATAATAGACTCTGCCCTACGTGTAAATCAAATCAAATTGAAGATGAAATTCATTTACTTTTCCATTGTACTAAATACTATAGTTTTAGAGATGAATTTTACAAAAAAAATAGAGAACCAAATACCAAACATAACACAATTACCTCCTATGCAAGCCACCAAAAAATTAATGAATTCTGATAATTATTATTTAAATACTCAACTGATGAAGTTCATTTTGAGATGCTTATCTTTACGAAATAATCTTCTATCCAATGAAAGTACTGTAACGCATACATAATTGCTTTTTTTCCCTATTACATGATTATGATTGTTATAAGTTTCGCTTTAGTTAAGTTTTACGCTTTTGCAATACTGTATGTACTTATAGTCATGCAAATAAAGCTTGTTGTTGTTGTTGTTGTTGACCACGTGCAACACATTTTTTCGCCTCTGTGTATGCCCCAAAATGGGTTTTTTTCCCTAAGTATCGCACATATCGCGCATTCTTTGTCCTTTTCAACAAAAGCAATTTTTTTCTAATAGTCCCAAGGGATTTGAATGTGTTTTTGACCTTTGTGCATGCAGCTGAGACCGCCAATTAGCTTTTTGGGACTAATTCAAGCCCTGAAAAAGTGTAGCATTTTTTAGTATCGCCAAATTCTATAAGGATAGAGCCAAAATGAATTTTTTGAGGTGCCCGAACGGAATCTCAGGTGCTTTTATGCTGGGGCCGTTGCACCAAAATGAGCACTTTTTTGAGGTGACCCACCTCATCCCTCTCAAAAATGAAATTTCCACCTTACCGACAAAATAGCAAACTTTCTACATAATAAACATTTTTTTCTGATAACCCCAAAGAGATTTGCATTATTTTGGCCTCTGGGGAGCATTTTCAGCGCACCCTAAAACGCGAAACACCTTTTTTAGCCTCTGGGAATGCCCCAAAATGGGGTTTTTCCCTAAGGATCGCACATATCGCGCATTCTTTGTAGTTTTCAACAAAAGGAATTTTTTTCTGATGGTCCCAAAGGGATTGAATGCATTTTTGACCTTTGCGCATGCAGCTGAGACCGCCAATTCACGTTTTGGGACTAATTCAAGCCCTGAAAAAGTGTAGCATTTCTTAGTATTGCCAAATTCTATAAAAATAGCGCCAAAATGATTTTTTTCTGTGCCCCAACGGAATATGAGGTGCTTTTATGCTGGGGCCGTTGCATCAAAATGAGCACTTTTTGTAAGGACCCACCCCACCCCTCTCAGACATGAAATTTCCACCTTACCGAGAAAATCGCAGACTTTCTACACAAAAAACATTTTTTCCTGATAGCCCCAAGGGATGTGCATTTATTGGGCCTCTGGGGAGCATTTTCAGCGCACTTGACCACGCGCAACACCTTTTTTAGCCTCTGGGTATGGCCCAAAATGGGGTTTTTTCCCTAAGGATCGCACATATCGCGCATTCTTTGTACTTTTCAACCAAAGGAATTTTTTTCTGATGGTCCCAAAGGGATTGAATGCATTTTTGACCTTTGTGCATGCCGCTGAGCAAGCCAATTCACGTTTTGGGACCAATTCAAGCCCTGAAAAAGTGTAGCATTTCTTAATATCGCCAAATTCTATAAAAACAGCGCCAAAATGATTTTTTTTTTGGTGCCCCAACGGAATATGAGGTGCTCTTATGCTGGGACCGTTGCACCAAAATGAGCACTTTTTGACGGCACCCACCCCACCCCTCTCAAACATAAAATTTCCACCTTACTTTACCTTATAGAATTTTTATAAAATGTGTATTTTTAGCGCACCTGAGCACGTGCAACACCTTTTTCAGCCTCTGGGAATGCCCCAAAATGGGTTTTTTTCCCTAAGGATCGCACATATCGCACGTTCTTTGTAATTTTAAACAAAAGAAATTTTTTCTGATGGTCTCAAAGGGTTTGAAAGTATTTTGGACCTTTGTGCATGCAGCTCAGAGCGCCAATTAGCTTTTTTCTGCTTTTTGGGACTAATTCAAGCCCTGGAAAAGTGCAGCATTTCTTAGTATCGCCAAATTCTATAAAAATAGCGCCAAATGGATTGTTTTTTGGTGCCCCAACGGGATCTGAGGTGCTTTTATGCTGGGGCCGTTGCACCAAAATCAGCACTTTTTTGAGAAACCCACCCCACCCCTCTCAAAACTGAAATTTCCACCTTATCGACAAAATCGCAGACTTTCTTCAGAATAAACGTTTTTTCTGATAGTCCCGAGGGATTTGCATTTTTGGGGGGCCTCTGGGGAGTATTTTTAGCACACCTGACCACGCGCAACACCTTTTTTAGCCTCTGGGAATGCCCCAAAATGGGGTGTTTTCCCTAAGGATCGCACATATCGCGCATTCTTTGTAGTTTTCAACAAAAGGAATTTTTTTCTGATAGTCCCAAAGGGTTTGAATGCATTTTGGACCTTTGTGCATGCCGCTGAGCAAGCCAATTCACGTTTTGGGACTAATACAAGCCCTGAAAAAGTGTAGCATTTCTTAATATCGCAAAATTCTTTTAAAACAGCGCCAAAATGATTTTTTTCTGGTGCCCCAACGGAATATGAGGTGCTTTTATGCTGGGGCCGTTGCACCAAAACGAGCACTTTTTGAGGGGACCCACCCCACCCCTCTCAAACATGGAATTTCCACCTTACTTTACCTTATAGAATTTTTATAAAATGTGTATTTTTAGCGCAGCTATGCACGTGCAACACCTTTTTTAGCATGTGGGATTGCCCCCAAGTGGGGTTTTTTCCCTAAGGATCGCACCTGTCGCGCATGCTTTGTAGTTTTCAACAAAAGGAACTTTTTCTGTTGGTCCCAAAGCGTTTGTATGCATTTTGGAATTTTGTGCATGCAGCTGAGAGCGCCAATAACCTTTTTTCTTCTTTTTGGGAGTAATTCAAGCACTGAAAAAGTGCAGCATTTCTTAGTATCGCCAAATTCTATAAAAATAGCGCCAAATGGATAGTTTTTTGGAGCCTCAACGGGATCTGAGGTGCTTTTATGCTGGGGCCGTTGCACCAAAATCAGCACTTTTTTGAGGGACCCACCCCACCCCTCTCAAAACTGAAATATCCACCTTATCGACAAAATCGCAGACTTTCTACAGAATAAACGTTTTTTTCTGAGAGCTGCGAGGGATTTGCATTTTTTTTGGGCCTCTGGGGAGTATTTTTAGGCCACCTGAGCACGCACAACACCTTTTTTAGCCCTTGGGGATACCCCAAACTGGGGTTTTTTCCCCTAAGGATCGCACATATCGCGCATTCTTTGTAGTTTTCAACAAAAGGAATTTTTTTCTGATAGTACCAAAGGGTTTGAATGCATTTTGGACCTTAGTGCATGCAGCTGAGAGCGCCAATTAGCTTTTTTCTGCTTTTTGGGACTAATTCAAGCCCTGAAAAAGTGCACCATTTCTTAGTAGCGCAAAATTCTATAAAAATAGCGACAAATGGATTGTTTTTTGTGCCCCAACGGGATCTGAGGTGCTTTTATGCTGGGGCCGTTGCACCAAAATCAGCACTTTTTTGAGGGAGCCACCCCACCCCTCTCAAAACTGAAATTTCGACCTTATCGACAAAATCTCAGACTTTCTACAGAATAAACGTTTTTTCTAATATCCCCGAGAGAGTTGCATTTTTGGAGGGCCTTTGGGGAGTATTTTTAGCGCAGCAGAGCACGTGCAACACCCTTTTTAGCCTCTGGGAATGCCCCAAAATGGGGTGTTATCCCCAAGGATCGCACATATCGCGCATTCTTTGTAGTTTTCAACAAAAGGAATTTTTTTTCTGATAGTCCCAAAGGGTTTGAATGCATTTTGGACCTTTGTGCATGCAGCTGAGAGCGCCAATTAGCTTTTTTCTGCTTTTTGGGACTAATTCAAGCCCTTGAAAAGTGCAGCATTTCTTAGTATTGCCAAATTCTATAAAAATAGCGCCAAATGGATTGTTTTTTGGTGCTCCAACGGGATCTGAGGGGCTTTTATGCTGGGGGTGTTGCACCAAAATCAGCACTTTTTTGAGGGACCCACCCAACCCCTCTCAAAACTGAAATTTCCACCTTATCGACAAAATCGCACACTTTCTACAGAACAAACGTTTATTTCTGATAGCCCCGAGGGATTTGCATTTTTGTGGGGCCTCGGGGGAGTATTTTTAGCGCACCTGAGCACGTGCAACACCTTTTTTAGCCTCTGGGAATGCCACAAAATGGGGTTTTATCCCTAAGGATCGCACATGTCGCGCATTCTTTGTAGTTTTCAACAACAGGAATTTTGTTCTGATGGTCCCAAACGGTTTGAATGCAGTTTGGACCTTTGTGCATGCAGCTGAGAGCGCCAACTAGCTTTTTCTTCTTTTTGGGAGTAATTCAAGCCCTGAAAAAGTGCAGCATTTCTTAGTATCGCCAAATTCTATAAAAATAGCGCCAAATGGATAGTGTTTTGGAGCCCCAACGGGATCTGCGGTGCTTTTATGCTGGGCCGTTGCACCAAAATCAGCACCTTTTTGAGGGACCCACCCCACCCCTCTCAAAACTGAAATTTCCACCTTATCGACAAAATCGCAGACTTTCTACAGAATAAACGTTTTTTTCTGAGAGCTGCGAGGGATTTGCATATTTTTGGGGCCTACTGAGGATCGCCCATATCGCGCATTCTTTGTAGTTTTTTGAACAAAAGGAATTTTTTTTCTGATGGTCCCAAAGGGTTTGAAGGCATTTTGGACCTTTGTGCATGCAGCTGAGAGCGCCAATTGGCTTTTTTCTGTATTTTGGGACTAATTGAAGCGCTGGAAAAGTGCAGCATTTCTTAGTATCTCAAAATTCTATAAAAATAGCGCCAAATGGATTGTTTTTTGGTGCCCCAACGGGATCTGAGGTGCTGTTATGCTGGGGCCGTTGCACCAAAATCAGCACTTTTTTGATGGACCCACCATACCCCCCTTCAACCTGAAATTTCCACCTTATCGAGAAAATCGCAGACCTTCTACAGCATAGACGTTTTTTTCTGATAGCCGCATGGGATTGGCCTTTTTTGGGGGGCCTCTGGGGAGTATTTTTTGCGCACCTGAGCACGCGCAACACCTTTTTTAGCCTCTGGGAATGCCCCCAAATGGGGTTTTTTCCCTAAGGATCGCACATATCGCCCATTCTTTGTAGTTTTCAACAAAATGAATTTTTTTCTGATTGTCCCAAAGGATTTGAATGCATTTTGAACGTTTGTGTATGCAGGTGAGAGCGTCAATTAGCTTTTTTCTTCTTTTTGGGACAAATTCAAGCCCTGAAAAAGTGCAGCATTTCTTAGTATCGCCAAATTCTATAAAAATAGCGCCAAATGGATTGTTTTTTGGTGCCCCAACGGGATCTGAGGTGCTTTCATGGTGGAGCCGTTGCACCAAAATCAGCACTTTTTTGAGCGACCCACCCCACCCCTTTCAAAACTGAAATTTCAACCTTATCGACAAAATCGCAGACTTTCTACAGAATAAACGCTTTTTCTGATAGCCGCGAGGAATTTGCATTTTTGTGGGGCCTCTGGGGAGTATTTTTAGCGCACCTGAGCACGCGCAACACCTTTTTTGGACTCTGGGAATGCCCCAAAATGGGGTTTCTTCCCTAAGGGTCGCACATATCGCGCATTCTTTGTAGTTTTCAGCAAAAGGAATGTTTTTGTGATGGTCCCAAAGGGTTTGAATGCATTTTGGACCTTTGTGCATGCAGCTGAGAGCGCCAATTAGCTTTTTTCAGCTTTTTGGGACTAATTCAAGCCCTGAAAAAGTGCAGCATTTCTTATTATCGCCAAATTCTATTAAAATAGCGTCAAATGGATTGTTTTTTGGTGCCCCAACGGGATCTGAGGTGCTTTTATGCTGGGGCCGTTGCACCAAAACCAGCACTTCTTTGAGGGACCCACCCCACCCCTCTCAAATCTGAAATTTCGACCTTATCGACAAAATCGCAGACTTCCTACAGAATAAACGATTTTTTCTGATAACCCCGAAGGATTTGCATTTTTTTTGGGCCTCTGGGGAGTATTTTTAGCACACCTGAGCACGGGCAACACCTTTTTTAGCGTCTGGGAGTGCCGCAAAATGGGGTTTTTTCCCTAAGAATCGCATATGTCTCGCATTCTTTGTAGTTTTCAACAAGAGGAATTTTTTCTGATGGTCTCAAAGGGTTTGAATGCATTGTGGACCCTTGTGCATGCAGCTAAGGGCACCAATTAGCTTTTTTCCGCTTTTTGGGAGTAATGCAAGCCCTGAAAAAGTGCAGCATTTCTTAGTATCGCATATTTCTATAAAAATAGCGCCAAATGGATTGTATTTTGCTGCCCCAACGGGATCTGAGGTGCTTTTATGCTGGGGCCGTTGCACCAAAATCAGCACTTTTCTGAGGGACCCACCCCACCCCTCTCAAAACTGAAATTTCCACCTTAGCGAAAAAAATCGCAGACTTTCTACAGAATAAGCGTTTTTTTCTGATAGCCGCGAGGGATTTGCATTTTTTTTGGGTCTTTGGGGAGTATTTTTAGCGCACCTGAGCACGCGCGACATTTTTTTAGCCTCTGGGAATGTTCCAAAATGGGGTTTTTTTCCCTAAGGATCGCACATATTGCGAATTCTTTGTAGTTTTCAACAAAAAGGAATTTTTTCTGATGGTCCCAAACGGTTTGAATGCATTTTGGACCTTTGTGCATGCAGCTGAGAGCGCCAATTAGCTTTTTTCTGCTTTCTGGGACTAATTCAAGCCCTGAAAAAGTGCAGCATTTCTTAGTATCGCCAAATCCTATAAAAATAGCGCCAAATGGATTGTATTTTGGTGCCCCAACGGGAGCTGAGGTGCTTTTATGCTGGAGCCATTGCACCAAAATCAGCACTTTTTTGAGGGACCCACCGCACCTCTCTCAAAACTGTGCCCGAACGGGAGCTTAGGTGCTTTGATCGTGGGGCCGTTGCACCAAAATCACACTTTTTTGAGGGACCAACCCCACCCCTCTCAAAACTGAACTTTCCACCTTATCGACAAAATCTCAGACTTTCTACAGAATAATCGTTTTTTCTGATAGCCCCGAGAGATTTGCATTTTTTTTGGGCCTCTAGGGAGTATTTTTGGCGCACCTGAGCACGCGCAACACCTTTTTTATCCTCTGGGAATGCCCCAAAATGGGGTTTTTTCCCTAAGGATCGCCCATATCGCGCATTCTTTGTAGTTTTTTGAACAAAAGGAATTTTTTTCTGATGGTCTCCAAGGGTTTGAATGCATTTTGGACCTTTGTGCATGCAGCTGAGAGCGCCAATTAGCTTTTCTCTGCTTTTTGGGACTAATTAAAGCCCTGAAAAAGTGCAGCATTTCTTAGTATCGTCAAATTCTATGAAAATAACGCCAAATGGATTGTTTTTTGGTGCCCCAACGGGATCTGAGGTGCTTTCATGGTGGGGCCATTGCACCAAAATCAGCACGTTTTTGAGGGACCCACCCCACCCCTCTCAAAACTGAAATTTCCACCTTAGCGACAAAATCGCAGACTTTCTACAGAATAAACGTTTTTTCTGATAGCCCCGAGGGGTTTGCATTTTTTGGGGGGCCTCTGGGGAGTATTGTTAGCGCACCTGAGCACGCGCAACACCTTTTTTAGCCTCTGGGAATGCCACAAAATGGGTTGTTTTCCCTAAGGATCGCATATGTCGCGCATTCTTTGTAGTTTTCAACAAGAGGAATTTTTTCTGATGGTCTCAAAGGGTTTGAATGCATTGTGGACCCTTGTGCATGCAGCTAAGGGCACCAATTAGCTTTTTCCGCTTTTTGGGAGTAATTCAAGCCCTGAAAAAGTGCAGCATTTCTTAGTATCGCATATTTCTATAAAAATAGCGCCAAATGGATTGTATTTTGCTGCCCCAACGGGATCTGAGGTGCTTTTATGCTGGGGCCGTTGCACCAAAATCAGCACTTTTCTGAGGGACCCACCCCACCCCTCTCAAAACTGAAATTTCCACCTTAGCGAAAAAAATCGTAGACTTTCTACAGAATAAGCGTTTTTTTTCTGATAGCCGCGAGGGATTTGCATTTTTTTGGGCCTTTGGGGAGTATTTTTAGCGCACCTGAGCACGCGCAACATTTTTTTAGCCTCTGGGAATGTTCCAAAATGGGGTTTGTTTCCCTAAGGATCGCACATATCGCGAATTCTTTGTAGTTTTCAACAAAAAGGAATTTTTTCTGATGGTCCCAAACGGTTTGAATGCATTTTGGACCTTTGTGCATGCAGCTGAGAGCGGCAATTAGCTTTTTGTGCTTTTTGGGTCTAATTCAAGCCCTGAAAAGTGCAGCATTTCTTAGTATCGCCAAATTCTATAAAAATAGCACCAAATGAATTGTTTTTTGATGCCCCAACGGGATCTGAGGTGCTTTTATGCTGGGGCCGTTGCACCAAAATCACACTTTTTTTAGGGACCCATCCCACCCCTCTCGAAACTGAAATTTAGCGCACCTGAGCAAGCGCAATACCTTTTTTAGCCTATGGGAATGCCCCAAAATGGGGTTTTTTCCCTAAGGATCGCACATATCGCGCATTCTTTGTAGTTTTCAACAAAAGGAATTTTTGTCTGAAGGTTTCAAAGGGTTTAAACGCATTTGGACCTTTGTGCATGCAGCTGAGAGTGCCAAATAGCTTTTTTCTACTTTTTGGGACTAATTCAAGCCCTGAAAAAGTGCAGCTTTTCCTAGTCTCGCCAAATTCTATAAAAATAGCGCGAAATGGATTGTTTTTTGGTGCCATAACGGGATCTAAGGTGCTTTTATGCTAGGGCCGTTGCACCAAAATCAGCACTTGTTTGAGGGACCCACCCCACCCCTCTCAAAACTGAAATATCCACCTTATCGACAAAATCGCAAACTTTCTACAGAATAAACGTTTTTTTCTGATAGCCGCGAGGGATTTGCATTTTTTTGGGCTTCTTGGGAGTATTTTTGGCGCACCTGAGCACCCGCAATACCTTTTTAGCCTCTGGGAATGCCCCAAAATGGCGTTTTTTCCCTAAGGATCGCATATATCGCGCATTCTTTGTAGTTTTCAACAAGAGGAATTTTTTCTGTTGGTCTCAAAGGGTTTGAATGCATTTTGGACCTTTGTGCATGCAGCTAAGGGCGCAAATTAGCTTTTTTCTGCTTTTGGGACTAATTCAAGCCCTGAAAAAGTGCAGCATTTCTTAGTCTCGCCAAATTCTATAAAAATAGCGGCAAATGGATTGTTTTTTGGTACCCCAACGGGATCTGAGGTGCTTTTATGGTGGGGCCGTTGCACCAAAATCAGCACTTGTTTGAGGGACCCATCCCTCCCCTCTAAAAACTGAAATATCCACCTTATCGACAAAATCGCGGACGTTCTACAGAATAAAAGTTTTTTTCTGATAGCACCGAGGGATTTGCATTTTTTTGGGCCTCTTGGGAGTATTTTTAGCGCACCTGAGCACGCGCAACACCTTTTTTAGCCACTGGGAATGCCCCAAAAAGGGGTTTTTTTCCCTAAGGATCGCACATATCGCGCAGTCTTTGTAGTTTTCAACAAAAGGAATTTTTTTCTGATGGTCCCAAAGCGTTTGAATGAATTTTGGACCTTTGTGCATGCAGCTGAGAGCGCCAATTAGCTTTTTTCTAATTTTTGGACTAATTTAGGCCCTGAAAAAGTGCAGCATTTCTCAGTCTCGCCAAATTCAATAAAAATAGCGCAAAATGGATTGTTTTTTTCTGAATGCCCCGAGGGATTTGCCCCGAGGGATTTGCATTGTTTTTGGGCCTCCGATGAGTATTTTTAGCGCACCTGAGGACGCGCAATACCTTTTTTAGCCTCTAGGAAAGCCCCAAAATGGGGTTTTTTCCCTAAGGATCGCACATATTGCGCATTTTTTGTAGTTTTCAACAAAAGGAATTTTTTTGTGATGGTCACAAAGGGTTTGAATGCATTTTGGACCTTTGTGTATGCAGCTGAGAGTGCCAATTAGCTTTTACTGCTTTTCGGGACTAATTCAAGCCCTGAAAAAGTGCAGCATTTCTTAGTATCGCCAAATTCTATAAAAATAGAGCCAAATGGATTGTTTTTTGTGCCCCAACGGGATCTGAGGTGCTTTTATGCTGGGACCGTTGCACCAATATCACACTGTTTTGAGGGACCCACGCAACGACTCTCAAAACTGAAATTTCCACCTTATCGACAAAATCGCAGACTTTCTACAGAATAAAGGGTTTTTTCTGATAGTCCCGAGAGATTTGCATGTTTTTGGGCCTCTGGGGAGTATTTTTAGCGTACCGGAGCACGCGCAACACCTTTTTTAGCGTCTGGGAATGCCCCAAACTGGGGTTTTTTCCCTAAGGATCGCACATATCGCGCATTCTTTGTAGTTTTCAACAAAAGGAATTTTTTCTGATGGTTTCAAAGGGTTTGAATGGATTTTGGACCTTTTTGCATGCAGCTGAGGGTGCCAATTAGCTTTTTTCTGCTTTTTGGGACTAACTCAAGCTCTGAAAAAGGGCAGCATTTCTTAGTCTCGCCAAATTCTATAAAAATAGCGCCAAATGGATTGTTTTTTGGTGGGCCAACGGGATCTGAGGTGCTTTTATGCTGGGACCGTTGCACCAATACCACATTGTTTTGAGGGAGCCACCCCACCCCACTCAAAACTGAAATTTCCACCTTATGGGCAAAATTGCAGACTTTCTACAGAATAAACGTTTTTTCTGATTGCCGCGAGGGATTTGCATTTTTTTGGGGGCCTCTGGGGAGTACTTTGAGCGCACCTGAGCACGCGCAACACCTTTTTTAGCCTCTGGGAATGCCCCAAAATGGGGTTTTCCTTTAAGGCTCGCACGTATCGCGCTTTCTTTGTAGTTTTCAACAAAAGGAATTTTTTTCTGATGGTCCAAGGGGGTTAAATGCATTTTGGATCTTTTGCATGCAGCTGAGAGCGCCAATTAGCTTTTTTCTGCTTTTTGGGACTAATTCAAGCCCTGAAAAAGTGCAGCATTTCCTAGTATCGCCAAATTCTATAAAAATAGCGCCAAATTGTTTGTTTTTTGGTGCCCCAACGGGATCTGAGGTGCTTTTATGCTGGGGCCGTTGCACCAATATCACACTGTTTTGAGGGACCCACCCCACCCCTCTCAAAACTGAAATTTCCACTTTATCGACAAAATCGCAGATTTTCTACGGAATAAAGGTTTTTTTCTGATAGCCCCGAGGGATTTAAATTTTTTTGGGCCTCTGGGGAGTATTTTTAGCGCACCTGAGCACGGGCAACACCATTTTTACCCCTTGGGAATGCCCAAAAAAGGGGTTTTTTCCCTAAGGATCGCACATATCGCGCATTCTTTGTAGTTTTCAACAAAAGGAATTTTTTTGTGATGGTCCCAAAGGGTTTGAATGCATTTTGGACCTTTGTGCATGCAGCTGAGAGCGCCAATTAGCTTTTTTCTACTTTTTGGAACTAATTCAAGCCCTGAAAAGTGCAGCATTTCTTATTATCGCCAAATTCTATGAAAATAGCGCCAAATGGATTGTTTTTAGGTGCCCCAACGGGATCTGAGGTGCTTTTATGGTAGGGCCGTTGCACCAAAATCAGCACATTTTAAGAGTGCCACCCCATCCCTCTCAAAACTGAAATTTCCACCTTATCGTCAAAATCGCAGACTTTCTACAGAATAAACGTTGTTTTCTGATAGCCGCGAGGGATTTGCATTTTTTTTTGCCTCTGGAGAGTATTTTTAGCGCACCTGAGCACGCGCAACACCTGTTTTAGCCTCTGGGAATGCCCCACTAAGGATCGCACATATCGCGCATTCTTTGTAGTTTTCAACAAAACGAATTTTTTTGTGATGGTCCCAAAGGGTTTGAATGCAACTTGGACCTTTGTGGATGCAGCTGAGGGCGCCAATTAGCTTTTTTCTGATTTTTGGGACTAATTCAAGCCCTGAAAAGTGCAGCATTTCTTAGTATCGCCAAATTCTATAAAAATAGCGCCAAATGGATTGTTTTTAGGTGCCCCAACGGGATCTGAGGTGCTCTTATGCTGGGACCGTTACACCAAAATCAGCACTTGTTTGAGGCACCCACCCCACCAGTAGTAATGTAGGCTCACATAGCAAGATAGGCCTCGTTTTGATGTGGAGGGTGTGGCCTCGTTTTGATGTGACCGGAACCGGAAGTCACATGACCGGAACCGGAAGTCACCTGACCGGAACTGGAAGTGACCGGAAATGGGAAGGTCAGGTGATTTGAGATGGGAAACCGCTGACCAGTGGTAAAAATAGATCGCAGGCTCAGAAAAGAGAGGACATTTCATGCCGCGGACAGGACGTGCCCTCTGGCTAGAGTGGGAAACCGCTGACTAGTAGGGAAAAGTAGTTTGCGGGCTCAGGGTGGGACAAAACCGCTGAGGAAGGCGGGCTCAAAGTCCAAAGTCCAATTCAGGCACCGGGGGGAGGTCCTTGACTCAAAGAAAAGACGCCATGTTGGAAAACAAAAATAATTTATTCCAGATTTCCTTGAGTTTTACAAACGTCCGACTGAATGAGAAAATCCTTTTTGATAAGTTTCCATTTGATGAGTGTTCCATTCAAGTCAGGATCTTTGTTTCATTCCACGGGATGTTGTGGACAGTGTCATGGTGAACTCAGAAGACAATGTCGTGCCTCAAATTGTAAGCGATCCAATGGAGGAGGAGGAGGTCCAAGCAAGCAAGTAACATCACAGTATGATGGCAAGAGGGCGACGAAGAAGGCATCTCATAGGTAGCCGTAGGGGTAAGTCTTGAAGGTGTCTGGATTGACTACTCTCTTGTCGTACACCAATTTGTAAAACTTGGACTCGTGAAAGGTGTAGAGTTGATAGGTTTTAGGATTCCGCACGATCTGATACGTTTTATTGACTGGGGTTTGGCGCGGTTTCTGGAGTGGCTTCTGAATTTCATCGAGGACGTCCTGACGCATGACATTATAATTCAACTTTACATTTTTCTCACTTTACATTCGATCTTTCCCTTCTTGGTTTTATAGCCATAATTCTTGGGTCCGCCTGACACAATTTCCACGATGTAGTCGTCATCATCCAATTCAGACGTAAAGTCGCCGAGGTAATTCCCCAAGTCCGGACTAGGTTGGCCAGGTTCCTCTAAGTAGATGACCGAGTCGGTGTCGTAGTAGAGGACACGTTCCTGCAATTGCTCCAAGGCTTCATACAGCTTGAGACGGGCCCAACAGGTGGTGAAACAAGCGACGAAGATGTTCAGGTTGGGGGATACGGGGATGTCTTCCTTTTGGTACTGGTAGAGTACCTCCACCATTTGGTCATTCATAATGGAGACATGACGTACATCTATGGTATCCGTATCCAAAAACCGATGAAAGGCTTTGGGGTCATCAAATTCTTGGAGCCGGGTTTAGTTGAGCCGTTGTCCAAACTTGCCCCACATGGAATTCAACATCATCTTCGCTAATGTTCGCAACCCAGGATTTTTCTCCATCTTCTCGTACTCCAGCTGGATGCCCTCTCTTTCGTAATAATCCTGGATGTATGCTTGTTTTTGTTCCTCTGTTTCTACCCCGGCGGGCCACCCACTGGCTTCTTGCTTGATTTTCAACGAAGTGTTGACGTAGTCGCGGAAGAGTCCTTCACAGGTTTCTTTAAAATGCCAGACTTCGTAGATGTACTGGACTTCGTATCCCAAGTCCACCGCTTTGTCTAATTCCGGGCTGCACCATGTCTCCGTCAGGACGCGTTGCTCGTCGGTGTGGTTGCATTCGGCCGTCCTCTCCCAGGGACGTTTGGGCATTTCTTCTTTCACACAACTGGCACAGAGTGGAAAGAGCAGTTTGCTGTCATGGCGGTAAGGCAGGACGGGATGGTAGAGGTCACGTGGAGGCAGGACTTTGCATTGGATGAGACCAAAGTACTGATGGATGTCCGTGTGACCCGGTTGTGAGAAGAAGTCAGGGTGCCCTTTGGGGTTGACGCACGTCTTGTTGACCCAAGGGTACAAGGAGGTCACATCGATGTAATGGATCTTTTGACTGGATGTGACATGGTGGTACAGTTTCACGGCATTGGTCCGACCTCCACAGAAAGCGTCACGAGGGTTGAGGGGGTTGTTCAACGCCAGGTTGTCGACGAAGGATTGGATCTCTGGGTTGGTTTCTTTGAGACGTTTCCATTCGCATTCCCATATTTGGACCACAGTGTACCCTTGTTCTCTTAACTGTTGGACCTTGTGTTGCGAGATTTCGTAGACATCTTGCATGGTTCGATCATAGTGACGCACATGCTTTTCGTGGCGGTTTGGATAGCAGGTGGGGCATCCATGGGTGAAACAACCTTGAAATTCGTACACGGTCTGGGTGTCGTGGCAGTAACCATCCACATGGAAGTGGGTGCCAGGGATGCGATACTCGCCGGCATTTCTGGCATGTTGAATGTCCTGAGACTGTTCTTGGGTACACCAAGTGAGCCATTCGATGGACACGTTGGAGTGATTGATGCGATTCTTCCAACCAAGGGTGGGTTCACTGGCAATACTGTTAGGGATCATGCGGTTCATGCGTAAATCCTTGTTGCAGGCAGAAGCAATGGTGATGTGGTCGAATGGATTGAACCCCGCTTGAGCTTCAAACAACCGTTTGAAGGTGAGACATCCTTGTTTCAAGAGACGCACATCTGATTCACAGTACTCAACCAATTCTTTGCGGAAATCAAACACAATGTGATTGGTACGTTGCTCTTGATGCCACTTTTCCAAGGCTTGCTTGCCTTCGGGAGACATGGTTTCAGGCATGTAGTAATCGAGGGCCGGGACGATGTCCACGTACGTTTGGTGTTCTGGGATATTGAACTTGTGTGGGAAGTAGCCTCTTTTCAATTCCGTTAATCCAAAGGTTTTGGGAAAGGCGGACAAAGGCATCTGGAAGAAACTGAGAGAATCGATGAATCGGATGCGATCGTGTTTGACTTGCAAGAGCTTACACCCGTTCCGGAGCTGTTCGACGATCCGGTTGTCACTATGTTATTGATGAACCACAAAGTAACCATCGTACCCTTGGAAATTATGAGCTAAGACATTGACTTGTCGGGTGTCGTTCAACGTGAGTGTATCCCGCCATTCGAGAAAATCTCGGGTACAATATTCGCCTGGGAAGCGAATAGGTTGATCGTCGTCTTCGGTTTCGGCTACGATGAGATTAGCAATGTGCTGTTCGTGGGGTTGCACGGCTTCAATATCAAAAAACACGTGCAAGGGTGGCAGGTCGTCGACATCTTCCTCCTCCTCCTCCTCTGGTGCGGTCGCCGCTCCTCGTTTAGCACGAGGGCCTCCTTGACGTTTCCTCTTTCTCTTCTTTTCTTGAGGCTTAGGGGGTCTTTGAATAAAACAAAGATGGGTTTCACAGTGCACGTACTCATGGCAAGAAGGGCACTCCACGTACCCGCATTGGTGCCTTTCAAGGGCTTGGGGTCCTACTTCCTGCTTGCGACAGGAGGGGCATCGACGGCGACGAAAGCAGATGGTGGACTGTGGGTTGGTCACGGGTTTGCCAGCGTGGTCCTTGACGGGATGTGCTTGGAAACAAGTCTCTCCAAAAAAGTCCCGATGACATTGTTGGCAACGTCGTGTGGCTTTGAGGCCTCGAGGGTAAGCATGAAGAAAATCAGGGCACTCTTTTTGGCAGCAGGCCCGGCAATGGTCTTTTCGTTTGGTGCATCGATGCCGTCCCTCGGTATTGTAGGGTTTCCAACAGTGGGCACATACATAACTGGACCCGAAAAACCCTGGTAAACTAGTAATGACATCGTAATGGTCTTGGTGGTGGAGCAAAATCAATTGTTTGTCTTGAGTGTCTCCAAACGTCGTGATGTGAAAGGATCGATGGGCATCCACTAAAATGATCTGATAATTGGCCAGGGACGGGGCGGCACTGAAGGCCGGCAAAGCATCGTAGCTGCAAGGACCGAAGGGCACCTTGGCTTCGTGATGGAGCAAGAGAGCCAGTTCTTTTTGGAGTTTAGTTCCTTGTCGAATGCTGTGGTATTTTGGGTGCTGGTCCACTTTGGCCTTAGCAGTGACGAGGGCTCTGGCACAACAGAGTTCATCGTCATTTTGGATGCGGATGACCGATTTGGATGTTTTGGTCAAGATTTGCATCGTGGGGTGTCCGGGTTTGCCACGACGCGGTCTGCCGGTTCCCTGAGGGGCATGATGGACTTGAGTAATGGATAATTGGAACGAGTCATCCATTTCAAATTGTTCATTGCTGTTGAGGGCTTGGGCCAACCGATTGAAGAGGGCATCCAAACGTTCACCTCCTTCACGCCATTCACCAGCACGTAATCCCCATCCCTGGAAATTGTTGTGGAGCCTGTTGGAACCGATCGTGAAGTAGAGGCGATCTTGATCGTGGAGGTCGGGAGTCGTGGCTAACACTTGATTCACCGCTCGATGTAAGCCATCTCGTAGGGCTCGACTGATATTTTCATTGGCAATGAAATTGCCTCTTTGACGTAACTGGGTATTGAAATGACGTTCGCGCACTCCCAGACGGCTGCTCTGCCGATCCACAAAGGGCTGGAGTTCAAAGTCAAACGTTCCCACTGAGGCATCCAAACCTCCTCCTCCACTTTGTTCAAGGAGGTGGGTTTGAAACGCACGTTGGCGTTCGAAACGATCTAACGCCTCTTGACAGATTTCATCCTCGTCACTGCAAGCCATCTCTTTGGAGCATAACAAATCAGAGGGTATCTCTTCTTCTTTCTCAGAGTCCGAGGTGTTCAGGTGTAGCAACGTCAAGATCTCTTGAGTGGTCAGTCCACTCGGACCCGCCTCGGCTTCATCGTCTGGCTGAGAGGACATGATCAGATGAACTAGCTGGTGGTGGATGTTCGGCTTTAATAGTGAAAAAAGTCATTCCTCGCAAAGTATTGTGCGCCAACTAGGGAGGGGGGACCCCCCTCCCCCTCATCCTTAGATGGTCCACCAGGCTTTGCGGGGAACGAATTGAGAGACTATAAAAGCAAATCGTGCACCAGGCTGGGACATCTCAACATGGCCTCTTGTCCAGAGAAGTTGTTAGAAGTATTCGAAGAATTCCAAGTGGAAGAAATTTTGTCTGAAATCAAGAAGGAGTGGGTGCTTGACCCAGGAGTCAGTGAGTTTGGGGAGCTGTTGGAGGAGGAGAGAAAGCGATTGAGACGAGCAGCCTAGGCAACCCAGGCAGCCCGAGCCAGCTACGTGCGAGAGCATTGGACCCCAGGTCATTATCCCCAACTGACCTGCGAGTGGTTTGTGAGGGCCTTGACTTCTGTTGGACCAATTGGCACCACCAATTCAAGAGGCCTCTCACACCCCCACCAGCACCGCCGCCATCTCCTAATGCCTCACGTAAAATGCATCCAACAATGCTGCCGTTGCACGTGCCACCGCACCAAACGCCCCACCACGACGTACCCACCAAACGACGACGACGATGACGTTAACGAGGAATTGGCAGATCTCCGGACCAAAGAAGAGCGACGACTGGCGTGGCGACGGGCTTCCAGGGCCAGGTACCGGGCCAGACATCCCGACCGAGTAGCCGCTTCGAAACAACGGTATCGGGCGAAACGTCGTAAGACCCACCCAGTAAGCTTTGACGACTACGACGATGACGACGACGACGACGACGACGTTTACGGCGCATTGGCAGAGCTCCATGCTAAAGAAGCCCGACGACGGGTGCAGGAACGGGCTTCCAGCGCCAGGTACCGGGCCAGACATCCCGACCGAGTATCTGGATACCAGAAACGGTACTATGAGACCCATGCAGAACAACTCCGGGCCTATCAAAAACAACGTCGTCAATCGGAAGAAGGTCAACGGTGGAAGGAACAATTTCGAGCGAGAAAGCGTGAGGCCGCTGCCCTCTTAGCGAGACAAAGAGGCCCAATGCAACGAGAGAGAACGGCGGAGAAACTCCAAGCCTTAGGCCCCCTGACACTTACGGTGACGCTGGAAGATTTCATGCAGGACTTTGATGACTCCCTCGCATCCACCCCGAAGGAGGACAAAGACCCACCTTGTGCAAGGACTATAACGGACATGGATTCAGGGGATCATGCTGTATGCAACGAATCGTCCCTTTCTTCTTGTGACATGTGGGACGATGGGAAGGGATTTTTGGACAATCTACTAGAGGAGCTTAGTGACTTGCCATCGTCGTCATCGGACGACTCTTTGTGTGACTTGTCGTCGTCATCGGACGATTCTTTATATGGCTTGTTAAGGGACATGTCGGTGGACGAAGGGACCTCGCAGGATTCTTGCTTTGATTTGGAGGACTTTGTTACGTAAAAAAGACAGTGCTTTGACATTTTTTATTTTATTTTCTCCCAAAAAAAGAACAACAAGCTCTGTAAGCATAGGCGTGGTGTCATTATTGAAAAGTCGGAGTAGGCCACTAATTCTTTTTGGAAATCAAACACCTTTTGATTTCCAAATTCTTGACCTCCTTTGGAGGACATGGTTTCTGTCATGTAGTAGTAGTCGAGGATTGGGAACAATGGATTTGTTTCTTAAAAAAAGGCAGTGCTAGACATTTTCATTTTTTATTTTCTCCCAAAAAGAACAACATGGGTTGTAACACGAGGTTTGGTGTGTTATTAAATTACAATTTTAAACGTTTCTTGGCTTGCATGATTTTTTGACCACACGTTCCGTCTTGGTTTTCTTGCCGGGTAATCGATCAATGGCTTGGATCATCTTAGTATCGGCTTTCCATTTATCTTGCAAATTCTTGGCACGGCTGTAATCAATGTCGTGTTGTTTAGCAATCTGGTCCAAGCGATTGATCCCGGGATCCCCACGTTTCAGACGTTTGGCCAAATGCGTGCCAGGGCCCATGTACTGATAACCAGGCCAATGAAATTCTTTGCCGGTTTTTGCGATCCATTTTTGCACATCCAATGCCCCTCCTCGTTGGGTGCGTTTTCGTTTGATACCCCTTCTCCTCTTGGTGGGCATCTTTTTTAGTCACTGTCGTAATCCAATCGACGTCGTAGCTTTTTGCCACGGGCCCAATCTTCCCAACCGGGTAAGGGTTTCAATCGTTCCACTTCTCGGGCGGGTCCTTTGCCTTTGCCTTTGCCTTTGCCCCAAGGACTCTCAGCTATCTTTTTTTCCAAGGTCTTGCGACGTTCTCGAATGGCTTCTAAACGCGACCGGATATCCCCTCGACTGGTGGAAGGGGCCTCTTTCTTGAGAATGGGAATTTTACTGGTGGTGGCTGCTCCTTTGCCTTTCTTGGTTGCAGGGGTAATGGGGGGTTTGGGGCTCGACGGGCTGCCTTTTATCATGCGCTTCAACCATTGTTCCACAGGTCCCGTCACCAAATCCCCGGCCTCTTCCTCGCCTTCTTCACCTGGCGGGCCACCCGGTGCCCCAACCCCCACGCCTCCGGGAAATTGACGGATGCGTTTGGTTAACTTGGTTAATTCTTGACTCAATGGTTTGGTTTGAGCATTGACCAGGGCTGGGGGCAATTGGGGGTTGGCTAACAAGACATGCTTTTTGGCGGCTAACGTAGCGGCTTTGTTCAACAAGGCATTTTCGGTGAGTTCTCCTTTGTAATATTGAATGAGTTGCTCCAAGTCCTTGTGGGGAATCATGTAGAACCTCATCCATGGTGGTTGACTACAGTCGGGGCAAAGTTCCCCGTCTCAAGGCACGACAGCTCTCACAAAGACGGGACTTTAAGATACAACAGGTGATATTTATGCTTCCAATAAGAACATTGGTCTTTCCATGTCTTGTAACATCCACGTGGGAAGGGTTAACGAGCACATTGACATAACACGTGATGCAGTCCTTGAAACAATCCGCGTCCTTTTTGTTCGACCAACCACTGACGACGTTTTTTCACCGAATGTCGACGACGTCCCAAATCACGTAGTACCTTTTTATAGGGTTGAAGCTTGGCCAGGATGGGTGGGGTCACAGGAATCTTGTTTTTAACAAGTTCAGGACCAGTTCACTCACAGCATTGATTTGATCGGCATTGGCATGTTGTAACAAATCTTGACGTTTGGAGTGATTGGCTTCTTGTAACATGGACCGTAAAAACGGTAATTGACGTCGAAGACGTTTCATTGGATACAACACTTGTTGGGTTTTTTGGCATAGCCTTTGTCGATCAACCAACTGTTGTACCCTTTGGTACCCCCTCGTCTTTTATACGCTTGATATTGTTGTTTGTACCCCGATATCATCTTTCTCCCTTCGGCAGCACTCATTTGGGGTTTTTTCAAGGCCTTGACCAAATCACTTGTGACTTCATACCCCTTTTTCACGTCGACGAACCAAGGTATGCCTTCTCCTTGCTGGGTTCTTCTTTTTCTTTTTGTCCGTCTTCCTCGGGGGGCCATGGTTCTAAGAGTGTGGGACTGGGAGGGAGTGGCTTTTTATCTGTCCAATAGTCTTTGGGTCTCAAGGGACGAGGACATCCGTCCACATAGCATGGTGCTTCCACAGGTTGGTACAGAAAATGACGGTGGTAATCTTGCACACATCGTTTGGGTAACGGAGGGGTGAAATCATCCAAGTATCATCATCCAAGGTTTGCATCTTGATTAAAAACCTTTCCAGATCCTCCAAGGGAACACCACGCACATGGGTTTTCAATTCGGTCAAGGCTTTAGCATAGGTGGTAAACGCAAATCGACTCATGGTCACTTTAAATCGGTATTGTTTAAAATTGTTCCATCCTTTGACCACCGTCCCTACCGCCGCCAAACACGCCACCAACGTACTGTTTTCCAAGAGGGGTCCAGCAATCATGCCCGCGGCCATCAGGAGTAACGCCATGCCATTGAACAAGGCATTGATACACTTGTAATGATTCAACATTTTTCGATAACACCACCATTGTTGATGGTAAAAGGCATACAAGGAATCCATGCGTTGTAATAGGTCCGGTGGGAATTGAAGGCCATGATGTTTCGATCCATTCAATAAAGACACGACGGTTTTCATCACGGCGAAACCCGGGACGAAGAAGTTTGCACGCTGGGTGCTCCTCCCTGTTTATAACTGGTCACAATGCTATTGGTCATGGTGACAGTGGAAATGTTACGTCCTTGTGCTAATTGTTCTTGATCTTGTAACATCATCCGTAAACGTCGTTGTAAATCCGCTTGACGCAAGGTGCGAGGCTGACTCCCAGAAGTCCAAGATCCTGGAGGGGTGGCTGGATTGGAGGCAGGTGTCAAAGGTGAAGTGGGGGTTCGTCGTCGTCGTCGTCGTCCACGACGGCCACCACCACCCCCACCACGACGGCCACCACCACCAGCACCACCAGCACCACCAGCACCACCAGCACCACCAGCACCACCACCACCGCCACCGCCACCAGCACCACCAGCACCACCAGCACCACCACCAGCAGCACCACGTCCACCACCTCTACGCATAATCCTGGGACCACGACGTCCCCCACCATCACCATCACCCCCGGCACCCGCCGCGGTCAATAATCGGGCGCTCCCCTGACTAAGTGGGGTTCGCGCACCGGACGACAAGCGAGCGCTCCCCCAACTAAGTGGGGTTGCCGGGGAAGACTCCGGGGTGGTCTGTATACTACGGAATGATTGACTTCCTGGACTTCCTACCCCGGCTGGGGTAGAGGCCTGTACAGGCCATACTAGGGGTGGGGCGCCAGGCAACGATTCCACATATCTGGCCAGGGCATCATAATCACCAGCATCCTCTATTTGATCAAAGGCTTGGTCAATCAAGTCTCGGTCCCCCGTCTGCAAAATTTTTTGGATGGTCCCGGGGGACACTTGATTGGTCGCGGTCGCCCCAACGCCCGCGGGGGACACGGTATCGTACGCTTGCGGAGGTTGACGGTCATCATCGGCCATGCTCGCTCTCTCTTTTTCCTGTTCAAAAGGAGTGTCGTCCCTTTATAGACGTTTTTGATAGGTGCAAGTCCATCCTTCGTCGTTTAACAGATGACTCAACAAACGTTGTTGATCGGAGGAGGCGGGGTGTAAATCCAAGACCAAATAGCCATAAGGTCGTGTGGTGGTTTGATGAAACGTCTCCAACGTGTCTTTCCAAGTGGTAGGAAACGATTGAAGCAATACATGGCGTACCCCTAATTGATCTCGGGGGTTCTTGAATGCCACAATGTAATGGGCATTGCGGGAAATACTTTTGGCATATCGACCCACGGGAAACATGTCTTGACACAAGTACAACACTGTCACCCCTTGATGATGCGAATGTTTGGTGAATAAATCCAACACGCGTTTATCGTGACTCCCTTCGTCCATTAAATCATCCAAGACGAGGACCCCATGTCCTTGAGGAAACCATTGGACCAACGCATCATGATCGGGAATCCCTTCGTGAAACACCACCCCTTGATCTTGCATGCCTCGAAATCGATCTTCCCATGCACCATAACAATAATGCATTTGGGTCGGTGGGGTTTCAAACAAATCTGGGTTCTCTAACAAGAGTTTTTCCGTAAACACGGTTTTGCCACATCCCGAGGGCCCCACGACCAAAATACTGGATGGGGTATGAAAACGAAACGGTTTCCCCGTTTGCATGATGAGGACTAATACCCATGAAAAAAAAGGCACCTTTTTATTGGAGTCGGTGGGACTCGAACCCACGCACGACCCCCAATACCTATTTTTTTCGGGGATCCAAGGCTCTACCGACTGAGCTACGACTCCGACACAACTTTTTCCAACATGTTTTTTATTTAACAATTACATTGATGATACGGGTGACAACAGATTTGATACCATCTCGCTTCTTGACCTACAATGAGTTGTTGAAGGCGTTGACCGGCTTGATGGTCATTGCTTACATAATCATGATCAGAAAACTCATTTAAAAACTCTTGCAAGGTCCGTCCACGGGCTTTGGCTTTCAAGTACAACAAGGCGTAATCACCACAACTCTTGCTTGAAATGGCTTGGAGGGACTTGCCATTCGTCACCACATACTTCCAATGTTTCACGATCCAATCTCGTAACGGGGTGGCTTGCACGTACGTGTCCATGGGCAAGGCATAACTATCGAGGACTTCACACACATTTCCATCCGTCCAGACCGCTAACCAATGTTGTCCGGGTTGATCGTGCGGGTCCGTATTCACAATGTACCCTTGGGGTTGGGTCTTGACAGGACTCTTGGGTAAACGATCACAGGCCACCGTCCCGTAAAAGACAGGTTTCAATTGCGGGTCGTCTCGGGCTAAATAATCCAATTGTACATTATTCAAGGCCACGTGTTCCATCAGTGTTGGTAAATGTTGTAGAACACGGCTCCGTTCTTGTCAATCTCCAACAAGTTCTCAAATTCACCATACACGAGTACAGTTCTATTGACACCGGGGGCGGCTCCAAATTCCAAGACGAGTTGTAAATCTCCAGTTTGCTTGGGGTTGAGGTTTTGACTGTCAGCACATCCATTGGCTACATTGTCAAACATGTACAAGGTACAATTTTTAGCTTGGCCCCAATCGAGCAGTTCTACCATATTGCCTTTCTTTTTACACCAAGCGCCACTGGCTTGCAGAAAACGGAAGTAGCCTAGATTATCTCGGGTGCCATTGTTGTGCACTAACTGCAGGGTTTCATAAGGGTATTCTTCTCCTTTGACAATCTGTTTAATGGAACTCAGCCCAAATTTCTGGAAGCAGAAAGGATCTCGGGTCACATCTCCATTAAAGGCTCGGCTGTCCAACAACCCCGCAATCAATCGGTCAGGTATTCTGTTTTGAAACAGGTTGGGGATATCAAAGCGGACCAGGTTGCCTTGCATGCTGAAGGTCCGGATTTCACTGCGGACGGTCGGGTAGGAGGCGATTTTTCCTTCATTGTGTCTTTGGGAAGACAAACTCTGGTAGATGGCGTCATTCAAACGCAGTTGACATAGATGAAACCGTAGTTTCACATCCCCTTCCATCAATCGGCCTGCCAGAGCCACTCCATTGAAAAACAGGTTCGGGCCATTGAAATGAAATTTCATCTTGATTTCTGTGCCAGGGACCAACAGTTTGCCGGTGTGAAAGACTTCCAAGTGTGGGGTAAACACCAGACTGTGCGTGACGCCTCCAGCATACTTGGCCACTTCAGCTACCATTGCACTCAAGGCCCCTTTGTGATTGGCACTGAGATCCAGGTAGTTTTGATGCGGTGTGGTAGTGTCTGTGTTGTTGTTAGTCCATTGGGGCGGGAAATCCACTTGATTGAACCATCCTTGGGGTCCTAACACGGTCTTGCCATCTTCTCGGTCATAATTCAACAAGGTTTCCAGGTAAGCTTTGTAATGATAAGTGTCGGATTGAGGACTGATCAACGTGCCATTCAACTGCAAGTCAATTTGTTTGATGATGGAATGGGCCAAATTGTTGACGGGCCACAATTTCTGATTGCCCACCAAGTTCCCGTTATCATCCTTTTTCAAACTCAATTCCATGGTAAAGTAACTGCGTCCCAAATCCACAAAATCGTCCAACCCCGGAATGATGAATTCCATGGGATTGATACCCGTGGTAGTGGGTTGGATGGTGACCATGCGATAGGCATTGATGCTAATGTCGGTGGGTGGCACCTTGAAAATCCGTAACGCAGGGTTCACGGTCCCTTCGGAACGCTCGTGAGCTGGTGCGGTTTGCGTACTCACGTCAGGCATGTTTAACGTCGTCGTCGTCGAGTGGTGGTACCCCATCGTCGTGAGGGGTTTTTATAGCGTCGTCGTCGTGCTAAGCGTTGTCTCAAATCAAACCCGGGTACTCTCATCACCTCGGGACTCAATCATCCTCCACGTTGTCGTCGCATGAGTTTCCAAAAAGGAAACAGTCCTCCCCATTGAGACAAACCTCGATCACTACGAATCCGTCGAGGTCGTGAATGCACGGGTTCCATGTTCACACTCCAAAAATATCGCGAGCACGTTTAGTTTGTTTGGGAAACAAAGCACTGGCCACACGCACGGCTTCTTTCACGTTCTTATGACTCAAAGCTTTCTTGGCTTGTTTGGTGATTTCTTTTTTAATGACGTCTTCGGCTTTGCGTTTGACACCTCGTGTGAAACCCGTTTCCAATCCTCTCTTTATATTACTAGGCAGTTTTAAAGGATTCCGGGTGCTTTTAAGGCCTTGGAAACCCCCACGCAAGAGATCCGTCATGAACCCTTTGCCATGTTGATCATACCACTCATCCGTACGAAATCGTGTCAAACTTACCCCACGCATCGTGCTGTACTCTTCACGCGTTACCAAGGATCACGTTTTGTTTTTGTCACAGGACTTGTCTCTTTTTATACCGTCATCGTCGTTTTTTTCCGAAAGGCCGCTTCCAACCCTTTTTTAGCACCGTAACTCGCCGCACCACCCGCTGCACCCAACGCCACGGCTTTTCCTCCAGCTATCAAGGCTGGAATGAGGGCAGCGAGTGGGAATAAACCCCCTCGTTGCCTTCTTCTTCGTCTCGTTCGACGCACTCTTGTCTTGGGCATCTTTGTTTGTTTGTTTTTCACGACCCTTGTTTTCTTTTTATACTCACATGAGGTTGCACCTAAACGATTCCCCCGCATAGCGTTTTCGTTTTCCTTTTCGGATTTCCTCCATGCGTTTCACATGCGCTTTTTTGGCATTCTTTTTGGCTAACTTTTCTATCCCTTTAGTGATTTTCCAAGCGGCTTTAGGAATCCCGGCAATGACCGTGTTGATCCCTTCCCCCGCTTGTGGACGCTGTGGTCGTCGTCGTCGTCGTCGTTGTCGTCGTTTCGGAGGCATGATGATTGACTTGGGTACCCTCCTCGTCTCTCTCTCTTTTTTATGCCTTTTTGAAGTGTAACGTGACAATGGTATGGCCTTCACCAAACTTGACCAAGTCTCCTCCGGTACCAATCGTTTCCGCTACTTGAATGTGAATGATTTCCACTACCTCGTTACGAAGAGACATGTATTGAATGTGCAACGGTTCAAAATACAGGGTGCCACGTCCTTCTCGCTTGTACTGGATTTCACGCAACAAATCGGTCACGCGATTGCCCACAATCGTACTGCCTGCCACGTCGGAGTACACGTGCAACGATCGTGTGGGTTCACCTACCACCGCCCGAAACGCCACATTCAAGTTCGTGAAACGCCACCCACAACTCATACTCAATAGTAAATAATCCGGCATAAACGAACGCACCGTCCAAAAGACCGGGTTGTGCTGATCGTCATCCACATCGTTCCAATCGTTGTCAATGGGTTTTTTCATGTTGGGGATTTGATCCCCCATGAATTCTTGCTGTAAGTTAGGACCCAAAATCAACCCACTGCTCATTTTACGTAACCATCCCATCTTGAATGCTAATTTGGTGTAGATGTACAGGGCTGGCGTGTCAGTTTTGCAATGGCAGACATTCGTGTTGTCGATGAGCAGATCGTCGCCTTCCCAACGAAACTTGACGTACATGTGTTTGCCTTGATCGTTGACAAACCGACCTCCTTGAATCGCCGTTTCCTAGCGTCGTTGTTCCAAGTGAGCAATGGTGGCTTTCATGAAACTCACGCCATCCACCACCCAATCCAAATCTTGCACGTCATTGATGAGGGTTTGCGAGCTGTCATTTCCCCCGACCATTTCCCCGTCTTTTCCACCCGGTTTGGGAAAGTCTTGGTCCCAGGACGTTGACATGATGGACCCGTCTTTCTTCACCAACTCGTACAAATTGACGCGAGCATCCGGTAAGGAAATGGCACTCAAACCCACTTGCCATCCACCGCCTGTGAGTTGTAACGGTTGAGGTAAACGAATCTTGAAGGAATTGGCTTGGTTGTTGGGAAATTCATGTCGGTTGGCATGACTCGGTAACGTCACGTAGAACGACATTTTCTTTCTTCTTCACACCACCACTTCCCTTTTAAAGTGGAGGGTCAGGAGGGTACGCCCTTCGCCAAATTTCACTAGATCCCCATTGATTTCGGCCATCTGGGTTTCCACGATTTCCACCACTTCGTTGCGTACCGGGACATATTGAATATGTCGAGGTTCAAAGTGCGTGGTGTTTTGAGGTTGGTACTTGATTTCTCGTAAGAGATCTGTGATGCGGCCCCCTACCATGCTGCTGGTCCCTACATCACAATACACGTGCAAAGGACACGTAGAGGGAAATTCCGACGAGGGACGAAATGTGTTGTTCAAATTCACAAACCGCCAATTACACGTCATACTCATCTTCCTATAATCCCCATCCACTTTCCAAAAGAGGGGCTTGTTGCTGGCATCGCGGACATCCGTCGGCGTAGGAATGGAGTCCGAATGAAATTCTTGCAAGAGATTGGGACCCAATCGATACACGCCCGTCGACACTTGTTCGATCCATCCCATTTTCAGGGCCAAAGTTCTGCCCCATGACACGTGCGCCACTTGTCGTTGGTAATCCACATTGACGGTATTCAACACCAAATCCCCTTCTGAGGTCCATTCAAAGGTCGGGTACAATTTGACGCCATTATTCTCCGCCCATTTGTTGAGGGGTTGGGTTTGTTTCGCACGGCTTTGCTCGTAACGATACACCAGTTGATGAAAAAAGTGCGATCCCGTCGACGAGAGCAATTGCTTTTTCATATCTCGACCGTAGACAAAGAGTTCGCGCCGTTCATGGAACCACTCGTCGTTGCCTTGATCGTCTGTGTCATGCACCCGTTCGTGCCATCGTACGTACAACAGAGGATGGGAATCGCCCACTCCCCCTAGTTCCGCTACCACTGGAATGGTGGGTAAGGATAAACTCACCATGCCTACCATCCATCCTCGTCCTACAAATCGGATGGGTTTGGGCAATCGGTTTCTGAAATGATGACTCTTGTTCCCAGGAAACTCCTTGGTACTAGCATGACTCATCAACGTCACGTAAAACGAAGAGTTGGGGACGAACGTCATTTTAGTCGCGTCGTCGTCTTTTGGGTGGGCTTGTCTCTTGGGTCTTTTTCCTCTTGGGTGGTCGGAGAGACGTCACGTCTTGGCTTGCAATCCAACTATTGTACTTGTCTGGCCACCCTTTCCACTTGACCAACCAACGATCTTTTTGTCGCTTAAGTACCTTTTCGATGCGAAACACGTCGGACACATGGACTTTTTGTAAATCCTCTTCATAGAACGTGCCTTGCACCGGGGTGTCATCCCATTCCTGAATCTTATAAGTGGGTACAGGGCCCGGGACCACACGATGCACGACAAACACGTCTTCGGTCCAACCGGGTAAATAGCCTTTTTCAAACGTACGATGAATCTTATTGAGACGTACACGATCTCCTACTTTGAATTTAGGTTTTTTCTTGCCTTTCAACCGTTGGCCGTACAATCGTTTCCACACAGCTTCTTCGTTATCCCATGTCACGTCTTGAGGGGCCATACCAATACTTCGATGACGGGTGGCATTATAGCCTTGCACCAACTCGGGTAAGACATCCTCAAATTTCAACGTGTTGGCGGCGGTAAAATAACGATACAAACGTTCTTTCAAGGTCCGATTAAATCGTTCCACTACACTGGCTTTGGCATCCCCTTCGGTGGAAAAATGTTGAATCCCTTGCTCCTCGAGCCATCGTTGAAAGGTCCGGTTGTAAAATTCTTTCCCTCGATCCGTTTGCAATCGATTGGGGTGACGTCGTCCTTTCAAAATCTTGTCAAAGGCATGGACCAAGGCGACGCCGGTTTTGTCTTTCAACGGTTGCACCCAGGCGTACTTGGACAACACATCCAATACCGTCAGTAAATATCGTATGCCCCGATTATACTTGGCCCACGGTTGCACTTCCACTAAATCTGCGACCCATTGATCATCTAAACCTCCCACGATCACGGGTACGGTCGGAAAACGACGACGTCGAGGTTTATGCAAGGTATAGGCCAAATCCCGTTCCAAGACCCGTTGGACTTTTTTCAAGGGGAGACGATGGGCTTTAGCAAACCGTTGCACGCCTCCTAAACTTCCCGGGGCTCGAGGATCGTGGGAACGATTCAACCATGATTGGGAGACATTCTTTCGAGGGGCCATACTTTCTGGCATTCATCCCATAAGGTCGGTATGGTGGGTACAGTGTTGGGATGCGCCTTTTGAATGATTCGATACCATCGCCATGCGTTCGGATGAGCTTTTAACCATAAGACAAACACTACCCATCGATACAGGTTGCGGTCTACGTGGGTTTCTTCAAAGATCTGGAGAGGATGCGTGTCCTCGGGACATGGGGGTATGGGGATTTTGGTACCGGGTTGGTGATCATATAACATTTGGCAAAGGGTTTGATGACATTGCCATTGCACCAGGGACAAGAGACCCCCATAACACATCCACACAGACTCCATGGTTACACACTAAATAAAAAAATTTTATTCGTTCTCCTTTATACATTAAAAGAGACCTAGACGTCCACAGGTGATTGTCTCTAGACCTTTCTGCCAGTTCTCAACACTGTCACTGTACTTAGGGGGTGGTGGAGCTGGTGCTACCATCATTTCTTGACGGTTCTTGAGATCTTGAATTTCTCGCAACAATTGTTCCTCATAATCTGTCAGGGGGCGATCCTCTTTGCTTCGGTCTGGAGGTGGCGGGCCAGGGATGTCCACTCCACGTTTGGGATATCCTTGAGCATCACGGCTGGCTAAAGGTGGTTCAGCGAGTGGATCGGCTTTTTTGGGGGGATGGTCATGAAACCAAGTCCAGTACTTGGGACCCAAGGGTTGATCGGCCCACCGAGAGAAACCACACTTTTTCTTGGAACAATTCAGAAACAAGCGATCGGGGTTCTGGGTAGAATGGCTCTGTTGAAGCGTAGCGGGTTCACGGCAAAAGCATTGCAAACAACGCCACATGTCCATCACTTCTGGATGAGGTTGACTATACACGGCTTTCATATACTCCAGCGCTTGATCTTGTCCACAAAACAGCAAACACGGTTGGATGGGACATTTCACATAAGGCCATCCCTTTTGAGATTCTCGTGCCTCCAAACGCACGTCATGGCAAGGACATACCATATAGTCCACCGAACTGGGAGGAATAAGGTCTTCGTCATACGTCACAATGTATTCAGGCGGGGATGTCTGGGGGGACACCATGTTATTCAATTCTTTCATCATATCTTCCACGGCAGCTCGGGTGTCTTCCACTACCTCGCGTACCACAGGATCACAGTCCACATTCTCTTTCTTTTTCTTCTTCCCCGAAGGGTGTACACTTTGCTTTCTCTTCCGATCGACGGACATCCTGCTCAAAGGTTGTTTTTCACCCCTACCACCCATGCCTTTTTATACCCATGACCCTTGGCTCTCATTGGTCAGCTTTTTATGACCCTATAAGGAGCTCTCGTGTTCCCATTGGTCAGCTTTTCCCTATCCATATAAGGAGCTCTTGTCTTCCCATTGGTCAGTTTCCCTATTTAAGGAGCTCCCCTGGTCCCTGAGTCGTCATTCTCAAAGCATGCCTCCCAACATCGACATGATTGGAGAACAAGATCTCGATGCCTTGGAACTCCAGCTTGGTCATGGCCATGTGGTGTACACCGGGGGAGCCAGAGGCACCGATGAACTCGTCGAACAACTGGCTAAACAGTTTGGGATGCAAGTGGAAGTCCTGGTCCCCCCTAACCATCCTCGAGCTACCTTCATCACCCCTTCTACCGTGGAAGTCTTGATGCTGGCCAACCCACATCTTCACCAGGCGGCTGAGAAACTAGGGAAACGAATGCCCAGTCATTTTTACACCCTGCAATTGCTGCAACGCAATTATCAAATTGCCAAAAAAGCACATACGATCTATGCGTTTGGCATTTTGGAACAGGATCATAAACGCGTGAAAGGAGGCACCGGTTGGACCGTGCAATTGGCCATGGATCAAGGCAAACCCGTCTATCTCTTTGACATACCCAGTCAATGATGGTACCGCTCCGACCATTACTACCAAGTCAACGAGAATGCCGCCACCCTAGTCACTGGCAGTCAATTTGTCCCTTGGGGACCCAAAAAGCCCACCCTTCATCAAAGCAGTGCTATCGTGGGATCCCGGGATGTGGACGACAAAACCCGAGCAGAAATTCAAGCCTTATTCAATCGCACCTTCTGTCTACCCGAGAACATTGATCAATTACGCCTGGAGCTCGAAGACTTTCATTTGTAATTGTACATAGGCTTTCAATTTTTTAGTTTTTATTTTTCAATTGTACATAGCTTTTCAATTTTTAGTTTTTATTTTTCCAATTGTACATAGCTTTTCAATTTTTTAGTTTTTTTTCAATTGTAAATAGGAGCGCCCCACCCGCGTGGCGAGAGATGGACAACCATTTGTAAAAAACATCAACTCTTTTTTAATTAAAATTTTTAAAAACTGACATCACTGAGTTTGTACGTTGATCATAAATAGTTGGTCTTGACGAACAGCAGCCTTGGCTCACAATAAAAACAAAATGTTCAAAGTTCAAAGAAATAAAACACGTCGCACTTGGTTCAATCTGATGGCCCGTTGCCTCCTCTCTTGCTCCTCCCTCCACCGCTGCTCCCGTACCCTCTCCATGTCCCCAAAATAAACACGAATTCTTTGCTATTGCTGACCCGCATGCACCGAAGGAAGATATTGTGAGAGATCATTGTCCATTTCCTTGAAGTGTTCGAGGGACATGGGCCAGCGACGTTCAAAGTTGGACCAGATGCGATGCTGGTCCACCCAAGGAATAATCCGTCGGACCAGGGTGCCCAGCAACGCTTCCACGATCTCGGGATGTGGTCGGTCCTCACGCTCGCCATTTTCTGTCCACACCATACAACGCAAAAACAACTCACAAAAAGCAACCACGCGCTGACGGGTTAAAGGACGTCACGTTTCTTCCCCTCGCTGGTACATTCTTCTCGTCTGGCGTTCCACTCCTGTTCTCTCCGGTTCCACTCTTGTCCTTAAGCTCTCGTCACCCCCCACGTTCATCAAACCGGCTAACGAGCCCAAGGGTTTTCTTGATTTAACCATTTTTCAGCTCACACCACAAACATAAGTCGCTTAGACCGAACTCAAAGCTAGGAGTGACGTCCTGGGGCCTCGCTTGACCTATATACCCCGATCCGCGCAATGCATCATGGGCCATCTAAGGAGGGGGGAGGGGGTCCCCCCTCCCTAGATCGGTCATCCCCTAGTTGGACCAGTATGCTTCGCGTGGATCTCTATAAAAAACCGCCTCCACTCCCCGTTTTTTACTCCCAAGTCAGCAAGCAGTCAAGCAAGCAAGCAAGCAAGCAAGCAAGCAAGCAAGAATGTCAAGCAACACCCACGGATAGCGGTAAGTCATTTTATTCCTCGGTTCTTCGCTAAAGCAATCTAAGTAGTTATCATGTCCGTTGACTTTTTCTGGAGAGTTGAAGAGTGATGATGGTGCTGCCTTGTTTGAAGGGAGCCGGCTGTCCATTCGCTGTTTGAATGTCAATGGCAATGCTGTCAAAGATCGTTTTGCGAACAGGAAAAAACATCCGTTGCGTGGTATCAAACTGATGATCGGTGACATCGCGTGGAATGAAACAAAGATCCTGACTTGAATGGAACACTCATCAAATGGAAACTTATCAAAAAGGATTTTCTCATTCAGTCGGACGTTTGTAAAACCCAAGGAAATCTGGAATAAATTACTTTTTGTTTTCCAACATGGCGTCTTTTCTTTGAGTCAAGGACCTCCCCCCGATGCCAAAATTGGACTTTGGACTTTGAGCCCGCATTCCTCAGCGGTCCTGAGCCCGCGATCTATTTTTCCTACTGGTCAGTGGTTTCCCATCCTAGCCAGAGGGCACATCATGTCCGCGGCATGAAATGTCCTCCTTTTCTTCATCTGAGCCCGCGATCCTTTTTTCCCACTGGTCCGTGGTTTCCCATCTCAAATCACGTAACTTCCGGTTCCGGTGACGTCATTCCCGGGCACTTCCGGTTGAGCCCGCAAGCCCTTAGCAACCCCATGGTCAGTGGTTGCCTTTCCGGTTAGCAACAGCGAAAACCAATCAGAAGCCAGGAAATTGCCTATGTGAGCCCCATTTACTACTCCCACCCCTCACAAAACTGAAATATCCACCTTATCGACAAAATCGCAGACTTTCTACAGAGTAGAGGTTTTTTCTGTTAGTCCCGAGGGATTTGCATATTTTTGGGGCCTCTGGGGAGTATTTTTAGCGCACCTGAGCACGCGCAACGCCTTTTTTAGCCTCTGGGAATGCCCCAACATGGGGTTTCTTCCCTAAGGATCGCACATATCGCGCATTCTTTGTAGTTTTCATCAAAAGGAATTTTTTTGTGATGGTCCCAAAGGGTTTGAATGCATTTTGGACCTTTGCGCATGCAGCTGAGAGCGCCAATTAGCTTTTTCTGCTTTTTGGGACTAATTCAAGGCCTGAAAAAGTGCAGCATTCCTTAGTATCGCCAAATTCTATAAAAATAACGCCAAATGGATTGTTTAAAGGGTGCCCCAACGGGATTTGAGGTGCTTTTATGCTGGGCCGTTGCACCAAAATCAGCACTTTTTTGAAGGACCCACCCAAACACTCTCAAAACTGAACTTTCCACCTTATCGACCAAATCGCAAACTTTCTACAGAATAAACGTTTTTTTCTAATAGCCGCGAGGGATTTGCATTTTTTTTGGGCCTATGGGGAGTATTTTTAGTCTCTGGGAATGTTCCAAAATGGGGTTTTTTAATAAGGATCACACATATTGGGCATTCTTTGTAGTTTTCAACAAAAGGAATTTTTTCTGCTGGTCCCAAAGGGTTTGAATGCATTTTGGACCTTTGTGCATGCAGCTGAGAGCGCCAATTAGCTTTTTCTGCTTTTTGGGACTAATTCAAGCCCTGAAAAAGTGGATTTGAGGTGATGGTCCCAAAGGGTTTGAATGCATTTTGGACCTGTGTGCATGCAGCTGCGAGCGCCAATTAGCTTTTTCTGCTTTTTGGGACTAATTCAAGGCCTGAAAAAGTGCAGCATTCCTTAGTATCGCCAAATTCTATAAAAATAACGCCAAATGGATTGTTTAAAGGGTGCCCCAATGGGATTTGAGGTGCTTTTATGCTGGGCCGTTGCACCAAAATCACACTTTTTGGTGGGACCAACCCCACCCCTCTCAGCACTTTTTTCAGGGACCCACCCCACCCCTCTCAAAACTGAAATTTCCACCTTATCGACAAAATCGAAGACTTTCTACAGAATAAAAATTTTTTCTGATAGCCCCGAGGAATTTGCATTTTTTTGGGCCTCTGCAGAGAATTTTTAGCGCACCTGAGCACGCACAACACGTTTTTTAGCATCTGGGAATGCCCCAAAATGGGTTTTTTCCCTCAGGATCGCACAAATCGCGCATTCTTTGTAGTTTTCAAAAAAAGGAATTTTTTCTGATGGTCCCAAAGGGTTTGAATGCATTTTGGACCTTTGTGCATGCAGCTGAGAGCGTCAATTAGCTTTTTTCTGCTTTTTGGGACTAATTCAAGCCCTTAAAAAGTGCAACATTTCTGAGTATTGCCAAATTCTATGAAAATAGCGCCAAATACATTTTTTTTGGTGCCCAAACGGAATCTGAGGTGCTTTTATGCTGGGCCCGTTGCACCAAAATCAGCACTTTTTTGAGGGACTCACCCCACCCCTCTCAAAACTGAAATTTCGACCTTAACGACCAAATCGCAGACTTTCTACAGAATAAACGTTTTATTCTGATAGCCCCGAGGGATTTACATTTTTTTTGGCCTCTAAGGAGTATTGTTAGCGCACCTGAGCACGCGCAACACCTTTTTTAGCCTCTGGATATGCCCCAAAGTGAGGTTTTCCCCTAAGGATCGCACATATCGCGCATTCTTTGTAGTTTTCAACAAAAGGAATTTTTTCTGATGGTCTCAAAGGGTTTAAATGCATTTTGGACCTTTGTGCATGCAGCTAAGAGGCCAATTAGCTTTTTTCTGCTTTTTGGGACTAATTGAAGCCCTGAAAAAGTGCAGCATTTCTTAGTCTCGCCAAATTCTATAAAAATAGGGCCAAATGGATTGTTTTTTGGTGCCCCAACGGGATCTGAGTTGCTTTTATGCTGGGGCCGTTGCACCAAAATCAGCACTTTTTTTGAGGGACCCACCCCCCAGTCTCAAAACTGAAATTTCCACCTTATCGACAAAATCAGAGACTTTCTACAGAATAAACGTTTTTTTCTGATAGCGGTAAGGGATTTGCATTTTTTTGGGGCCTCTGGGGAGTATTTTTAGCGTGCATGAGCACGCGCAACACCTTTTGTACCCCTTGGGAATGCACCAAAATGGGGTTTTTTCCCTAAGGATCGCACATATCGCGCATTCTTTGTAGTTTTTAACAAGAGGAATTTTTGTCTGATAGTCCCAAGGGGTTTGAATGCATTTTGGACCTTTGTGCATGGAGCTGAGAGCGCCAATTTGCTTTTTTCTGCTTCTTGAGACTAATTGAAGCCCTGAAAAAGTGCAGCATTTCTTAGTATCGTCAAATTCTGTGAAAATAGCGCCAAATGGACTGTTTTTTGGTGCCCCAACGGGATCTGAGGTGCCTTAAAGCTGGGGTCATTGCACCAAAATCAGCCCTTTTTTGAGGGACCCACCCCACCCCTCTCAAAACTGAAATTTTAACCTTATCGAAAAAATCGCAGACTTTGTGCAGAATAAACGTTTTTTTCTGATAGCCCCAAGGGATTTACATTTTTTGGGGGCCTCTGGGGAGTATTTTTAGCGCACCTGAGCACGCGCAACACCTTTTTTAGCCTCTGGGAATGCCCCAAAATGGGGTTTCTTCCCTAAGGATATTACATATCGCACATTCTTTGTAGTTTTCAACAAAAGAAATTTTTTTCTGATGGTCCCAAAGGGTTTGAATGCATTTTGGACGTTTGTGCATGCAGCTGAGAGCGCCAATTAGCTTTTTCCTGCCTTTTGGGACTAATTCAAGACCTGGAAAAGTGCACCTTTTTTTAGTATCGCGAAATTCTCTAAAAATAGCGCCAAATGGATTGTTTTATGGTGCCCCAACGGGATGTGAGGTGCTTTCATGATGGGGCCGTTGCACCAAAATCAGCACTTTCTTGAGGCACCCACCGCACCCCTCTCAAAACTGAAATTTCCACCTTATCGACAAAATCGCAGACTTTCTACAGAATAAACGTTTTTTTCTGATAGCCCCGAAAGATTTTCATTTTTTTGGGCCTCTGGGGAGTATTTATAGCGGACCTGAGCACGCGCAACACCTTTTTTAGCATCTGGGAATGCCCCAAACTGGGGTTTTTCCCCTAAGGATCGCACATATCGCGCATTCTTTGTAGTTTTCAACAAAAGGAATTTTTTTCTGATAGTCTCAAAGGGTTTGAATGCATTTTGGACCTTTGTGCATGCAGCCGAGAGCGCCAATTGCATTTTTTTCTTTTTGGGACTAATTCAAGCCGTGAAAAAGTGCAGCATTTCTTAGTATCGCCAAAGTCTATAAAAATAGCCCAAAATGGATTGTTTTTTGGTGCCCCAACGGGATCTGAGATGTTTTTATGCTGGGGCCGTTGCACCAAAATCAGCACCTTTTTGAGGGACCAACCCCACCCCTCTCAAAACTGAAATTTCCACCTTATCGACAAAATCGTAGACTTTCTACAGAATAAACGTTTTTTTCTGATGGCCACGAGGGGTTTGCATTTTTTGGGGATTCTGGGGAGTATTTTTAGCGCACCTGAGCACGCGCAACACCTTTCTTAGCCTCTGGGAATGCCCCAAAATGGGGTTTCTTCCCTAAGGATCGCACATATCGCGCATTCTTTGTAGTTTTCAACAAAAGGAATTTTTTTCTGATGGTCCCAAAGGGTTTGAATGCATTTTGGACCTTTATGCATGCAGCTAATAGCGCCAAGGAGCTTTTTTCTGCTTTTTGGGACTAATTCAAGGCCTGAAAAAGTGCAGCATTTCTTAGTATCGCCAAATTGTATAAAAATAGCGCCAAGTGGATTGTTTTTTGGTGCCCCAACGGGATCTGAGAGGCTTTTATGCTGGGGCCGTTGCACCAAAATCAGCACTTTTTTCAGGGACCCACCTCACCCCTCTCAAAACTGAAATTTCCACCTTATCGACAAAATCGCAGAGTTTCTACAGAATAAACGTTTTTTTCTGATAGCCCCAAGGGATTTGCATTTTTTGGGGATTCTGGGGAGTATTTTTAGCGTACCTGAGCACGCGCAACACCTTTCTTAGCCTCTGGGAATGCCCCAAAATGGGGTTTCTTCCCTAAGGATCGCACATATCGCGCATTCTTTGTAGTTTTCAACAAAAGGAATTTTTTTCTGATGGTCCCAAGGGGTTGAATGCATTTGGGACCTTTGTTCATGCAGCCGAGAGCACCAATTAGGTTTTTTCTGCTTTTTGGGACTAGTTCAAGCCCTGAAAAAGTGCAGCATTTTTTAGTACCGCCAAATTCTATGAAAATAGCGCCAAAGGTATTGTTTTTTGGTGCCCCAACGGGATATGAGGTGCTTTTATGCTGGGGCCGTTGCACCAAAATCAGCACTTCTTTGAGGGACCCACACAACCTGGGGCATTCCCAGAGGGCCTCTGTCCTCCGGCGCCAGCATGCCCAACCCACCCCTCTCAAAACGGAAATTTCCACCTTATCGACAAAATCGCAGACTTTCTACAGAATAAACGTTTTTTTCTGATAGCCGCGAGGGATTTGCATTTTTTTGGGCCCTTGGGGAGTATTTTTAGCGCACCTGAGCACGTGCAACACCTTTTTTAGCCTCTGGGAATGCCCCAAAATGGGGATTTTTCCCTAAGGATCGCACATATCGCGCATTCTTTGTAGTTTTAAGCAAAAGGAATTTTTTTCTGATGGTCCCAAAGGGTTTGAATGCATTTTGGACCTTTGTGCATGCAGCTGAGAGAGCCAATTAGCTTTTTCTGCTTTCTGGGACTAATTTAAGCCCTGAAAAAGTGCAGCATTTCTTAGTATCGCCAAATTCTATAAAAATAGCGCCAAATGGATTGTGTTTTGGTGCCCCAACGGGATCTGAGGTGCCTTGATGCTAGGGCCGTTGGACCAAAATCAGCACTTTTCTGAGGGACCCACCCCACTCCTCTCAAAACTGAAATTTCCACCTTATCGACAAAATCGCAGACTTTCTACAGAATAAACGTTTTTTTCTGATAGCCCCGAGGGATTTGTATTTTGTTCGGCCTCTCGGGAGTATTTTTAGCGCACCTGAGCACGCACAACACCTTTTTTAGCCTCTGGGAATGCCCCAAAATGGGGTTTTTTCCCTAAGGATCACACTTATCGCGCATTCTTTGTAGTTTTCAACAAAAGGAATTGTTTTCTGATTCTCCCAAAGGGTTTGAATGCATTTTGGACCTTTGTGCATGCAGCTGAGAGCGGCAATTAGCTTTTTTCTGCTTTTTGGGACTAATTCAAGCCCTGAAAAAGTGCAGCATTTCTTAGTATCACCAAATTCTATAAAAATAGCGCCAAATGGATTGGTTTTTGGTGCCCCAACGGGATCTGAGGTGCTTTTATGCTGGGGCCGTATGCGCCAAAATCAGCACTTTGTTGAGGGACCTACCCCACCCCTCTCAAAACTGAAATTTCCACCATATCGACAAAATCGGAGACTTTCTAGAGAATAAACGCTGTTTTCTGATAGCCCCGAGGGATCTGGATTTTTTTTGGGCCTCTGGGGAGTATTTTTAGCGCACCTGAGCACGCACAAAACCCCTTTTTTACCATCTGGGAATGCCCCAAAATTGGGTTTTCCCCTAGGGATCGCACATATCGCGCATTCTTTGTAGTATTCCACAAAAGGAATTTTTCTGATAGTCCCAAAGGGTTTGAATGTATTTTGGACCTCTGTGCATGCAGCTGAAAGCGCCAATTAGCTTTTTTCTAATTTTTGGACTAATTCAAGCCCTGGAAAAGTGCAGCATTTCTTAGTATCGCCAAATTCTATAAAAATAACGCCAAATGGATTGTCTTTTGGTGCCCCAACGGGATCTGAGGTGCCTTGATGCTAGGGCCGTTGGACCAAAATCAGCACTTTCCTGAGGGACTCACCCCACTCCTCTCAAAACTGAAATTTCCACCTTCTCGACAAAATCGCAGACTTTCTACAGAATAAACGTTTTTTTCTGATAGCTGCGAGGGATTTGCATTTTTTTGGGCCCTTGGTTAGTATTTTTAGCGCGCCTGAGCACGGGGAACACCTTTTTTAGCCTCTGGGAATGCACCAAAATGGGGTTTTTCCCCTAAGGATCGCACATATCGCGCACGCCTTGTAGTTTTCAACAAAAAGAATTTTTTTCTGTTGGTCCCAAAGGGTTCGAATGCATTTTGGACCTTTGTGCATGCAGCTGAGACCACCAATTTGCTTTTTCTGCTTTTTGGGACTAATTGAAGCCCTGAAAAAGTGCAGCATTTTTTAGTATCGCCAAATTCTATTAAAATAGCGCCAAATATATTGTTTTTTGGTGCGCCAACGGGATCTGAGGTGCTTTTATGCTGGGGCCGTTGCACCAAAATCAGCACCTCTTTGAGGGACCCACCCCACCCCTCTCAAAACTGAAATTTCCACCTTATCGACAAAATCGCACACTTTCTACAGAATAAACGTTTTTTTTCTGATAGCCCCGAGGGATTGGCATTTTCTTAGGGCCCTCAGGGGAGTATTTTTAGCGCACCTGAGCACGCGCAACACCTTTTTTAGCGTCTGGGAATGCCCCAAAATGGGTTTTTTTCCCTAAGGATCGCACATATCGCGCATTCTTTGTAGTTTTCAACAAAAGGAATTTTTTCTGATAGTCCCATAGGGTTTGAATGCATTTTGGACCTTTGTGCATGCAGCTGAAAGCGCCAATTAGCTTTTTTCTGCTTTTTGGGACTAATTCTAGCCCTGTAAATGTGCAGCATTTCTTAGTATCGCCAAAGTTCTATAAAAATAGTGCCAAATGGATTGTTTTTTGGTGCCCCAACGGGATCTGAGGTGCTTTTATGCTGGGGCCGTTGCACTAAAATCACACTTTTTTGAGGGACCAACCCCACCCCTCTCAAAACTGAAATTTCCACCTTATCAACAAGATCGCAGACTTTCTACAGAAGAAACGTTTTTTCCGATAGCCGCAAGGGATTTGTTTTTTTTTGGGCCTCTGGGGAGTATTTTTAGCGCACCTGAGCACGCGCAACACCTTTTCTAGCCTCTGGGAATGCCCCAAACTGGGGTTTTCCCCTTAGGATCGCACATATCGCGCATTCTTTGTAGTTTTCAATTAAAGGAATTTGTTTTTATGGTCCCAAAGTGTTTAAATGCGTTTTGGACCTTTGTGCATGCAGCTGAGAGCGCCAAATAGCTTTTTTCTGCTTTTTGTTACTAATTCAAGCCCTGAAAAAGTGAAGCATTTCTTAGTATCGCCAAATTCTATAAAAATAGCGTCAAATGGACTTTTTTTGGTGCCCCAACGGGATCTGAGGTGCTTTTATGCTCGGGCAGTTGCAGCAAAATCACACTTTTTTGAGGGACCCACGCCACCCCTCTCAAAATTGAAATTTCCACCTTATCGACAAAATTGGAGAGTTTCTATAGAATAAACTTCTTTTTTCTGATAGCCCCGAGGGATTTGCATTTTTTTGGGCCTCTGGGGAGTATTTTTAGCGCACCTGAGCACGCGCAACACCTTTTTTAGTCGTTGGGAATGCCCCAAAATGGGGTTTTTCCCCTAAGGATCGCACATATCGCGCATTCTTTGTAGTTTTCAACAAAAGGAATTTTTTCTGATGATCCCAAAGGGTTTGAATGCATTTTGGACCTTTTTGCATGCAGTTGAGAGCAGCAATTAGCTTTTTTCTGCTTTTTGGGACTAAGTCAAGCCCTAAAAAAGTGGAGCATTTCTTAGTATCGCCAAATTCTATTAAAATAGCGCCAAATGGATTGTTTTTTGGTGCGCCAACGGGATTTGAGGTGCTCTTATGCTGGGGCTGTTGAACCAAGTGAGCACTTTTGTGAGGGACGCACCCCACCCCTCTCAAAACTGAACTTTCCACCTTATCGAGAAAATCGCAGACTTTCTACAGAATAAACATTTTATACTGATAGCCCCGAGGGATTTGCATTTTTTTGGGGCCTCTGGGGAGTATTTTTAGCGCACCTGAGCACGCGTTACACCTTTTTTAGCCTCTGGGAATGCCCCAAAATGGGGTTTTTTCCCCTACGGATTGCACATATCGCGCATTCTTTGTAGTTTTCAACAAAAGGACTTTTTTCTGCTTGTTTCAAAGGGTTTGAATGCATTTTGGACCTTTGGGCATGCAGGTAAGGGCGCCAATTAGCTTTTTTCTGCTTTTTGGGACTAATTCAAGGCCAGAAAAAGTGCAGCATTTCTTAGTCTCCCCAAATTCTTTAAAAATGGCGCCAAATGGATTGTTTTTTAGTGCGCCAACGGGATCTGAGGTGCTCTTATGCTGGGGCCGTTGCACTAAAATCAGCACTTTTTTGAGGGACCCACCCCATCCCTCTCAAAACTGAAATTTCCACCTTCTCGACAAAATCGCAGACTTTCTAGAGAATAATCGTCTTTTTCTGATAGCCCCGAGGGATTTGCATTTTTTTGGGTCTCTGGGAAGTATTTTTAGCGCACCTGAGCACGTGCAACACCTTTTTTAGCCTCTGGGAATGCCCCAAAATGGGGTTTGTTCCCTAAGGATCGCACATATCGCGTATTCTTTGTAGTTTCCAACAAAATTAATGTTTTTCTGATGGTGCCAAAGGGTTTCAATGCATTTTGGACCTTTGTGCATGCAGCTGAGAGCGCCAATTAGCTTTTCTCTGCTATTGGGACTAATTCAAGCCCTGAAAAAGTGCAGCATTTCTTAGTATTGCCACATTCCAGAAGAAGAATGAATAGTATCTCATAATCCTTTGCATTTTCAACTATATTATCAAAATCTGAAGTGACGTCATCAGTCTCTTGTTGGATCGATGGAATGAGTATCACTCAAATGGCGGCATCTTCGTTTACTCTGTTTCGTAATAACGCGTCTACACACATGAAAGATGAGGGTTCTGGGCCAGAAATTAAAATAAGCGGTTTTTTCACCGAAACTCGGCTCTCCAAGCTCGCCTCGTTTCGGTATAAACCCTTATTTAAATTCTGTCTCAGAACACCTCATCTTTCATGTGTGTAACGCAAACAGTATAAAAACGAAGTGGAAGAGGATGTGTAACAGAAAATATTTTATATTTAAGAAATGTTTGCACAGGAATATATACAAAGTGGCCCAGAATTTTTTCCTATTGAACAAATATAATCACAAGTATATACACCAAAATGGCGGCCGCAAGATATTCGTCCGATGTTCTGCAAATGTTTTACGGTTCAATACTGGAGAAAAACATAAACTTACCTCAAACGTTAAAACCAAATTATGTTGTACCATATGACAGGTTCATAATATCCCAAAATAATTTCCAGGACTGGCTTCGTGTTTGGAGAATGACTGTTTCTGAAGAAAATCCAAACAATAAAGATCTTTTTGTGTTTGCAAGGGAAACGAAAGAAAAGTTTACTGATTTGGTTGAAAACGAAATCCAAAAATTAAAAAGCGTAAAAGTAAGTTTTGGTTTACAAGTTGAGTTTTCAATAGAGAGAGACGGTGGAACACAGTACATGGAACATTATTTTCGAGAAAATGAACCGCACGTTTTCAACAGGAATGACGAGGACCAGATAAAAAAAGAATTCGACAGATTTGTTGAAAGAATAAAGGGTGAAATAGAGTCTTGGTCAGAGCGGGGCTCAGGATGGGTTCTTGAAAGAATAATGGTTGCCTACGTGAATGTTGCACGCTATCAGCCACTGCGCGGAGGAACCTATTTACCTCTTCTAGCCAATCTGGCAAAAAAGAAGGCAATAATTAACGTGAAAAACAGAGACAACGAATGTTTGAAGTGGGCGCTCAGAGCTGCTTTATTCCCTCCAAAAGATGGAAATCACGCGGAAAGACCAAGCAAATATCCTGTTAAAAATGGCATTAACTATGAAGGAATCGATTTTCCAACACCGGTAAAACAGATAGACAATTTTGAACATCAAAACAAAAACCTCGCAATAAATGTGTTTGGCTGGGAAAACAATTGTGTGATTGTACACAGGATAAGCAGAAAAGAAAAAAGCGTGCCGCGTATAAACCTAATGTTAATTGAGTCGGGTATTATACAACACTATTGTTATGTAAAACGGGTGAAAGCTTTGCTCTTCGATCAGACAAAAAATAGAAACTCAAAACACTACTGCATGATGTGCTTAACAGGTTTTACAAGAGCGGACTTGCTGCAAAATCACAAAAAATATTGCAACGGAGTGAACGGTAGGCCGACAAGGATCGAGATGCCTGAGGAAGGGAAAAACACCCTTTATTTCCAAAATTATCACAAACAGATGAAGGTGCTATACTTGATATATGCGGACTTTGAGGCTTTGGTAAGAAAGATTCCAGGCTGTGAGCTTGGGCCAGAGAGCAAGAAAAAAAGCTACACAGAGAAGACCGAATGGCATGAGGCATGCGGGTATTCTTACATGGTTGTGAGAAGCGACGGTGAAGTTTCAGGGTCAAAGGTTTACAGGGGCGAAAACGCGGTTGGAACGTTTTTAAGGGACATTCTGCAGGAAGAGGTTAAAATAAGAGAGAGTTTGGCTGCACCAAAGCCGATTGTGATGACGGCTGAAGACTGGGTAAAATTCAAAAATGCAATTGATTGTCATTCTTAGACTCTTTGCCGGTTTGGAGCATAGAAGGCGGTGAAGGCAGTGAAAAATGCATTTATAGGGGTCAAGGACACAAAAAATGTTTTTACAAAGCACAGGAAGAAGAACAATGGAAGTTTTTATGTCTTAAAAAATTAACTGAAAAAGAAGACCAATTGAAAGCAAAATTACAGAAAAATTGTTCTTTCTGTAGAAAAACTTTACTTCAGAAAAACTTCAGAGACGCAGTAAAAGACCATTGCCATATTACTGGAAGGTACCGTGGAGCGGCGCATAACGAATGTAATCTGAAACTGCGTATAAACCCCAAGACGTATCAAATACCAGTTGTATTCCACAACCTGAGGGGCTACGACGCACACCATTTAATGCAAGCGATGTCACAGCTGAAAAAAAAAGTGAAATGTGTCGCAAACAACATGGAGAAATATTTTCAGTCGGAGGTCTGCGTTTCATCGACAGCTTCAACTTTTTGCAAGGAAGCCTTGATTCACTTGTAAGCGCAACACCAAAGGAGTCATTGAAAATAACATCAACCATTTCAAAAGGCAGCGACCTGCTTTACAAAAAAGGGATCTACCCTTACGAGTACATGGACTCATGGGGGAGATTTAGCGAGACAAGGCTCCCGGACAAAGAGAAGTTTTACAGCAATCTGAACGACGAGCACATAACAGACGAAGAGTATGCGCACACGCAGACTGTATGGGAGACTTTTGAATGTAAAACGCTGGGAGATTATGACGATCTTTACGTGAAAACAGATGTCGCTTTGCTGGCGGATGTTTTTGAGAACTTCAGAAGCCTATGCCAAGGGAAGTATGGGTTAGATCCGGCTCATTATTGCACGTCTCCAGGCCTATCATGGGACGCGCTCTTGAAAAAGACTGGGGTCGAGCTTGAGTTATTCACAGACCTTGAAATGCATTTATTCGTGGAAAGGGGAATTCGGGGTGGAATTTCCATGGTAAGCAAAAGATACGCGAAGGCAAACAACCCGCTAGTACCGGACTATGACCACAGCAAACCGAACAAATACATCATGTATCTTGACGCTAACAACCTTTACGGATGGGCAATGAGCAACCCACTCCCGAAAAGAGATTTTAAATGGAAACGTGTTATGCCAACTGAGGAAGAAATAATGAAGAAAAAAGAAAACGCAAAGAATGGATGGATTCTTGAGGTGGATCTTGAATATCCAGCAGAACTGCATGAGCAACACAACAGCTATCCCCTTGCTCCGGAGAAAAAGGTCGTGAAAAAAGAATGTATGTCGGACTACCAAAAGATGTTGATGAAAGACATGGATCTGAAACCGCCTGAGAGCCAGAAGCTGCTGCTGACACTTGAGGACAAAAGCAACTATGTCGTGCATTACAGAAACTTGCAGTTTTATCTGAAGCAGGGAATGAAACTGAAGAGAGTGCACAGGGTGTTGGAGTTTGAACAAGAATGCTGGATGGAGTCGCACATTCAGATGAATACAGAATTCAGGAAAAAATCAAAGAGCGACTTTGAAAAGAACCTTTACAAGCTTATGAATAACTCAGTTTTCGGCAAAACCATGGAAAACGTGCGTAAACATGTTGAAATAGAATTAGCAAGAAGCGATGAGACAGAAAAAATAAGAAAATTGCTTGCCAGCCCTTTGTACTCAAGGCATGTCATTTTTTCAAATGACCTTGTTGGAATTGGCATGTACAAAAGCCAGCTGCTGCTTGACAAACCTGTTTACACGGGGATGACTATCCTTGACAACAGCAAGATATTGATGTACGACTTTTTCTACAACGAACTAAAAAAACAATACGGGCCAAAGTGCGAGCTTTTATACACAGATACCGACAGCCTTCTTGTTGAAATTGAAACTGATGACGTATACAAAGACAAAAAAAACAAAGATCTTCATGATACGAGTGACTACCCGAAAGAACATAAACTTTACTCAAATATAAACAAAAAGGTCTTGGGCAAAATGAAAGATGAATGCAATGGAACACCAATTGTAGAGTGTGTTTGTCTTAGACCAAAAATGTATTCTATCTTGAAAGCTGACGAAAAAAATATAAAAAAAGCAAAGGGTGTAAAAAAGAGTGTTGTGAATAAAAAAATTATGCATGAACATTACAAGGAAACTCTTTTTGGAAAGGAGCAGAAAAGGCATGGAATGAACATTATTCGAAGCGAGGGGCATGAGATATACGGAATGCATCTTAACAAAATTTCGCTTTCACCATTTGATTCAAAGCGATGGATATGTGACGATGGTATTCATACAAAAGCTTATGGGTACAACGAAATGCCAACATTAACATATGATGAACTTATAGAGTTAGATGCCGAAGTTTTAAAGTTGCTCGGGGGGTAATTGTGTGTTTGGAGGGACAACCAGCAGTTCTTCACCCACGAAGCCGCCCTTGGGACCGTCGAACAAATAGTAGAGAACGGGTTGATTTTGTTTGGTAAAAGATCTTTCAATGCTGTAAACTTTCAAAGACCAGATTGGATCTGTAGCTCTTTTTACACCGCCTTCAAGCTCGCCAGGTTGGTAGAGATAGCGCACATTAACGAGAGAGGGGAGCTTTTTTTCCCTTTGCCCAACAGGCCTTGAATAAGGTGTCGATGGCTTTGCAGAAACATATTTTTCTTTAATGGCAACGGCGGGTTTCTTGCCGGTAAGGCTTGTTACCTCGTTGTTCAGAGCGGCAACAACTTGAGGAAGCCTTTTCACCCACGTAGTAGACCGCTGACCCTCAGGGAGGCTCATTTCAACCCCATACTGGTGTCCAAACAGTCGTTCAGCCAGGGTACGGTTGAATCTTTCAACGATAGCTTGATCACGGTGAATATCCACACGACCACGTCTAACCTCAACATTATGTTTCGAAAGCAGTTGATTCACAGCACCCACAAACTCACGACCAGGATCGACTTGAAGCAGTTTCGGCCACTTCAAAGGACCACGACTATAAATCCGTTCCAGAGCAGCTGTAACTTCTTTAGCCTCTTTTGTGGTCAACGGTTCGGCTTCTTTGTATCGAGAGGCCACATCTACCACTGTGAGGGCATATTTAAAAGTTTTACGGGAGCGTGGTGGGCGATCGTGTGGGAGATACAGAAGATCGGCTTGGTGAACTTTGTTAGGAACAGGAACATCAAATTTCGGTCTTGGAATATAACGTGGGGCTGGTAAATAAACCTGCCAAAGAGCTTGCTTCATCAACCAGTTTTGAGCCACATCTTCCGAAACTTTTGCTGCCTGGGCTAATTTCTTAATTGCTGCAAAACCTTTCCAATACCCTTGTGGGCTGTAATAAATTTTTGACAACTTATTGAAAATACGGGAGCTCATTGCATACCATACAAAATAAAAAAAATGGACGACTCGTTTGGTTGGTTGCAAGGTGAGAAAATTTCGGCGAAAAAAATGCAAGAAACATTGCAAAAAAAATTAAATTCATACCCATTGACAAAAAAGATTTATCGTTGTCCTTCATGCGAGGAGCAATTAATTTATGTGGTGAATGAGTTCTGTCGTGCATGTCCAAAATGTGGTAGAGCGTCTGAATTTGATGATGAACAGTTTCAAGAAGAAAATCGGGAAAGAATTTTCACTGCAACTAATTTTCATTTAAAAAGTGTTTTGCGGAAATGGAAAATTAACGAAATGTTTTCTTCCAGCGAGGTAAATTTTCTTGGCAACGTTATTGCTCAATTTCAGAAGATGTCCGGCAAGTCAGTGAACTATCCCTGTTTTTTTATAATTATTTTGAAAAGGTACCTTCTGAATGCTGGCCCAACAAAAAAGAAATTATGAAATCTATTTCTCAGCACCTTCCAAAAAGCTTAGTAAGCTGGTGGCTCGCAAAACAGGAGTTTGATAAATGGTGGTTAAAAGCCAATCAAAGTTCTTCATAAACATTTTCATATTTGCCTGTTTTTGGATTTTTCACCAAACGCATAACAGTACCCTTTTTCGGATGAGTCCAAAATTTCTTGCTTGTGACACCAGTTGGACCTGTGAAAGCATTTTTCGCAATATCACCTGACCAATACCGATCAAATACATGTTTTGTGGAAGGAATCATTTTTTTTTTCAAAGTTTCAGCAAATTTCGCTACTTCCAATGGTTTATCCAAAGCACCAGTTCCTTTTTGTTTTTTTAAACCCAACCCTAACTTTTGTTTAGCATTGATTGCATTTCTTGCAGCCGCATGGCCCCACTGCCTCTGTTTGTAAGGAACTGCGTCAAGAGACATTGCATTTTTTGAGATTTTCACCATATTTTTTTTCACGGTTGGAACAAACATCATAATCAACATCATGTTGCATTGCAATCGCATCTGTTGCACCTGTTGGTTGTTGATATATTTCAAGAATTTCACCCGTTTCTGGATCGTATTTCACCTGCTTTTCAAGAGGATTGTATGGCCCTGTGAAATTATGTCCCGGCAATGTCCAACCTTTTTTTGGTTTCGGAAATTTTCCAATTGCTGCATGTATATCAAACCCAGCTCCATCCAAATCAGGTCTGTCAGTTTTGTAACGTTGGTTTGGTCGAACTTTAGTTGAAAGTTGATTTAACATTTCACTTCCAACTTTTTGAATAACTAGGCGGGCTTTGTCAAGAGTGTAATTTATTGCTTTCTTTTGCAGTTTTGGGTCTCTCATTGCTTCAGAAGTGTAATATCGTCCAGCTTCAACACTTTTTTTGCAAGATATGGGATTCTTTTTGTAATTGAAAGATCACCAACTGCCATAGCAACGTCACCGAATATTCCACTGCCCTCCGCAAGGGAGGGCTCACCTAGTTTCCCGGCAAAAAACTTGATTTCATTTTTCCACAACTAGCGCATTTTACTTTCAAGAGTTTTCGATTGTTCTTTGTGATTACAACTTTTTCGGTCCCCTTCACATTGGGTAAGTGCCGCTTTTCTTTCACACAGTACACTTCCATTGTATATATATATTTTAAGAAAAATAATTTTTCACTATTTCCTCATTTTGAAGTAAATCATTGGAGAACATTTCCAAAATATCGGCAAAACTTGTTCCTTTATTTCTTTCGTTTAAAAAGAGAAGGCAGTAATAACCACATCTCACACTTTTTTCCCATTGAATTTGGTTATCGTTTCTGAAAAAATGTGTCATCCCATGCATTGACATCTCTTGTTCCCATTCCAAAGGTGGTGGAAGCCCAAATGAATCGAAATACTCGTAAAGACCTTTTCCTTTTGGCCAACAACATACCCAGTGAGTTCCCAAACTTCCAAAATCATCCAAGGTTATAATACATGGAGAATGAAACAAAGGTTTTGTTTCGTTTCTGCTAAAAATACCTTTTATTGGAATTCGTAAAAAGTTGCACCATTTTATCAGGTCAATGTTGGAAAGAGGTTTATCAACAAATTTCACCTTTTTTTTAAACGATAATAATCCTCCCAAGTTCCATAAAAAGGTGGAGGTTGAATTTGCATCCCTTTACCTTTAGGTGGTGGTGGTAGAGGAGGTGCTCGTCTCGGTCGTGAGGGTGGTGGTTACGTTTGCATACCTTTTCCGGTTATTTTTCGAACTAAATCAATGGCTAAAGGTACTCCGATAGACGCTAACATACCAAGGAAGCCGCCGTATTGTGCACCTCCTCCTTTTACTAAACCTTTCCCAACAAGATACTGTTCTGCCGCCTTTTTCTGAGTAGGAGTCATTCGCTGGACAAGTTTATAAAGCTCAATTTCCTTCGGACCAAAACCCTTTCCGAATATCTTTTTCAGCACCTTTTCAGCGCCAAAACTCAAACCTGCACTTGCTAATGCTCCAAGAGCTGGCTTTATCAAAGGTTTTGCCAAACCAAGCATAGCAGAAAACAAATTTCCACCACGTTGCGCAGTATTCTGAAGCTGAGTTTTTTTTTGAGAATTTTAGCCAATTTTATTTATTTCATTCCTTTACCTGCCGCTGAGGTTTTCTTCAGTCGCGAGAATTGAGTTTTAGTGAGAAGAAGTTCGTCACCGCGTCCAACTTGACCTGGTTTAACTCTCAGAATAACAGCTGTCTTCGAAACATAAGCTTTTTGAAGTTTTTTTTTCTGACCATCAGTCAGGGCGATTTTATATGGATGATAAGTTGTGCTCATCGTGCGTATATATTATATTCAGAATTTTTTTTAATTGTTTCTAGACAACAACAAGCTCATTACCAAGTTGTTTCAGAACAAATTCTTGCTCATTCAAAACCGCGGCGAAGATTTTATAATCTTGAGCGTTAGCAGGTTCATTAAGTTTGTAATGAAAATAAAGGATTTGTGGGTCCCCTGTCAAACTTTCTTTGGCATTTCGTAAATCGAAGTATATAATTGGGTATAACTTCTCAAAGTTTGCGACTTGTATCTGAACGCCGGTGTTGTAGTCGTTTTTTCTGTATCTAAAATTTATCAAATCCTTCAAAATTCTTAGTTTAAACTCATTATCGTATTCAAGCTGAGGGTAAAAGTTTGTCCCGCATTGGAGGCTGCAAGTTTTCAATTTGCTGAGGCATCACCATCGATATCAAATGTGTCAAAAAAGTAAGGATTTTGTTCGTAACGATTTATTTTACGAGCTTGTTGAAAGAATACAAAGACATGTTTGGGGTTTTTTATTCCACTCCCAATCATGAACATACCACTCTCGTCCCTTCTTTCACTCAAAGAAAAAATATTTTCTTTCAAGTATTTCCATTGGGTTGGTTTTAAGAAATTTTCATTTACAAAGGTCTGTCCTTTACCAGTGAAATGTAATTGTGGAACCCATAATTCTAATTTGCGAACAACAATTCTTCGAGCTGTTCCATCATTTTGGTAAATCAATTCTCTATCATTTTGTAAAGGAATAAGAAACTCAAGTTGCATTGGTGGCAGCAGCCTGTCGGAAAGCCCTTCGAAAAAGGAGTATCTGTTTAAAGGAATTGTTGTCTGAACCATCTTTCCACCATGTGATAGAAGCGCTCTTGATCTCATTCCAGTATTCGTCGCATTTCCATCAGTTGCTGTGGTTGCGTCAATGTCAAGATACCAAAACTGATCTTTTGCCACGCTTCTTGAAAAATCATCAGAAAATTCAAGCAGATTTTTGATGAAAATGAATTTGTGGATATTATTCGCATAGTAAAGTTCTTTGCCAGATGAGTTGACCCTCAAACTTTTTATCAATGAAAAAGAACCGTTTATCGGAGCTGTTTCGGTGTCAGCGACAACATTACCTCCATTTGCTGTTGCTTCAAACTTGTAATCTACGCGGAAAAAGGCATTATACCAATCATAAAAATTGTCCCTGTCCATCGACTTGAAAGTGTAACCCTCTTTCTCTTGAGTGTCACCATTAGCGGGTAAGAGGATAGGGGTGGTTAAATTGAATTTGACATATTTTTCACTCTCGAGGTATGGTTGAATTCTGAACATAACAACAAGCTTTTATATTAAAAGAAAAAAAATTTTTTTTTTGCGCTTAAATTTCATTTGCCAAAATTCGATTCAATTTTATCAGAGCCTCATCTGGTTTTTGTGGTGCTTGGTTTCGTAAAATATTTGCAAGGTTCTTTTTTGCACCCTGTGACAACGGTTTTTGCTTTTTTCGCTCTTGCAGTATTTTTCGTATTTGTTTCGAACCTTTTTCCACAGCAATTTCACCAACTTTCTGACCCACTTTTTCAGCGATTGTTTTTGAAGCTTTTTCGTCAGTTTTCTTTGCCACGTTCTTTACATTGTTTTTGAATACTTTACCGATGGTCATGAAGGTGTCACGGATAATACCCGATCCTTTGTGTTTATATCGATAACGTCCGGTATTTTCGTCAAAGTATCTTGCCCACTCGCTCGGATGATACATGATTGTATATTAATGAAAACAAAAATCATTCTTGTTTGATCATTAAATTAACCAAAATATCTATCCCGTTAAGATCCAGAGCACCACCAATTCCGTCAGTAACTCTTATCCTTACCGAATCGATAATTTTTTGTTCACAGGATGCCAATTGAGAATAACCTCGTTTTTTTCAAATGGATAACTTACTCGAAGCATGGCTGTTGAAAAACTGTATATGACATCTCTTGGAACATTGTTTGATTCCCGGGTGATCAGATCACCGTGGATAAACACGTACCCAATCAACACCTCTTGTTATATCTGGTAGTTTTCTTCCTACACTATCTCCACTCAAAGTCTCTTTTCCATAACCAATTAAATCAGAAAAAGATCCTTGAGATAAGTCCAGCTCATAATCATCATGAATTAAAATGACGACTCTGTAAACCGTCATATCGAAATACATATTGAAAATGAAATCACTTTTTTCAACTTTCGGATCTACTCTACCGACGTGTTTCTGAATAAAATGGTTACTTTTTGCGTAATCATACATTCCATTTGGGAAAGTCAAAGTTTTCCAAGCTTGTTCCGTTTTTTTTCTCCAGCGAATTTTGTTATTATCATAAGCGGCATCTATATTATACCATGAATAACTCATTGTGATATTTTTTAATGCTGCTTGATATTTTTTTTGGATCCAAATAAATTGGAGTTGGAAAATTAATTGTGAAATCATGTGGAACATTCTGGTCTCCATTTCTTTGGAGTTTTGCGCTTTTTGAGCTTAGAATGAGATCAAAAGACATAATTATTGAAGTATATAATCAGAAATAATTTTTTTCTTTTGTTTTTCATTGATTGTGCCGAGTTCAACTAGTGAATCAAGAAGATGTGATACCTGATTTTTAGTTTTTTTGAGCTATTTCCTGCTTTTATCGATCCTAAGCTCAAATAAAGTTGGTTAATCAATTTTTCAGCTTCATCAGCGATACCGCTTCCTTCGGTTTCCCAATCCTGATCATAAGAGTCATCTTCATTGTCAGAAAGTTCAAAAGCAGGTCTTCGGCTCATGACAGCTTTTTCAAGAGGAGTTTGAGCAGTTTCTCGTTTTTCTTGTTGTTTAGGTGGTTTTAATTTCGCCTTTTTTTCTTGTAATTGTGTTAATAAAGGTTGTTTCCTTTTAAGTAACTTTTCTGCATGTTCTTGATGTGCCTTAATTGTTTCGAGTTTAAACGCCTCAGCTTCTAGTTCTTCCACATTATATCCATAGTATTTAGATCCTTTACTTTTTACTTTGTAAGTTGGATCACTTCCAAATTTAGCAAGAATACTTCTAACATTTCTTAGCCGTTTTGATGTTTCTTCCCTTGTTTCATCTTTGGAAGTTCCCGGCATAACAGTTTCTTCCATCAAAGGTGGAGGTGGTAATGGAAAATCATCAAATTCTTGATATGGGGGTGGTTGTGATGTTGGTACTATAGGTGTTGTGGGTGTTGTGGGTGTTGTTGGTGGTGATGGTGCTGGAGTTGGTGCATCCGGTCTGAATTCGTCACCAAACGGGTTGATTTCGTCAAATTCATCCATTGTGTAATCAGGAACTTCCTGCTCCTCCTCTTCTTCTTCTACATTGTCGCTGCTTTTTTCATCAAGCCTTCTTGTGATTGGTTTAAAAAGTTCTTCTCCTGAAAGCTGACCAAACTCTTTGTTTATTTTATCCATTCTGAACTTTTGGTGAATTTCTTCTGTTTGCTGATCCAACACCGTTTTTTCGTCAGCCAACTGACGCCATTTTTTCACTGACATATTTCCAGTGTGAATATATAGAAGCGAAAAAAAATGAAGATTCCAAATTATGACCCAGGTTCTTCCGAGAGTGAATACAAGCAAGGTCACCCTTGTATGCCAGCAGATGTTTTTCGGATGTTAATTTGTGGGCCCAGTAATTCTGGTAAAACAAACATATTACTGCATATGCTTTATGAGTTGTTAGAGTATGATAAAATTTACCTCTTTTCAAAAAACCTGCACCAGAACAAATATCAGAATCTTTTGCAGGACTTTGATGAAAAAATTAACCCCAAGGTTGGTTATGATGTTATTGAGGCTCATGGTGATGAAATCATTCCACTCGAAGAGCTTCCGGTGGACAACCAAAAAATAGTTGTTTTTGACGATCTTGTTTGCGAAAAAAACCAAAACGATATCATTAATTATTTTATCAACGGGCGGCACAAAAACTGCTGCGTTATTTACCTCTCTCAAACCATTTACAAGGTGCCAAAAGACATCCGTGTTAACTGCAGCCATCTTTGTATTTTCAGATTAGATCCAAAAGAAAACAAACGAATTGCAAACGAAATTGGTGTGGATCATGAGGTTTTAGATCGCGCCACCGATGAAAAATATTCTTTCCTTTATTATGACAAACCCCAAAAATTAATGAAAAAAATTTTTGATGAAGATATATAATGGGGTATATTAACAGCCAAATAGGTGGAACAAGCCAAACAACGATGAGTGAAAGTGGAAAAGTTGGTCCTCCTGGCCCAGGGGGCCCTCCTGGCCCCGAGGGTCCTCCTGGACCGAAGGGTGATAAAGGCCCTGGAGGACCACAGGGTCCTTATGGTCCAAGGGGAGAAAAAGGGCCCGCTGGACCACAAGGTCAGGAGGGAGCACAAGGATCACGGGGTTTTAAAGGCGACAAGGGCGACAAGGGCGATAAGGGCGATAAAGGTGATCCTGGGTCTCAAGGTAGTGTTAGCGGTTCTGCTGATATTGACATGCAAAATAAGTACGATATTTTGCGATTAAAAAGCAACCCTTATCCTGTACACGGTGATCTGACAAAGGTAATAAACTATCAAGACACGAGAAATATCTTTCTTTCGAAAAAGGAAGGCAGAAAGATGGAAGCAAGCATTGATATGAACAATAATACAATCTACAACGTAAAAGACCCAGTACAGGCAGATCAAGCCACAAACAAAAAATATGTCGATAATCAACTTGAAAAAAAAACTGGATAAAGGAGCTGATATTGATATGAAAAATAAATCAATTATCAATCTTGATCTTCCATCAAACCAAAGAGACGCCGCATGTGTCGAGTTTGTTAACTACAGAATTGATGACATGACACAAGAAAAGTTTCTCAAAGTTGATGGCGCTAACAATATGACTGGAAACTTGAATTTAAATAACAATAAAATTATTAACTTACAAACCGATTACAGAGATTCTAAATCCGCAGTTAATGTTGATTTTATGCAAGATGAAATAACAAATATGAGAGATCTTGTCACTCAAAAAATTTATGAATCTCAGATCATTAATTCAGGGCAAAAACGAGACGCCTTCAGATACTTGATGGAAGACACTGATGAATCTTCGAGTGAAAACAATATCGAGGTTTTGGGTATTGTTGATTTTCCCAATTCTCCACATCAAATTAATAAAAAAGCTTACCAACTTAAACTCTTGTCTGAAAAAGGCTCACCCTACCAGTACCGGTCACGCCTCGGTTTTAACTTATATAAACTTCCAGTCGGTTATTACACAATGGTCGTTGAATGGTTTCCGCCGGAAATGAATGAGTTGAGTGTTATAGCACAAGGCACTACGATTTCAATTTCTGATGAAACAACCAAAACATTCGAGAAGTACACCAAAACAGTTATCCATTTTCACAGATGGGGTAGCTCACCCCCACAATTTATATATCTCGATCTGCACGGTACAGTCAGTAAGCCATCATTTTTAACAATTGGTCATCTAATTGTTTATGGTGTTAAAGAAACAATTTCAAATGTTGACCCAAGTGTCTATGACACCGCTTTTGTTATGGAAAATGGGAAAATGGTAATGGAAACAAATCTTTCTTTAAACGGACATAATTTGATTGGCCCCGTTCATTATATTGATGGTTTTCATAAAAAAGAAAAAGGCAATGGTGATTTTTCATTAAATAGTTTTAAAAAAATAATTATGAATAAAAATAATGTATTATTAAAAGTTAAAATAATATATGAAACAAACCAAAGTCAATATAATACAATTAGTCTCTTTTTGATAAAGGAAGATCCTAATGATTCAACAAAATCTTCTGTACATAGGTTCAACTCAACTGATATAAGAAAAAAAGAACAAAACTTCGATATTAATCATGGTATTGGAATTTATTATGTAATATCAATGTTTTTGACGAATGAAACACAACTAACACATGTAAAAGAAAATTTATTATTATTGGTCGAATATAGATAGAATCCCAAAACATTTTTACATTTATTATATAGCACAATGCGGGACATTTTCGAATTCAACCATATCGACCAAACACTTTCTGAAGAGAAGGTTAAACTTCTGAAAGATTTATATACTCATTACCACAAGAAACATTATGGCTATGAAAAGTTGCACCGCGGTTTTCGAAGAAAAAATTTTGTTTGTAATCTTTCATCTGGCAAGTTAATAATCAGTGCCGCAGTAGCCGGAGGAATAACGTTGAACCCTGTTGTCGTGGCAACTTTAACTGGTGTTGGTCTTACTTTGAAAGCAGTCGCTAGCCTTAAGAAATACGATAAGAAAATAGAACAAGCAAATTTTGCCCGTATCGAATACCAGAAAATCCTTGACGAGATTCGCTTTTATCTCCGAGACGAAGATTTCGACGAGAAGGCCTTTCTTGATAGCTTGAAAATGAAAGATAATTTCGTCACTGATCATTGTATGGAGATTCCGCTTTCTGTTCAAAGAAAGTACGATAAAAAATTCGCTCAATTGTATATTTTTAAAGTAATTATATACGCAAACAAAAATGATTGCACTTTTTGCAACTATTTGTCATTGGGTTTTTGAACTTCTCACTCCTCCTGATATAAGACAAATACGATATATTACTCGTGAGTGTGTTTCAAAAATATTGTTACCAACTCGTGACAAATATGGCTACCCCATTTCCGGCCAAGACGTGGTTCCATAATAAAACAGATAAATTTACATACCACGCTTCAATGCATTAAAAACATGTAGCCGGTGGTCGCGGGACTTTCCCAAGGAAATGAGTCATCACATTGTCAAAGTTATGTAAATAGAATCATCTAGAACGACCTATATGCTAGAAACATTAAACGAAAAAAATAAAGAGCAGCTATACGTGTATGAACAATTAAAAAAACAATGAACTTAAGAATAAAATGGAACCGCATGTAATAAAATGTCTCCTAACGCAAATGTGTGAATTCTTAAAACAAACAAATCAAGAATAAGATTTTATAAAAATGTTGAAAAAAAACTTAGAAAATGAAGAACCGACTGAAGAGGAAATATGTTTGGTTAAGCCTACTCTTGAACAGTTGCGAAATTTGTCCGATGTGCTTGCTTAAAAAAGAAGCGAAAAAAAATCAACTGTAAGCTTCTCAACAAAGAAGCTGACCTATAAAAATCCTAATATAGCAATAAACCCGACAAACATCCAGTTCAACTCTGTAACGAACATTCTTGATCTTTCGAACATGACTTCACATCTAAATCTGTTTTTCTTTCATCATTGCCGGGACTTTCCCGAATAAACTTCTACTATAAAAACTGTCATCACCCCATTTTATATCATTTGAAAACAAACATGGAATGGGACGACTCTTGCGATTTGAAAACCACTGATCAATGTACACAAACTTCAGGCATCTCTGAGGAGCAGAAGGCAATACTTCAAATGTATATCAGCTATCATGATGAAATGAAAACATTTTCTTGAAAACTTCCTTTTACTAAAAGGAAGCTGAAGGATCGCTGGCAGCAAGTGTGTACTTCAAAAAACCTACATCAAGTCTCGCAAATCCGTAAAGTTTTGGAAGTGCCTGAATACCAATCCTACTGGCAACAAGTCGTTCAAACACTAAAAAACTGTGTCTGGTTTCAGTTAACCAAGAAACTGTATCTTTGGAAATTTTCAAGACTGATGTTTAATCTCCTCTGAAGCCGCGGTCATTAATGACCACCGTTGTTAAGAGGCTGAATTTCCTTGGAAACCGCGGTCATTTCATGACCGCCGTTGGCAAGAGGCTGAATCTCCTTGGAAACCGCGGTCATAAAATGACCACCGTTGTTAAGAGAAAAAACTCCTTGGAAACCGCGGTCATTTTATGACCGCCGTTGTCAAGAGGCTGTAACTTTCTATTTTTGTACAACTTTAGTTTGTTTATATTTTCAATAAAAGCCTTATTAAAATATGTATATTCATTGTGTCCTGTTTTTTCCTTTGCTTTTTTTGTGCGCTGGGTGGTTTAATTTAGGTCGAGCAGAAAAGTACATGCTATTAAACAAATGTATACCAATTGTATCTCACAATGGATGTCTACACAGATCAACACACGATCTCACAAGATTTCCCATCAAAAAATAATATATTAATTGATGAACCAGATTTCTCTGACAAAGAAGAATGGCCAACAGAAGAAGGTTTTGAAATTGTTGAAATTTTAAAATGGAGAGATATTTCTGATGGAATATACAGAATAAAAAACGTTACACACCGAAAACGTAAATTTGGGGATTCGGCTATTTTAACTTTAAATACAAAAGATAGTGATGATTTTCGTGTATGGGCCCCAAAACGTCTTGTTGAAGATCTTATATATTATCCTTATCGATTTGTTAAAAAAATGGGTGTTGAAATGTCTGATGAAGGAAATGAATATTTTGTTTATAGTTTAAAAAAATAAATTAATGATTATGATAATCTTCTTCAAACATATCAGTGCAAAACTTAATTAGGGTTAAATCAATTATATCGGGGACAGAAATGGCTATTTCATGTAAGATTTCTTCTTGTTTATAACAAGGGTAACAACATCCTCCCTGACAACAGTGCGTACAGGCAACACACACTATAATATGTACAAGCCGCTCCATTTCAGGACAGAAAGGTTGTATTAAAAGCTCGTTGTGAACCAAGTTTCAACCCAAACCTCACGCTCTTTCAGTTTTATGGCGAGGTAATGTTTATAAATTATCTCACGTAACTCTGGAGGTAGGTTTTGTATTGCTTCCGTTATCTGACAGGTGTTGAATCCGGTTGCCATCAAATTTGACTCACAAATATTAAATCGATTATAAATTATTATTTTGTGTGTGTGTTCGGGCATATTTTCGTTCTAATAATTTTATTTCGCTATATGCCCTGTGCCAATCGTAAGTATCAGAGCAAATCTTTAGTAAAGGTAAATTCTCGATCGGAGGAGTGTATAACAGTTTATGTTTGATTCCTTGCTTAAAACAGGGATAACAAAGCCCTTCCCAGCGGCAGTCTGTATAATCTAAGCATATACGTATATATCTAAGCATACGCACAAGTTGCTGTATATATCTAAGCATACGCACAAGTTGCTGCCTATTATTACAGAAAGGTTGTTTTAATAACTCATTGTGTATCTCTTTCCAAGACGAATATCTTGCGGCCGCCATTTCGGTGTATATACTTGTAATTATATTTGTTCAATAGGAAAAAATTCTGGGCCACTTTGTATATATTCCTGTGCAAACATTTCTTAAATATAAAATATTTTCTGTTACACATCCTCTTCCACTTCGTTTTTATACTGTTTGCGTTACACACATGAAAGATGAGGTGTTCTGAGACAGAATTTAAATAAGCGGTTTATACCGAAACGAGGCGAGCTTGGACAGCCGAGTTTCGGTGAAAAAACCGCTTATTTTAATTTCTGGCCCAGAACCCTCATCTTTCATGTGTGTCGTCTGGTCTAGTATTACTACGTACCAATGGAAGAATTTAGTGTTTAGCTGGAAGGTTTTGCCTATGCTGCACTATGTTGCAAGGAAATTCGCTAGAGTTTCCTCGAAAGTTTGCCCAGATGAAGGGTCTGATTGCTCTCGAAGTAAATCGATGATCGCGAAGCGCGATATGTAAGATAATTAGAGAAAAAAACCCATTTTGGGGAATTCCCAGAGGCTAAAAAACGTGTTGCACGTGCTCAGGTGCGCTAAAAATGCTCCCCAGAGGCCCAAAAAATGCAAATCTCTCGGGGCTATCAGGAAAAAAAGTTTATTGTGTAGAAAGTCTGCCATTTTGTCGATAAGGTGGAAATTTCAGTTTTGAGAGGGGTGGGGTGGGTCCCTCAAGAAAGTGCTGATTTTGGTGCAACGGCCCCAGCATGAAAGCACCTCAGATCCCGTTGCGGGACCAAAAAACAATCCATTTGGCGCTATTTTTATAGAATTTGGCGATACTAAAAAAATGCTGCACTTTTTCAGGGTTTAATTGGTCCCAAAAAGCAGAAAAAAGCTAATTGGCGCTCTCAGCTGCATGAACAAAGGTCCAAAATGCATTCAAGCCCTTTGGGACCAACCAAAAAAAATTCCTTTTGTGCAAAAGTACAAAGAAATCGCGATATGTGCGATCCTTAGGAAAAAAACCATATTTTGAGGCATTCCCAGAGGCTAAAATGCTAATTGACGCTCTTAGTTGCATGCACAAAAGTCCAAAATGCATTCAAACACCTTGGGAACATCCCAAAAAATTCCTTTTGTGCAAAAGTACAAAGAAAACGCGATATGTGCGATCCTTAGGAAAAAAACCCATTTCGGGGCATTCCCAGAGGCTAAAAAAGGTGTTGCACGTGCTCAGGTGCGCTAAAAATGCTCCCAGAGGCCCCCAAAAATGCAAATCCCTCGGGGCTATCAGGAAAAAAAGTTTATTGTGTAGAAAATATGCAATTTTGTCGATAAGGTGGAAATTTCAGTTTTGAGAGGGGTGGGATGGGTCCCTCAAAAAAGTGCTGATTTTGGTGCAACGGCCCCAGCATAAAAGCACCACAGATCCCATTGCACCACCAAAAAACAAGCCATTTGACGCTTTTCTTATAGAATTTGGCGATACTAAGAAATGCTGCACTTTTTCAGAGCTTGAATTGGTCCCAAAAAGCAGAAAAAAGCTAATTGGCCCTCTCAGCTGCATGCACAAAGGTCCAAAATGCATTCAAATTCTTTGGGACCATCCGAAGCAAATTCCTCTTGTGGAAAAGTAGAAAGAAATCGTGATATGTGCGATCCATTTGGAGGCATTGCCAGAGGCTAATAAGGCTAATTGGTCTCCTTCAGCTGCATGGACAAAAGTCCAAAATGCATTCAAACCCTTTGGGACCATGCGAAAGAAATTCCTTTTGTGCAAAAGTACAAAGAAATTGCGATATGTGCGATCCTTAGGGAAAAAACCCATTTTAAGGCATTCCCAGAGGCTAAGAAAGCTAATTGGTGCTCTCAGCTGCATGCACAAAAGTCCAAAATGCATTGAAACCCTTTGGGACCATCCGAAAACAAAATCCTTTTGTGCAAAAGTACAAAGAAAGTCCGATATGTGCGATCCTTAGGGAAAAAAACCCCATTTTTGGGCATTCCCAGAGGCTAAAAAAGGTGTTGCACGTGCTCATGTGCGCTAAAAATGCTCCCAAGAGACCCCCCAAAAATGCAAATCCCTCGGCACTATCAGAAAAAAAGTTTATGGTGTAGAGAGTCTGCGATTTTGTTGATAAGGTGGAAATTTCAGTTTTGAGAGGGGTTTGGTGGGTCCCTCAAAAAAGTGCTGATTTTGGTGCAACGGCCCCAGCATAAAAGCACCTCAGGTCCCGTTGCGGCACCAAAAAACAATCCATTTGGCGCTATTTTTATAGAATTTGGCGATACTAAAAAATGCTGCACTTTTTCAGGGCTTGAATTGGTCCCAAAAAGCAGAAAAAAGCTAATTGGCGCTCTCAGCTGCATGCACAAAAGTCCAAAATCCATTTAAACCCTTTCTGAGCATCCCAAACAATATTCCTTTTGTTGAAAAGTACAAAGAAAGCGCGATATGTACGATCCTTAGGGAAGAAACCCCATTTTGGGCATTCCCAGAGGTTAGAAAAGGTGTTGCACGTGCTCAGGGGCGCTAAAAATGCTCCCCAGAGGCCCCCAAAAATGCAAATCCCTCGGATCTATCAGAAAAAAAGGTTACTGTGTGCAAACTCTGTGAATTTGTCGATAAGGTATAAATTTCAGTTTTGAGAGGGGTGGGGTGGGTCCCTCAAAAAAGTGCTGATTTTGGTGCAACGGCCCCAGCATAAAAGCACCTCAGATCCAGTTGCGGCACCAAAAAACAATCCATTTGGCGCTATTTTTATAGAATTTGGCGATACTAAGAAATGCTGCACTTTTTCAGGGCTTGAATTGGTCCCAAAAAGCAGAAAAAAGCTCATTGGCGCTTTCCGCTGTATGCACAAAAGTCCAAAATGCATTCAAACGCCTTGGGACCATCCCAAAAAACAAATTCCTTTTGTGCAAAAGTACAAAGAAAGCGCGATATGTGCGATCCTTAGGGAAAAAACCCTATTTTGGGCATTCCCAGAGGCCTAAAAAGGAGATGCTGGTGCTCAGGTGCGCTACAAATTCTCCCCAGAGGCCCCAAAAAATGCAAATCCCTCGGATCTATCAGAAAAAAAATGTATTGTGTACAAAGTCTGCGATTTTGTCGATAAGGTGGAAATTTCAGTTTTGAGAAGGGTGGGGTGGGTCCCTCAAAAAAGTGCTGATTTTGGTGCAACGGCCCCAGCATAAAAGCACCTCAGATCCAGTTGCGGCACCAAAAAACAATCCATTTGGCGCTATTTTTATAGAATTTGGCGATACTAAAAAATGCTGCACTTTTTTAGGGCTTGGATTGGTCCCAAAAAGCAGCAAAAAGCTAATTGGCGCTCTCAGCTGCATGCACAAAGGTCCAAAATGAGTAAATACGTTACAGGACCGTTAACATGTTAACGGTCCTGTAACGTATTTACTCATTCTACTTTTGTAGCCCCTGAAGAAGTTTTGTTTTGCAAACCGAAATATCGGGCAATTTTTTGTTTTATACATTTTTTTGCTTTACGTATTTCGTCTTCTGTGTCTTCGTTTCTTTAACTGCCGTAAGGATCAGTCGTTCCGTATATTTTTTTAGGGAAAAAACCCCATTTTGGGGCATTCCCAGAGGCTAAAAAAGGTGTTGCACGTGCTCAGGTGCGCTAAAAATGCTCCCCCGAGGCCCCAAAAAATGCAAATCTCTCGGGGCTAACAGAAAAAAAGTTTTTTGTGTAGAAAGTCTGCAATTTTGTCGATCAGGTGGAAATTTCAGTTTTGAGAGAGGTGGGGTGAGTCCCTCAAGAAAGTGCTGATTTTGAAGCAAAGGCCCCAGCATAAAAGCACCTCAGATCCCGTTGCAGCACCAAAAAACAATCCATTGGGCGCTATTTTTATAGAATTTGGCGATACTAAAAAATGCTGCACATTTTCAGGGCTTGAATTGGTCCCCAAAAGCAGAAAAAAGCTAATTGGCGCTCTAACCTACATGCACAAAAGTCCAAAGTGCATTCAAACCCTTTGGGACCATCCCAAAAAAAAAATCCTTTTGTGCAAAAGTACAAACAAAGCGCGATATGTCCGATCCTTAAGGGAAAAAACAATATTTTGGGCATTCCCAGAGGCTAAAAAAGCTAATTGGCGCTCTCAGCTGCATGCATAAAAGTCTAAAATGCATTCAAACCCTTTGGGACAATCCGAAAAAAAATCCTTTTGTGCAAAAGTACAAAGAAAGCGGGATATGTGCGATCCTTAGGGAAAAAACCCCATATTGAGACATTCCCAGAGCCTAAAAAAGCTAATTGGCGCTCGCATCTGCATGCACAAAAGTCCAAAATGCATTCAAACCCTTTGGGACCATCCGAAAAAAATTCCCTTTGCGCAAAAGTACAAAGAAAGAGCGATATGTGCGATCGTTAGGGAAAAAACCCATTTTGGGGCATTCCCAGAGGCTAAAAAAGGTGTTGCACGTGCTCAGGTGCGCTAAAAATGCTCTTCAGAGCCCCCCAAAAATGCAAATCCCTCAGGGCTATCAGAAAAAAGTTTATTGTGTAGAAAGGCTGCGAGTTTGTCGATATGGTGGAAATTTCAGTTTTGATAGGGGTGGGGTGAGTCCCTCAAAAAAGTGCCGACTTTGGTGCAACGGCCCCAGCATAAAAGCACCTGACATCCCGTTGCGGCACCAAAAAACAATCCATTTGGCGCTATTTTTATAGAATTTGGCGATACTAAAAAAATGCTGCACTTTTTCAGGGTTTAATTGGTCCCAAAAAGCAGAAAAAAGCTAATTGGCGCTCTCAGCTGCATGAACAAAGGTCCAAAATGCATTCAAGCCCTTTGGGACCAACCAAAAAAAAATTTCTTTTGTGCAAAAGTACAAAGAAATCGCGATATGTGCGATCCTTAGGAAAAAAACCATATTTTGAGGCATTCCCAGAGGCTAAAATGCTAATTGACGCTCTTAGTTGCATGCACAAAAGTCCAAAATGCATTCAAACACCTTGGGAACATCCCAAAAAATTCCTTTTGTGCAAAAGTACAAAGAAAACGCGATATGTGCGATCCTTAGGAAAAAACCCATTTCGGGGCATTCCCAGAGGCTAAAAAAGGTGTTGCACGTGCTCAGGTGCGCTAAAAATGCTCCCAGAGGCCCCCAAAAATGCAAATCCCTCGGGGCTATCAGAAAAAAAAGTTTATTGTGTAGAAAATATGCAATTTTGTCGATAAGGTGGAAATTTCAGTTTTGAGAGGGGTGGGATGGGTCCCTCAAAAAAGTGCTGATTTTGGTGCAACGGCCCCAGCATAAAAGCACCACAGATCCCATTGCACCACCAAAAAACAAGCCATTTGGCGCTTTTCTTATAGAATTTGGCGATACTAAGAAATGCTCCACTTTTTCAGAGCTTGAATTGGTCCCAAAAAGCAGAAAAAAGCTAATTGGCCCTCTCAGCTGCATGCACAAAGGTCCAAAATGCATTCAAATTCTTTGGGACCATCCGAAGCAAATTCCTCTTGTGGAAAAAAAGAAAGAAATCGTGATATGTGCGATCCATTTGGAGGCATTGCCAGAGGCTAATAAGGCTAATTGGTCTCCTTCAGCTGCATGGACAAAAGTCCAAAATGCATTCAAACCCTTTGGGACCATGCGAAAGAAATTCCTTTTGTGCAAAAGTACAAAGAAATTGCGATATGTGCGATCCTTAGGGAAAAAACCCATTTTAAGGCATTCCCAGAGGCTAAGAAAGCTAATTGGTGCTCTCAGCTGCATGCACAAAAGTCCAAAATGCATTGAAACCCTTTGGGACCATCCGAAAACAAAATCCTTTTGTGCAAAAGTACAAAGGAAGTCCGATATGTGCGATCCTTAGGAAAAAGAAACCCATTTTTGGGCATTCCCAGAGGCTAAAAAAGGTGTTGCACGTGCTCATGTGCGCTAAAAATGCTCCCCAGAGACCCCCCAAAAATGCAAATCCCTCGGCACTATCAGAAAAAAAGTTTATGGTGTAGAGAGTCTGCGATTTTGTTGATAAGGTGGAAATTTCAGTTTTGAGAGGGGTTTGGTGGGTCCCTCAAAAAAGTGCTGATTTTGGTGCAACGGCCCCAGCATAAAAGCACCTCAGGTCCCGTTGCGGCACCAAAAAACAATCCATTCGGCGCTATTTTTATAGAATTTGGCGATACTAAAAAATGCTGCACTTTTTCAGGGCTTGAATTGGTCCCAAAAAGCAGAAAAAAGCTAATTGGCGCTATTAGCTGCATGCACAAAAGTCCAAAATCCATTTAAACCCTTTCTGAGCATCCCAAACAATATTCCTTTTGTTGAAAAGTACAAAGAAAGCGCGATATTTTGGGCATTCCCAGAGGTTAGAAAAGGTGTTGCATGTGCTCAGGGGCGCTAAAAATGCTCCCCAGAGGCCCCCAAAAATGCAAATCCCTCGGATCAATCAGAAAAAAGGTTACTGTGTACAAACTCTGTGAATTTGTCGATAAGGTGGAAATTTCAGTTTTGAGAGGGGTTTGGTGGGTCCCTCAAAAAAGTGCTGATTTTGGTGCAACGGCCCCAGCATAAAAGCACCTCAGGTCCCGTTGCGGCACCAAAAAACAATCCATTTGGCGCTATTTTTATAGAATTTGGCGATACTAAGAAATGCTGCACTTTTTCAGGGCTTGAATTGGTCCCAAAAAGCAGAAAAAAGCTCATTGGCGCTTTCCGCTGCATGCACAAAAGTCCAAAATGCATTCAAACGCTTTGGGACCATCCCAAAAAACAAATTCCTTTTGTGCAAAAGTACAAAGAAAGCGCGATATGTGCGATCCTTAGGGAAAAAACCCTATTTTGGGCATTCCCAGAGGCCTAAAAAGGAGATGCTGGTGCTCAGGTGCGCTAAAAATTCTCCCCAGAGGCCCCAAAAAATGCAAATCCCTCGGATCTATCAGAAAAAAAATGTATTGTGTACAAAGTCTGCGATTTTGTCGATAAGGTGGAAATTTCAGTTTTGAGAAGGTTGGGGTGGGTCCCTCAAAAAAGTGCTGATTTTGGTGCAACGGCCCCAGGATAAAAGCACCTCAGATCCAGTTGCGGCACCAAAAAACAATCCATTGGGCGCTATTTTTATAGAATTTGGCGATACTAAAAAATGCTGCACTTTTTTAGGGCTTGGATTGGTCCCAAAAAGCAGCAAAAAGCTAATTGGCGCTCTCAGCTGCATGCACAAAGGTCCAAAATGACTAAATACGTTACAGGACCGTTAACATGTTAACGGTCCTGTAACGTATTTACTCTTTCTACTTTTGTAGCCCCTGAAGAAGTTTTGTTTTGCAAACCGAAATATCGGGCAATTTTTTGTTTTATACATTTTTTTGCTTTACGTATTTCGTCTTCTGTGTCTTCGTTTCTTTAACTGCCGTAAGGATCAGTCGTTCCGTATATTTGTTTAGGGAAAAAACCCCATTTTGGGGCATTCCCAGAGGCTAAAAAAGGTGTTGCACGTGCTCAGGTGCGCTAAAAATGCTCCCCCGAGGCCCCAAAAAATGCAAATCTCTCGGGGCTAACAGAAAAAAAGTTTTTTGTGTAGAAAGTCTGCAATTTTGTCGATCAGGTGGAAATTTCAGTTTTGAGAGAGGTGGGGTGAGTCCCTCAAGAAAGTGCTGATTTTGAAGCAAAGGCCCCAGCATAAAAGCACCTCAGATCCCGTTGCAGCACCAAAAAACAATCCATTGGGCGCTATTTTTATAGAATTTGGCGATACTAAAAAATGCTGCACATTTTCAGGGCTTGAATTGGTCCCAAAAAGCAGAAAAAAGCTAATTGGCGCTCTAACCTACATGCACAAAAGTCCAAAGTGCATTCAAACCCTTTGGGACCATCCCAAAAAAAAAAAATCCTTTTGTGCAAAAGTACAAACAAAGCGCGATATGTCCGATCCTTAAGGGAAAAAACAATATTTTGGGCATTCCCAGAGGCTAAAAAAGCTAATTGGCGCTCTCAGCTGCATGCATAAAAGTCTAAGATGCATTCAAACCCTTTGGGACAATCCGAAAAAAATTCCTTTTGTGCAAAAGTACAAAGAAAGCGGGATATGTGCGATCCTTAGGGAAAAAACCCCATATTGAGGCATTCCCAGAGCCTAAAAAAGCTAATTGGCGCTCTCATCTGCATGCACAAAAGTCCAAAATGCATTCAAACCCTTTGGGACCATCCGAAAAATATTCCCTTTGAGCAAAAGTACAAAGAAAGAGCGATATGTGCGATCGTTAGGGAAAAAACCCATTTTGGGGCATTCCCAGAGGCTAAAAAAGGTGTTGCACGTGCTCAGGTGCGCTAAAAATGCTCTTCAGAGGCCCCCAAAAATGCAAATCCCTCAGGGCTATCAGAAAAAACGTTTATTGTGTAGAAAGGCTGCGAGTTTGTCGATATGGTGGAAATTTCAGTTTTGATAGGGGTGGGGTGAGTCCCTCAAAAAAGTGCCGACTTTGGTGCAACGGCCCCAGCATAAAAGCACCTGACATCCCGTTGCGGCACCAAAAAACAATCCATTTGGCGCTATTCTTATAGAATTTGGCGATACTAAAAAAATGCTGCACTTTTTCAGGGTTCAATTGGTCCCAAAAAGCAGAAAAAAGCTAATTGGCGCTCTCAGCTGCATGAACAAAGGTCCAAAATGCATTCAAGCCCTTTGGGACCAACCAAAAAAAAATTCCTTTTGTGCAAAAGTACAAAGAAATCGCGATATGTGCGATCCTTAGGAAAAAAGCCATATTTTGAGGCATTCCCAGAGGCTAAAATGCTAATTGACGCTCTTAGTTGTATGCACAAAAGTCCAAAATGCATTCAAACACCTTGGGAACATCCCAAAAAATTCCTTTTGTGCATAAGTACAAAGAAAGCGCGATATGTGCGATCCTTAGGAAAAAACCCATTTCGGGGCATTCCCAGAGGCTAAAAAAGGTGTTGCACGTGCTCAGGTGCGCTAAAAATGCTCCCAGAGGCCCCAAAAAATGCAAATCCCTCGGGGCTATCAGAAAAAAAAGTTTATTGTGTAGAAAATGTGCAATTTTGTCGATAAGGTGGAAATTTCAGTTTTGAGAGGGGTGGGATGGGTCCCTCAAAAAAGTGCTGATTTTGGTGCAACGGCCCCAGCATAAAAGCACCTCAGATCCCATTGCACCACCAAAAAACAAGCCATTTGGCGCTTTTGTTGTAGAATTTGGCGATACTAAGAAATGCTGCACTTTTTCAGAGCTTGAATTGGTCCCAAAAAGCAGAAAAAAGCTAATTGGCCCTCTCAGCTGCATGCACAAAGGTCCAAAATGCATTCAAATTCTTTGGGACCATCCGAAGCAAATTCCTCTTGTGGAAAAAAAGAAAGAAATCGTGATATGTGCGATCCATTTGGAGGCATTGCCAGAGGCTAATAAGGCTAATTGGTCTCCTTCAGCTGCATGGACAAAAGTCCAAAATGCATTCAAACCCTTTGGGACCATGCGAAAGAAATTCCTTTTGTGCAAAAGTACAAAGAAATTGCGATATGTGCGATCCTTAGGGAAAAAACCCATTTTAAGGCATTCCCAGAGGCTAAGAAAGCTAATTGGTGCTCTCAGCTGCATGCACAAAAGTCCAAAATGCATTGAAACCCTTTGGGACCATCCGAAAACAAAATCCTTTTGTGCAAAAGTACAAAGAAAGTCCGATATGTGCGAACCTTAGGAAAAAAAACCCATTTTTGGGCATTCCCAGAGGCTAAAAAAGGTGTTGCACGTGCTCATGTGCGCTAAAAATGCTCCCCAGAGACCCCCCATAAATGCAAATCCCTCGGCACTATCAGAAAAAAAGTTTATGGTGTAGAGAGTCTGCGATTTTGTTGATAAGGTGGAAATTTCAGTTTTGAGAGGGGTTTGGTGGGTCCCTCAAAAAAGTGCTGATTTTGGTGCAACGGCCCCGGCATAAAAGCACCTCAGGTCCCGTTGCGGCACCAAAAAACAATCCATTTGGCGCTATTTTTATAGAATTTGGCGATACTAAGAAATGCTGCACTTTTTCAGGGCTTGAATTGGTCCCAAAAAGCAGAAAAAAGCTCATTGGCGCTTTCCGCTGTATGCACAAAAGCCCGAAATGCATTCAAACGCTTTGGGACCATCCCAAAAAACAAATTCCTTTTGTGGAAAAGTACAAAGAAAGCGCGATATGTGCGATCCTTAGGGAAAAAAACCCTATTTTGGGCATTCCCAGAGGCCTAAAAAGGAGATGCTGGTGCTCAGGTGCGCTAAAAATTCTCCCCAGAGGCCCCAAAAAATGCAAATCCCTCGGATCTATCAGAAAAAAAATGTATTGTGTACAAAGTCTGCGATTTTGTCGATAAGGTGGAAATTTCAGTTTTGAGAAGGGTGGGGTGGGTCCCTCAAAAAAGTGCTGATTTTGGTGCAACGGCCCCAGCATAAAAGCACCTCAGATCCAGTTGCGGCACCAAAAAACAATCCCTTTGGCGCTATTTTTATAGAATTTGGCGATACTAAAAAATGCTGCACTTTTTTAGGGCTTGGATTGGTCCCAAAAAGCAGCAAAAAGCTAGTTGGCGCTCTCAGCTGCATGCACAAAGGTCCAAAATGAGTAAATACGTTACAGGACCGTTAACATGTTAACGGTCCTGTAACGTATTTACTCATTCTACTTTTGTAGCCCCTGAAGAAGGTTTGTTTTGCAAACCGAAATATCGGGCAATTTTTTGTTTTATACATTTTTTTGCTTTACGTATTTCGTCTTCTGTGTCTTCGTTTCTTTAACTGCCGTAAGGATCAGTCGTTCCGTATATTTTTTTAGGGAAAAAACCCCATTTTGGGGCATTCCCAGAGGCTAAAAAAGGTGTTGCACGTGCTCAGGTGCGCTAAAAATGCTCTCCCGAGGCCCCAAAAAATGCAAATCCCTCGGGGCTAACAGAAAAAAAGTTTTTTGTGTAGAAAGTCTGCAATTTTGTCGATCAGGTGGAAATTTCAGTTTTGAGAGAGGTGGGGTGAGTCCCTCAAGAAAGTGCTGATTTTGAAGCAAAGGCCCCAGCATAAAAGCACCTCAGATCCCGTTGCAGCACCAAAAACAATCCATTGGGCGCTATTTTTATAGAATTTGGCGATACTAAAAAATGCTGCACATTTTCAGGGCTTGAATTGGTCCCAAAAAGCAGAAAAAAGCTAATTGGCGCTCTAACCTACATGCACAAAAGTCCAAAGTGCATTCAAACCCTTTGGGACCATCCCAAAAAAAAAATCCTTTTGTGCAAAAGTACAAAGAAAGCGCGATATGTCCGATCCTTAAGGGAAAAAACAATATTTTGGGCATTCCCAGAGGCTAAAAAAGCTAATTGGCGCTCTCAGCTGCATGCATAAAAGTCTAAAATGCATTCAAACCCTTTGGGACAATCCGAAAAAAATTCCTTTTGTGCAAAAGTACAAAGAAAGCGGGTTATGTGCGATCCTTAGGGAAAAAACCCCATATTGAGGCATTCCCAGAGCCTAAAAAAGCTAATTGGCGCTCTCATCTGCATGCACAAAAGTCCAAAATGCATTCAAACCCTTTGGGACCATCCGAAAAAAATTCCCTTTGCGCAAAAGTACAAAGAAAGAGCGATATGTGCGATCGTTAGGGAAAAAAAGCCCATTTTGGGGCATTCCCAGAGGCTAAAAAAGGTGTTGCACGTGCTCAGGTGCGCTAAAAATGCTCTTCAGAGGCCCCCAAAAATGCAAATCCCTCAGGGCTATCAGAAAAAACGTTTATTGTGTAGAAAGGCTGCGAGTTTGTCGATATGGTGGAAATTTCAGTTTTGATAGGGGTGGGGTGAGTCCCTCAAAAAAGTGCCGACTTTGGTGCAACGGCCCCAGCTTAAAAGCACCTGACATCCCGTTGCGGCACCAAAAAACAATCCATTTGGCGCTATTTTTATAGAATTTGGCGATACTAAAAAATGCTACACTTCTTCAGGGCTTCAATTGGTCCCAACAATCAGAAAAAAACTAATTGGCGCTCTCAGCTGCATGCACAAAGGTCCAAAATGCATTCAGACCCTTTGGGACCATCCAAAAAGAATTCCTTTTGTGCAAAAGTACAAAGAAAGCGCGATATGAGCGATCTTTAGGGAAAAAACCCCATTTCGGGGCATTCCCAGAGGCTAAAAAAAGGTCTTGCATGTGCTCAGGTGCGCTAAAAATGCTCCCCAGAGGCCCAACAAAATGCAAATCCCTCGGGGCTATCAGAAAAAAGTTTGTTGTGTAGAAAGTCTGCGATTTTGTCGATAAGGTGGAAATTTCAGTTTTGAGAGGGGTGGGGTTGGTCCCTCAAAAAAGTGCCCATTTTGGTGCGACGGCCCCAGCATAAAAGCACCTCAGATCCCGTGGTGGCACCAAAAAACAATCCATTGGGCGCTATTTTTATAGAATTTGGCGATACTAAAAATGCTGCACTTTTTCAGGGCTTGAAATGGTCCCAAAAAGCAGAAAAAAGCTAATTGGCGCTCTCAGCTGCATACACAAAGGTCCAAAATGCATGCAAACCCTTTGGTACCCTCAAAAAAATTCCTTTTGTGCGAAAGTACAAAGAAATCGTGATATGTGCGATCCTTAGGGAAAAAAGCCCATTTTGAAGCATTCCTAGAGGCTAAAAAAGCTAATTGGCGCTCTCAGCTGCATGCACAAAAGTCCAAAATGCATTCAAACCCTTTGGGACAATCCCCAAAAAAATTCCTTTTGTGCAAAAGTCCAAAGGAAGCGCGATATGTGCTATCCTTAGGGAAAAAACCCCATTTTGGGGCATTCCGAGAGGCTAAAAAAGGTGTTGCACGTACTCAGGTGCGCTGAAAATGCTCCCCAGAGGCCCCAAACAATGAAAATTCCTCGGGGCTATCAGATAGAAAGGTTATTGTGCAGAAAGTCTGCGATTTTGTCTATAAGGTGGAAATTTCAGTTTTGAGAGGGCTGGGGTGGGTCCCTCAAAAAGGTGCTGAATTTGGTGCAACGGCCTTAGCATAAAAGCACCTCAGATCCCGTTGTGGAACCAAAAAACAATCCATTTGGCGCTATTTTTATAGAATTTGGCGATACTAAAAAATGCTGCCCCTTTTCAGGGCTTAAATTGGTCCCAAAAAGCAGAAAAAAGCTAATTTGCGCTCTCAGCTGCATGCACAAAGGTCCAAAATGCATTTATACCCTTTGGGATCATCAGAAAAAATTCCTTTTATGGAAAAGTACAAAAAAATCGCGATATGTGCGATCCTTAGGGAAAAATTCCCATTTTAAGCTATTCCCTGAGGCTAGAAAAACTAATTGGCGCTTTCAGCTGCATGCACAAAAGTGCAAAATGCAATCAACACCTTTGGGACCATCCGAAAAAAATTCTTTTTGTGCAAAAGTACAAAGAAAGAGCGATATGTGCGATCCTTAGAGAAAAAATTCCATTTTGGGGCATTCCCAGAGGCTAAAAAAGGTGTTGCACGTGCTCAGGTGCGCTAAAAATGCTCCCCAGAGGCCCCAAAAAATGCAAATCCCTCGGGCCTATCAGAAAAAAAAGTTTATTGTGTAGAAAGTCTGCGATTTTGTCGATAAGGTGGAAATTTCAGGTTTGAGAGGGGTGGGATGGGTCCCTAAAAAAAGTGCTAATTTTGGTGCAACGGCCCCAGCATAAAAGCACCTCAGTTCCCGTTGTGGCACCAAAAAACAATCCCTTTGGCGCTATGTTTATAGAATTTGGCGATACTAAAAAATGCTGCACTTTTTTAGGGCTTGAATTGGTCCCAAAAAGCAGAAAAAAGCTAATTGCCGCTCTCCGCTGCATGCACAAAGGTCCAAAATGCATTCACACCCTTTGGGACCATCCTATAAAAATTCCTTTTGTGCAAAAGTACAAAGAACTCGCGATATGTGCGATCCTTAGAGAAAAAACCCCATTTTGAGGCATTTCCAGAGGCAGAATACAGCTAATTGGCGCTCTCAGCTGCATGCACAAAAGTCCAAAATGTTTTCAAACTCCTTGGGACCATCCGAAAAAATTCCTTTTGTGCAAAAGTACAAAGAAAGCGCGATATGTGCGATCCTTAGGGGAAAAAACCCCATTTTTAGGCATTCCCAGAGGCTAAAAAAGGTGTTTCACGTGCTCAGGTGCGCTAAAAATGCACCTCAGAGGCCCCCAAAATTGCAAATCCCTCGGGGCTATCAGAAAAAAAGTTTATTGTGTAGAAAGTCTGCTATTTTGTCGATAAGGTAGAAATTTCAGTTTTAAGAGGGGTGGGGTGGGTCCCTCAAAATAGAGCTGATTTAGGTGCAACGGCCCCAGCATAAAAGCACCTCAGATCCCGTTGCAGCACCAAAAAACAATCCATTTGGCGCTAATTTGATAGAATTTTGTCGATACTAAAAAATGCTGCACTTTTTTAGGGCTTGAATTGGTCCCAAAAAGTAAGAAAAAAGCTAATTGGCGCTCTCAGCTGCATGCACAAAGGTCCAAAATGCATTTACACCTTTGGGACCATCCGAAAAAATTCCTTTTGTGCAAAAGTAGAAAGAAATCGCGATATGTGGGATCCTTAGGGAAAAAACCCCATTTTGGGGCATTCCTAGAGGGTTAAAAAGCTATAATTGGCGCTCTCAGCTGCATGCACAAAAGTCCAAAATGCATTCAAACCCTTTGGTAACATCCGAAAAAATTCCTTTTCTGTAAAAGTACAAAGAAAGCGCGATATGTGCGATCTTTAGGGAAAAAACCCCATTTTCGGGCATTCCCAGAGGCTAAAAAAGGTGTTGCACGTGCTCAGGTGCGCAAAAATGCTCCCCAGATACCCCCAAAAATGCAAATCCCTCGGTGCTATCAGAAAAAAAAGTTTATTGTGTAGAAAGTCTGCGATTTTGTCGATAAGGTGAAAATTTCAGTTTTGAGAGGGGTGGGGTGGGTCCCTCGAAAAAGTGCTGATTTCGGTGCAACGGCCCCAGCATAAAAGCACCTCAGATCCCGTTGCAGCTCTGCAATTTTGTCGGCAAGGTGGAAATTTCAGTGTTAGCAAAAATCATTGTGGCGCTATTCTTATAGCATTTGGCGATACTTAGTTTGTCGACACTTCTTGTGGCCTAAAATTAGGCCCAAAAACTTAGTTCGCGCTCTCACTTGCATGCACAAAGGTCAAAGAGGCATTCAAATCCTTTGGGACCATGAGAATAAAAATTCCTTTTGTTAAATTGTATCCTTAGGGTAAATACCCCAATTTGTCTAGCAGCCACAGAGGCAAAAACATGCTGCACAATGCTGCGCAGAGGCCCAATAATAATGCAAATCTTTCGGGGATGTCAGAAAAAAATGGTTATTGCGTAGAAAGGCTGCTTTTTTGTCGGTAAGCTGGAAACTTCAGTGTATATCAAAAATCATTGTGGCGCTTTTCTTATAGGATTTGGCGATACTTAGTTTGTCAACACTTTTTGTGGCCTAGAATTAGGCCCAAAAACTTAATTCGCGGTCTCAGCTGCATGCACAAAGGTAAAAAAGGCATTCAAATCCTTTGGGACCATCAGAATAAAAATTCCTTTTGTTGAATTGCACAAAGAATGCACGATATGTGCGATTCTTAGGGTAAATACCCCAATTTGTCTAGCAGCCACCGAAACAAAAAGATGCTGCGCAATGCTGGGCAGTGGCCCAATAATAATGCAAATCCCGTGGGGCTATCAGTAAAACTGTTTACTGCGTAAAAAGTCTTCAATTTTGTCGGTAAGCTGGAAATTTCAGTGTATAGCAAAAGTCGTTGTGGCGCTATTCTTATAGGATTTGGCGATACTTAGTTTGTCGACACTTTTTTTTGGCCTAGAATTAGGCCCAAAAACTTAATTTGTGGTCTCAGCTGCATGCACAAAGTTCAAAAAGGTATTTAAATCCTTTGGGACTATCAGAATAAAAATTCCTTTTGTTGATTTGTACAAAGAATGCACGATATGTGCGATCCTTAGGGTAAATACCCCAATTTGTCTAGCAGCCACAGAGGCAAAAACATGCTGCGCTATGCTGCGCACAGGCCCAATAATAATGCAAATCCCTCGGGCTATCAGAAAAATATTTATTGCGTAGAAAGTCTGCACTTTTGTTGGTAAGCTGGAAATTTCAGTGTATAGCAAAAATCATTGTGGCGCTAGGCCCAAAAACTTAATTCGCGGTCTCATCTGCATGCACAAAGGTAAAAAAGGCATTTAAATCCTTTGGAACCATCAAAAGAAAAATTGCGTTTGTTGAATTGTACAAAGAATGCACGATATGTGCGATCCTTAGAGCAAATAAACCAATTAGTCTAGCAGCCACAGAGGCAAAAACATGCTGTGCAATGCTGCGCAGAGGCCCAATAACAATGGAAATCCCTTGCGGCTATCAGAAAAAAAGTTTATTGCGTAGAAAGTCTACAATTTTGTCGGTAAGGTGGAAATTTCAGTGTATAGCAAAAATAATTGTGGCGCTATTCTTACAGGATTTGGCGATACTTAGTTTGTGGACAGTTTTTGTGGCCTAGAATTAGGCCCAAAAACTTAATTCGTGGTCTCATCTACATGCAAAAAGGTCAAAAAGGCATTCAAATCCTTTGGGACCATCAGAATAAAAGTTCCTTTTGTTGAATTGTACTAAGAATGCACAATATCTGCGATCCTTAGGGTAAATACCTCAATTTTTCAAGCAGCCACAGAGGCAAAAACATGCTGCACAATGCTGCGCAGAGGCCCAATAATAATGCAAATCCCTCGGGGCTATCAGAAAAAAATATTTATTGCGTAGAAAGTCTGCATTTTTGTCGGTAAGGTGGAAATTTCAGTGTATAGCAAAAATCATTGTGGCGCTATTCTTATAGGATTTGGCGACACTTAGTTTGTCGACACTTTTTGCGGCCTAGAATTAGGCCCAAAAACTTAATTCGTTGTCTCAGCTGCATGCACAGAGGTCAAAAAGGCATTTAAATCCTTTGGGACTATCAGAATAAAAATTCCTTTTGTTGAATTGTACAAAGAATGCACGATATGTGTGATCCTTAGGGTAAATAAACAATTAGCCTAGCAGCCACAGAGGCAAAAACATGCTGTGCAATGCTGCGCAGAGGCCCAATAACAATGCAAATCCCTTGCAGCTATAAGAAAAAATGTTTATTGCGTAGAAAGTCTGCAATTTTGTCGGTAAGGTGGAAACTTCAGTGTATAGCAAAAATAATTGTGGCGCTATTCTTATAGGATTTGGCGATACTTAGTTTGTGGACACTTTTTGTGGCCTAGAACTAGGCCCAAAAACTTAATTCGCCGTCTCATCTGCATGCAAAAAGGTCAAAAAGGCATTTAAATCCTTTGGGACTATCAGAATAAAAATTCCTTTTGTTGAATTGTACAAACAATGCACGATATGTGCGATCCTTAGGTAAAATACCCCAAATTGTCTAGCAGCCACAGAGGCAAAAACATGCTGCGCAGTGCTGCGCAGAGGCCCAATAATAATGCAAATCCCTCGGGGCTATCAGAAAAATGTTTATTGCGTAGAAAGTCTGCAATTTTGTCGGTAAAGTGGAAATTTCAGTGTATAGCAAAAATCATTGTGGCGTTATTCTTATAGGATTTGGCGATACTTAGTTTGTCGACACTTTTTGTGGCATAGAATTAGGCCCAAAAACTTAATTCGCGGTCTCAGCTGCATGCACAAAGTTCAAAAAGGCATTCAAATCCTTTGGGACCATCAGAATAAAAATTCCTTTTGTTGAATTGTACAAAGAATGCACGATATGTGCGATCCTTAGGGTAAATACCCCAATTTTTCTAGCAGCCACAGAGGCAAGAACATTCTGCACAATGCTGCGCAGAGGCCCAATAATAATGCAAATCCCTCGGGGCTATCAGAAAAAAATGGTCATTGCGTAGAAAGTCTGCACTTTTGTTGGTAAGGTGGAAATTTTCGTGTATAGCAAAAATAATTGTGGCGCTATTCTTATAGAATTTGGCGATACTCAGTTTGCCGACACTTTTTGTGGCCTAGAATTAGGCCCAAAAACTTAATTCGTGGTCTCAGCTGCATGCACAAAGGTCAAAAAGGTATTTAAATCCTTTGGGACTATCAGAATAAAAATTCCTTTTGTTGAATTGTACAAAGAATGCACGATATGTGCGATCCTTAGGGTAAATACCCCAATTTGTCTAGCAGCCACAGAGGCAAGAACGTGCTGCGCAATCCTGCGCACAGGCCCAATAATAATGCAAATCCCTCGGGGCTATCAGAAAAATGTTTACTGCGTAGAAAGTGTGCAATTTTCTCGGTAAGCTGGAAATTTCAGTGTATAGCAAAAAGCATTGTGGTGCTAGGCCCAAAAACTTAATTCGCGGTCTCATCTGCATAGACAAAGGTAAAAAAGGCATTTAAATCCTTTGGAACCATCAAAAGAAAAATTGCGTTTGTTGAATTGTACAAAGAATGCGTGCACGATATGTGCGATCCTTAGGGTAAATACCCCAATTTGTCTAGCAGCCACAGAGGCAAAAACATGCTGCGCAATGCTGCGCAGACGCCTAATAATAATGCAAATCCCTCGGGGCTATCAGAAAAATGTTTATTGCGTAGAAAGTCTGCAATTCTGTCGGTAAGGTGGAAATTTCAGTGTATAGCAAAAATCATTGTGGCACTATTCTTATAGGATTTGGCGATACTTAGTTTGTCGACACTAGTAGTAATAGGTGAATTCGACAAATACCTGACCTCATTCTTACACCCATATTTTCCTATTTTAAACCACCCAGCATTCAAAAAAGAAGAAAATTTTACAACGAAGTATAACCGAACACGAACAAAAAAAAGGCTATAATCCGATTATATATTTGTGAGTCAAATTTGAGATCGATGGCTGCCGGATTCAACAACTGTCAGGTTATCGAAGCAATTCAAAACCTAACGTATGAATTACGTGAGATGATTTACAAACATTTCCTCACCATTAAACTGACAGATCGAGCGGCTTTGGGTTGGGACCTAGTTCACGATGAGCTTTCAATACAACCTTTCTGTTCTGAAAGACATCGGCTTGTTCATATTCTGGTGTGTATAGCCTATATGCACTGTTGTCGGGGAGGGTGTTGTTACCCTTGTTATGAACAAGAAAAAATCCTTCATGGACTGACTATTTCTGTCCCGATCTATGATATAACCCTAGTCAAGTATTGCACTGATATATTGGGTGAAGACCACATTTCCTAAGTTATTTTTATAACGCGTGACTTCGCGGTCTAGTGAAGCTGTAATTAATACACACAGACATTGTTACATTAATTCACAATCAAAATATTCATTACCGTCAGCAGAAGTTTTGAGACCTAATTTGTAAACAAATTGATAATAATCATCTTCCAGCAGGTCTTCTGTGAGTCTTTTAGGGGCCCACACACAAAATTCATCTCCATTCTTTGTTTCTAAAGTTAAAATAGCTGAATTCCCAAATTTACCTTTCCTGTGTTTAACATTTTTAATTTTGTAAATAGCGTCTGAAATATCCCGCCATTTTAAAATTTCTTTTCTTTCAAACTTTCCTCTGTTGGCCAGTCTTGTGAGATCGCTTGTTGATCTGTACAGACATCCGTAGCAAGATACATTGAAGATACATTTGTTTAATAGGGTGTTCTTTTCTGCTTGAGATGAAATTCTGTGAAGCGGAACACATACTGGAAGGTGACGGAAATTCCGAAGGATGCCGGAAATTTCGAAAGGTGCTGTTCAATTCCGAAAGGTGCTGATTTCTGTCTAACTTTTTTTTCTCGCACCCTTCGGAATTTCCGACACCTTTCGGAATGTCTCCCACTCACGTGCGCTATCACGCTTTGTCTCACGTGTTTTTATTTTTAGTTTAACCTTGGCACTGGATTATGTAATATCACGTGGGGCTCAGGTGCTTGTACACAATCAAAAGCGTCACATTTTTACTTCAAAATTTTGTAACGTTTCAGTGAAATTTTATTTGATTGTGTAATTTGTCGGTGAAGTTGCCAACTTAGGGATGAAAATCGTATTATGGAACCACATCTTGGCCTGAAATGGGGTAGCCATCTTCATCACGAGTTGGGGGCATTATTTTTGAAACACAATCACGAGTGATAAATCGTATTTGTTTAATTTCGGGCGGTGAAAGAAGTTCAAAAAAAGCCAAATAACAAATAGCTTGCAAGGTTGCAATCATTTTGTAAGCGTATATAATTACTTTGAAAATCTACAACGGAGCGAATGTTTTTTCATACTTTTTAGAAATAGATGGCGGAATCTCCATACAATGATCAGTGACGAAATTATCTATCATTTTCAATCTATCAAGAAAGACCTTTGCGTCGAAAGCTTCGCCTCTGAGGTAAAAGCGAATCTCATCAAGGATTTTTTGGTATTCGATACGGGCAAAATTTGCTTGTTCTGTTTTCTTATCGTATTTCTTAAGGCTTGCCACTGCTTTTAAAATAAGACCTACCCCAGTTAAAGTTGCAATGACAACGGGGTTCAGGGTTATTCCCCCGGCCACTGAGGCGCTGATAATTAATTTGCCAGCAGAAAGATTACAAACAAAATTTTTTCTTCGAAAACCGCGGTACAGCTTTTCATATCCAAAATGTTTCTTGTGGTAATGCGCATATAAATCTTTCAGAATTTCAATTTTTTCTTTAGAAAGTGTTTGATCTATATGATTGAATTCGAAAATAGCCCGCATCATGTTATATATATATGAAAAATTTCATGGTATTCTATATCCCATTAATAGTAAGAATTCTTCTCCTGATGGAAACAAGGTACTCATTTCCACAATTATATAACTAAACGACAGGTCTAAATTAATATTTATTTTTTGTGTTCGAGTTGCATTATTTGAAGAGAACAATTGTATTGAATTATTCAAATTTTGAGTGTGTTTTTTAATTTTTAAATGAACAGGTGGATATTTACTTTTGCGTTTGAGATAGAAAACTGTTATATTCATTATTTGAACATCATTTGAAAAGAATAATTTATCAAAACCATTTAATAAAAATGAGTATCCATTTTTCGTATTTAAATACCCATGTATATAATGAATGGAACCACTCAAATTATGTTTGTTTAAAATTAAATCTGTTTGCATTACCATTTTTCCGTTTTCAACCGAAGAAACAGTGTCATAAACACTTGCATCAACGTTTGAAATTGTTTCTTTAACACCATAAACAATTAGATGACCAATTGTCATTGACGATGGATTACGGACCGTACCGTGCAGATCGAGATATAGGTATTGCGGGGGTGAGCTACCCCATCTGTGAAAATGGATAACTGTTTTGGTGTACTTTTCGAATGTTTTGGTTGTATAATTGGAAATTGAAATCGTCGTGGGTTGGTGGAAACCATTCCACAACCATTGTGTAGTAACCGACCGGAAGTGGATGGAGGTTAAAACCGAGGCGTGACCGGTACTGGTTTGGTGAGTCTTTTTCAAACAGGAGTTTGAGAGAGTAAGCTTTTTTATTTATTTGATGTGGAGAATCAGGAAAATCGTTGATACCCAAAACAGTGATGTTGTTTTCACTCGAAGATTCATCAGTCTTCCATCAAGTATCTGAAGACGTCCTTTTTTTGTGTCGAGCTAGTGATATGGGATTCATGAATTGATTGACTGACAAGTTCTGTCAAAGATGTTATTTCATTTTGCATAAAATCAACATTAACTGCAGATTTCAGATCTTTGCCATCGGTGTGTAAGTTGACAATTGTATTATTATTTAAGTTCAAGTCTCCAGTCATACTGTTAGTGCCATCAACTTTGAGAAACTTTTTTTGTGTCATGTCATCAATTCTGTAGTTAACAAACTCGACACATGCGGCGTCTCTTGGGTTTGATGGAAGATCAAGATTGATAATCGAATTATTTTTCATATCAATATCAGCTGCTTTATCCAGTTTTTTTCACAAGCTGATTATCGACATACTTTTTGTTTGTGGCTTGATCTATCTGTTCTGGGTCTTTTACGTTGTAGATTGTGTTATTATTCATATCAATGCTTGCTTCCATTTTCCCGCCTTCCTTTTTTGAAAGAAAGATATTTCTCGTGTCCTGATAGTTTATTACCTTTGACAGATCACCTTGGACAGGATAAGGGTTGCTTTGTAATCGCAAAATATCGTACTTAGTTTGCATGTCAATATCAGCAGAACCGCTGGCACTACCCTCAGACCCAGGATCACCTTTGTCGCCTTTTGGACCCTGCGGTCCTTGTGGCCCTTTTTGGCCTTGGGGACCAATCGGACCTTGTGGTCCCGTGGGACCTTTTTCACCCCTCGGTCCATAAGGACCTTTTGGTCCCGCTGGGCCTTTGTCACCCTTCGGCCCAGGAGGACCCTCGGGGCCAGGAGGACCCCCTGGGCCAGGAGGACCCACTTTTTCACTTTCACTCATCGTTTGGCTAGTTTCACCTATTTGGCTGTTGATATACCCCATTATATATCTTCATCAAAATTTTTTTTATTAATTTTCGGGGCTTGTCATAGTAAAAGAAAGAATATTTTTTATCGGTGGCGCGATCAAAAGTGTCATGATCCACACCTACCTCATCTGCAATCCGCTTGTTTTCTCTTGGAAGAAATCTTAAAATACAAAAATGGCTGCAGTTATCACGGATGTTTTTCGGAACCTTGTAGAAGTTTTGAGTGAGGTAAATAACGCAGCAGTTTCTGTGTCGCCCGTTGAAAAAATAGTTAATGATGATGTTTTGGTTGCTTTCACAAACAAGATCATCAAAAACAACAATTTTTTGGTTGTCCACCGAAAGCTCTTCGAGTGGAATGATTTCATCACCATGAGCCTCGATAACCTCATAACCAACCTTGGGGTTGATTCTTTCAGCAAAGTCCTTCAAAAGAAACTGATATTTGTTCTGTTGCAAGTTTTTTGAGAAGAGGTAGATTTTATCAAACTCCAACAACTTATAAAACATATTCAGTAATATGTTTGTTTTGCCAGAATTACTGGATCCACAAATCAGCATCCGGAAAAAATCGGCTGGCATGCAAGGGTGACCTTGCTTGTAGTTACTCTTGGAAAAACCTGGTTCATAATTTGTAAGCTTCATTTTTTTTGCTTCTATATATTCACGCTGGAAAATATGTCAGTGAAAAAGTGGCATCAGTTTGCTGAAGAAAAATCGAAGCTCGATAAACAAACAGAAGAAATTCGCCAAAAATTTAGAATGAACGAAATAAACAAAGAGTTTGGTCAGCTTTCAGGGGAGGAGCTTTTTAAACCAACCACAAAAAGGCTTGATGAAAAGAGCAGCGCCACTGTAGAAGAAGAAGAAGAAGAAGAAGAAGAAGAAGAAGAGGAGCAGGAAGTTCCTGATGAATTCAGACCGGATGCACCAACACCACCACCATCAACACCACCACCATCACCAACAAAATCATACCTAGATGTTGACGAAGATGATTATCCAAAACCACCCCCACCGCTGAAGGAAGAAAAACATCCACACGTAAAGAGTGGGGGATGCCGGGACCGGTTGAGCCTGAATATCCCCATGAATCAACCCTGTTGCAAACGTTCAATCGGTTAATAACGCAACACGAAAATGATCCCAACTACACAGTAGGAAAATGGAAATTAGGTTTGAAAGGCAAAACCATTGCGGAACTAAAAAAAATAAGAGATGGGATCAATGAAAAAAGAAGGGTAACCCAACCTCTATCGAAGCAGTTACAGGAGGGGAAGCAGAGACTAAAGTCCACTCCCCCACAAAAAAGAGAAACTACTAAAACCCCTCTTGAAAAAGCTGTCATGAGCCGAAGACCTTATCTTGAGCCTTCCCACAATGAAGAGGACTATTCTGAACAGAATTGGGAAACTTCAGGAAGCGGTATCGTTGATGAAGCTGAACAAATAATCGACCAACTTTATTTGAGCTTAGGATCGATAAAAGCAGGAAACAGCTCAATAAAACTAAAAAATCAGGTATCATATCCTCTTGATTCACTTGTTAAGCTTGGTACAATCGATAAAAAGCAAAAGAAAAAAATTATTACTAATTATATATTCCAATAATGAGCTTTGATATTCTGCTTGACTCGAGCCTCGCAAAACAAGAAAGGGGCGGAGAACGGAATGTTTCACATGATTTTACAGTGAAGTTTTATCCTCCGGTCCAATTGGGTTCAGGAAACTATAAAGCCGCGCTAAACAGACTTATCACAATGAGTTATTCATGGTACAACATCGATGCCTTTTACGACAACAACAAAATTCGCTGGAGAAAGAAAACTGAAGCGTGGCAGACCTTAACTTTTCCGAATGGAATGCATGATTACAAAAAATCAAAACTTTTCTTCAGAAACACATCGGTAAAGTAGACCCGGCAGATAAAGATAGTGATTACATTTTTACAATGTATTTCGACATGTCAGTTTACCGGGTGGTAATTTCGATGCACGAAAATTATGAGCTTGACTTTTCTCAAGGAGCTTTCGCTGAATTGCTTGGTTATGAGAAAAAAATCTTCACAGGAAAAAAAGGCTATGTCGGAAAATTCGTTCCAAATATCACAAGAGGTGTTGATTGGGTGTATTTGCACTGCGATCTTATCACACGCCGAACAAACAATGTTTCAAGCGATGTGTTATACAGTTTCTCAACAACAGGGCTTCAGGTTAGCTATCCATTTCGAAAAGAGCCGCGTCGGCTTGAGTGGCAACCTGTGAATAAAAGTCATATTAATGAAATAAGGGTTTGGGTGACAGACGGAAGAAACAATATTCTGGATCTCAACGGGACAGACATTGCAATCAGCTTAATGATTGAAAAAGAGTAAGGATTTTGTTGGTATAAATATACAGTTATGAATCATCCGAGCGAGTGGGCAAGATTCTTTGACGAAAACACCGGAAGTTATCGATATAAACACAAAGGGTCGGGTGTGATCCGTGACACCCTCATGACCATCGGTAAAGTATTCAAAGGCACTGTAAAGAACGTGGTAAAGAATACTGCCGAAAAAGCCACAAAAACAATCGCTGAAAAGGCGGGTCAGAAAGTTGGTGAACTTGCTGTTGAAAAAGGTTCGAAACAAATACAAAAAATACTGCAAAAACCGGTGTCTCTGGATGCAAAAAAGAAACTTGCAAATATTTTGCAAAACCAAATACCAAAAAAATCAGATGACGCCCTTGTGAAATTAAATCGAATTTTGGCAAACGAAATTTAATCAAAGAAATTTTTTCTATTAATATAAACTCTTGTTAACATGTTCAGAAGTCAACCATACCTCGAGAATACTACATACGTTCAAATTAATTTGGACACCCCGCTCACCTTCCCTGGGAATGACCAATATCAAACAAAGTCGGGCCACAAATTCACCGTAAACGACCGGGACAATTTTTATGACTGGTACAACGCTTATTTCCGCGTCGATTTTAAGTTTGAAGCTGTAGCAAACGGAGCCAACATTGGTGCTGACACTGAATCAGCTCCGATCAACGGTTCTTTCTCATTGATCAAAAGTTTGAAACCAAGTTCAGTGGGAAAAAAACTGTACGAGGCGGACAATATCCACAAAGGTATTTTCATCAAAAATCGGCTTGATTTTTCGGACGATTTTTCGAGAAGCGTGGGAAAAAACCAGTTTTGGTATCTTGACTCTGACGCCACCACAGCGACTGATAACAATGCGACAAACCTTGGAATGCGAGCAAGGGCGCTTCTATCACATGAAGGTGAGATAGTTAAGACCATTATCCCTTTGAACAGATACTCCTTCTTCGAAGGTCTTTCCGACAGGCTGCTGCCACCGTTACAACTTGAGTTTGAAATTGTTCTGCAAAACGACAGAGAAATGATTTTCCAAAACGATGCAACAGCTCGAAGAATTGTTGTCCGTAAATTTGAGTTGTGGGTCCCACAATTACATTTAACTGGTAAAGGACAGACCCTGGCCAATGAAAAGTTCTTGAAACCAACCCAATGGAAATACCTGAATGAATATTTGTATATCAGCAGCTTCCGAAGGGATGCAAATGGTATGTGCTTCATTACATCTGCGATAAAAGACCCCAAGCATGTCTTTGTATTCCTTCAACAAAGTCGGAAACAAAATTCTTATACACAAAACCCTCATATCTTTGACACATTTGATGTCGATGGTGATGACTCAGCAAGATTGGACACTTGCCGCCTTCAGTACTGCACAAAATTTTACCCTGAGCTTGATTACGACCATGACTTTAAAATAAGAATTTTGAATGATTTGATCAATTTCAGATACAGAAAGAACGACTACAACACCGGTGTTCAGCTGCAGCTTGCCAATTTTGAGAAGTTGTACCCAATTATCTACTTTGACCTACGAAACACCAAAGAAAGTGTGACAGGCGACTCGAAAAAGCTCGAATTCCATTACAGACTAAATGAAGCCGCTAACGCTCAAGATTATATGATCTTCGCCTTGGTTTTGAATGAAAAAGAATTCGTGCTGAAGCAAATTGGTAATGAGCTTGTCGCCGTATAGACAAATAAAAAAAATTCTGAATATAATATTCACACACGATGAGCACAACTTATCATCCATATAAACTTGCACTGACTGATGGTCAGAAAAAGAAACTTCAAAAAGCTTATGTTTCGAAGACAGCTGTTACTCTGAGAGTTAAACCAGGCCAAATTGGGCGCGGTGACGAACTCCTTCTCACTGCTACTCAAATCTCGCGACTGAAGAAAACCGCAGCGGCAGGGAAATGGGTTGAGCTAAAATTAAGCCAGACCCAGATTCAAAATACTGCGCAGCGTAGTGGAAGTTTGTTTTCTGCTATGTTAGGTTTGGCACGACCTTTGATAAGGCCAGCCCTTGGGGCATTAGCAAATGCAGGTTTGAGTTTCGGCGCTGAAAAGGTGCTGAAAAAGATATTCGGAAAGGGTTTTGGGCCGAAGGAAATTGAGCTTTATAAACTTGTCCAGCAAATGACTCCTATTCAGAAAAAAAGCGGCGGAACAATATCTTGTTGGAAAAGGTTTAGTGAAAGGAGGCGGCGCATAATACGGCGGCTTCCTTGGTATGTTGGCGTCTATCGGAGTACCTTTGGCTATTGATTTAGTCCGAAAAATAATCGGAAAAGGTCTGCAAACTCAACCACCACGCTCACGACCAAGACGAGCACCCCCTCTACCCCCACCTCCGAAAAAGGAAGGAGGAATGCAAATTCGACCCCCACCTTTCTTCGGAACTTGGGATGATTATTTGAAAAAAAAATAAAGTTTGAAGATAAACCTCTATCCAACATAGACCTCAGAAAATGGTGCAACTTTTTACGACTCCCTATAAAAGGTATTTTTAGCAGAAACGAAACAAAACCTTTGTTTCATTCCCCATGCATTATAAATTTAGACGATTTTGGAAGTTTGGGAACTCATTGGGTATGTTGTTGGCCTGCCAAAAATGGCACGTATGAGTATTTTGATTCATTTGGGCTTCCGCCACCTTTGGAATGGGGAAAAGAAATGTCAATGCATGGAATCAAACATTTTTTCAGAAATGATAACCAAATTCAATGGGAACAAAGTGTGAGATGTGGTTACTACTGCCTTCTCTTTTTAAACGAAAGAAACAAAGGCACCAGTTTCGTCAATATTTTGAAAATGTTCTCCAATGATTTACATCAAAACGAGCAAATAGTAAAGAATTATTTTTCATAAGATATATACAATGGAAGTGTACTGTGCGAAAGAAAAGCGGCACACGCCCAATGCGCAGGAAAGTGAAAAGGTTGTAATCACAAAGAACAATCGAAAACTCTTCAAAGTAAAATGCGCTAGTTGCGGAATAACGAAAAGACGTTTTATGCCGGGAAACTAGGTGAGCCCTCCCGCGCGGAGAGCAGTGGTGTATTTGGCGACGTTGCTATGGCGGTGGGTGATCTAGCTATTACAAAAGGGATCCCATTTCTTGCGAAAAAAAGTGTTGAAGCTGGACGATATTACGCTTCTGAAGCTATGAGAGACCCCAAACTGCAAAAGAAAGCAATAAATTACACGCTGAACAAAGCCTGCCCAGTCATTGAAAAAGTTGGCAGTGAAAATGTTAGATCAACTTTCAACAAAAGTTCGACCAAATAGACGCTACAAAACGGACAGACCGGATTTAGATGGGGCTGGGTTTGATATACATGCAGCAATAGGAAAATTTCCCAAACCAAAACAGGGTTGGACATTACCGGGGCATAATTATACAGGGCCATACAATCCTCTTGAAAAGCAGGTGAACTTCGATCCAGAAACGGGTAAAATTCTGGAAATATATCAACCACCAACAGGTGCAACAGACGCAATCGCAATGCAACATGATGTAGACTATGATGTTTGTTCGAACCGTGAAAAAAATATGGTGAAAATCTCAAAAAATGTAAACATAAAGCAGACCAAAAAATGGTGACGGCTCTAGACGCTGTTCCTTACAAACAAAGACAGTGGGGTCATGCGGCTACAAGACATACAATCAATGCTAAACAAAAGTTAGGTTTGGGTTTGAAACAACAAAAAGGGACTGGTGTTTTGGATAAACCATTGGATGCAGTAAAATTTGCTGAAACTTTGACAAAAAAATTATTCCTTCCACAAAACCTGTATTCGATCGGCATTGGAAAGGTGATATTGCGAAAAATGCTTTCACGGGACCAACTGGTGTCACAAGCAAGAAATTTTGGACTCATCCAAAAAAAGGTACTGTCGTGCGTTTGGTGAAAAATCCAAAAACTGGCAAATATGAAAATGTGTATGAAGAACCTTAATTGTTTGACCACCACCACTTTTCAAACTCCAGTTTTGCGCGCAGCCTGCTTGCAAAGGTTTTAGGAAGGTGATGAGAAATAGATTCCATAATTTCTTTTTTGTGGGGCCAGCATTCAGAAGGTACCATTTCAAAATAATTGTGCAGAAAACAGGGGTAGTTCACTGACTTAGCGGTTATCTCCTGAAATTGAGCGATAACCTTACCCAGAAAAGCGACCTCGCTGGAAGAAAACATTTTGTCAGTGTTCCATTTCCGAAAAATATTTTTTGAATGAAAATTACTCTTTGGAAGAGTAATGGAACTTCTTCCCCGATTTTCTTCTTTGAACTGTTCATTATCATCACATTCAAACACTCTACAACATTTTGGACATTCACGACAGAACTCATTTACCACATAAACTAGTTGCTCCTTGCATGAAGGACAACTATTAATCCTATTTGATAACAGGCATAAATGTAATTCATTTCTTTTTTGCAACATTTTTTGAATCATTTTCGACGAAATTTTCACACCTTGCAAACAACCAAATGGGTCGTCCATTTTTTATTGTATAATATACAATGAGCGCGCGCATTTTCAATAGGTTGTCAAAATTTTATTACAGCCCGCAAGGGTATTGGAAAGGATTTGCAGCTATTAAGAAATTAGCCCAGGCAGCGATCGAAAGTCTCGGAAGATGTGGCTCGAAACTGGTTGATGAAGGAAGCTCTTTGGCAGGTTTATTTACCAGCCCCACGGTACATTCCAAGACCCAAATTTGATGTTCCTGTTCCAAACAAAGTTCACCAAGCCGATCTTCTCTATCTCCCACACGATCGCCCACCACGCTCCCGTAAAACTTGCAAATATGCTGTCACAGTGGTAGATGTGGCCTCTCGATACAAAGAGGCCGAACTGTTGACCACAAAAGAGGCCAAAGAAGTCGCAGCTGCTCTGGAACGGATTTATAGTCGTGGTCCTTTGAAGTGGCCGAAACTGCTTCAGGTCGATCCTGGTCGTGAGTTTATGGACGCTGTGAATCAACTGCTTTCGAAACATAATGTCGAGGTCAGACGCGGCCGTGTGGATATTCACCGTGATCAAGCTATCGTTGAAAGATTCAACGGCACCCTGGCTGAACGACTGTTTGGACACCAATATGGGGTTGAAATGCGCCTCCCAGAAGACAAAAGATCGACTGAATGGGTGGTCCGACTGCCCGCTGTTATTTCAGCTTTGAATAAAGAAGTTACTCGACTGACCGGTCAGAAACCCGTTGAGGCCATCAAAGAGAAAATTGTTCCATCCAAACCCTCGACACCTTATTTGAGACCCGCTGGTGCAAACGAAAAGAAGCTCCCCTCCGGTTTAAGTGTTCGCTATCTCTATCAACCCGATGAACTTGAAGGTGGCCGGCGAAGAGCTACCGATCCAATCTGGTCTCTGAAAGTTTACGAGATTGAAAAGATTATGATAAAAACAAATGCACTGGTTCTCTATTATTTTTTTGACGGACCAAAACGCGGGTTTGTCCGCGAAGAGCTTTTGGTTGTCCCTCCAGATATACAGCTACCACCGGCAATCTAACTATGAAACTCGATCGGTTCTGTGTGAATACCGTCTTCCAATACCCAGCGTTTGTCGTAGTAAGCGCTCAGCCCCAGCTTCTGCTGTTCGTACGTAACAATCCTCCCGTTGTTCATGCGAAAACCAATGTTCGTTGCCATGTCCTTGCTGCCTTTCAAAGCTGCCTTGAAACGCTGCCAGGTTATCTCGTTTTGCTTCTTCGACATCCCCTTTGTGCTAAACTTCTTTTCGCCCTCAGGTTCGTTGACGAAATAACATTTTGAGCAGAGTGCAATCATTCTACTGCCTTCACACTCGAGTTTAAAGAGCCCAGGGGTCCGACTGCTCCACTTGTCCCAAGCTAACCACTCTTGCTTTTTTGCCTCAAATGCTGTTTGCAGCTCTGGTTTGACGATGTCTTCCAACTTTTCTGCACTGATTGCCATGTAATTACTGTCTGTGTCCATCTGAATCAATTCGAAATCTCTTCTGTCAAAATACCTCTCAAGAAAGTCATAATAGAATTCAAGCATTCGAAGCTTTGCCAGTTGATATACAGCTATTCCTACCTGAAATGGTCTTCTGATTGTGATCCGAGGCTTTCGGCTTTCCAGCTCATATGCCTGCCCGATCTCGTCAAGATCACTGAAATGTGCGCTTCGCAAGGTTCTGTCGACTACCTTCTCGTCTTTGGTGTAAATGATGTTTGTTTGCCGCTCCAAGGCTTCGATGAGCTTCCCGTACCCGCTATTTCCTAACAGCTTGAACACCTCAGCCAGAAGCGCCTTGCTTTTTTCCACGTCTCCAGTCCGTCGCGCCTCCGTCACCTGCTCTACGAACCAAGTGAATATCTTAGTTGGCTGATAGTCAATCGTCCGATAAACATTTATGATCACGGCTCCATGCTCAAGATACCATCTAAGTAAAGGAGCGTATAATAATATCTTCTTTGCGGACAATGCTCCCGTGAGTTTTCTCCCGTCTCCGCGCTTTCGCCCCATGCGCTTCAGGTAATCAAGCATATGCTGCGGCACAGCTTCAACAGGCACCTCTTTGTTGTAGAAGAACGGGCACATCTCAAATTTTGGCCACAGGGTCTTTGGGATCTCTATGTCTACTTCCGCGAATCCGAACCATTTCCCTTCTTTGAGCCTTTGTGTTAGTATGGGAGGGCGGTTTGGTAGTTATAGTGCACGACCCTTCCCTTCCCGCAAGGCATGTCTCTGAGCATGGTTGACAAGTACAAAGCATTGGCGTCGTAACCTAGGATATTTTTGCAAAGACGGGGTTCCGCTATCGATGAGACCTTATCTTCGTGACTCCAACTTCATGGTATCTTGTGAAAACAAGGCTCGGACCACCGACAACAGCTTCTTTCAACATCTCATACGCTTCTTTGTCCGGGCTGTAAAGCTCCGCGCCCCGCTCAACACATCCGTGGAGCAAGTAATGTAAACTCACACCTGGGATGCTGACAGCGTCTTTCAGAATGTCGATTCCCTTCTCATTGTAGAGAGCACGCATCTTTTCCAGAGCCTCGAGGCCAGGAGCCACATCGAGATTATTGTAGTAACGCAGCCAGTCTGCGAAGGTATACATGCCCTTTTCTTTGAACAGACGCTGACACCCCTCCCATTCCTCCCGCGTAAGAACGTAGTCGCCCTTCAGCTTAGAATACCAATCCTCATATTTCGGAAGTCCGCGAAAATCAAGTTTTTCAGAAGTGTCAAACCACTCGTACGGAAACCAAGATTTTACAGTGGCACATTCATAGGCTTTCGCCCATTTCTCGTAGCTGGTCCCCGGACCTAAATAGTTCATGATATCAAGAAAACGAAAGCTGTTCGTCAGAATAAACATGATCTTGTTTCCATTTTTCGCCACTCTGACTTTTCCGGTTGTGTCAGATAGACGCTCCGCGAAATGCTCTCTGATCAGGTTCAGATCGTATCGCCCGGAGTTGAACCCAAGAACTGGCACCTGATCGCACTATTCTTGGATTTTAATGCGCCGAGCATTTGGAAGCATCTCGAAGTCATCCGGCATGAACGTTGCTCGTACTTTGGTCCGGATTTTTTTCCCGCGCCGCTCCAACTCTTCCATGAACTTGCGGTCCAGCTCCGCTGGGTTTTTGTCACATATGTGTGTGGGTTCACGATCCAGGGTGTCCCCGACACTCACCGAGATTGGTACGTGTGCGTTTTCAATCGTAAGCATACCTGTCGGCTCCTTCCGCTGATTCTTATCCCCGTATGCTTCAAAATCGTACAAGATCGCGTGTGGGAAGCTTTGCGTTTAAAGCTGTGGAAACTCCAAATCTATTTCCCCTACTTCACATGCCCATGTCTCAATTACGTGGAAGCCAGCAGCTCGGAGCGCTTTTGTGCGTTTTACAGTTGCTTTAAACCGGTCTCCTCGTGTTTGGTCATTGTGGGTAATGATTTTATAACGATCGTTCGGGTAACATTTTCGGCATCCGTGCCAGTGACAGCCGTGGTATTGAAATACAGTCCTCGTTTTGGAGTCATATCCGTCAACAGGTGCATGGTTAACCAACCGCTCGCCGCCGTGCCCGCATGTCGCGTGGTGAATGTGAATTTTACGCCGCGCTGCTTCTTGTTCAAGCCAGCGAAGAGATTCTGGAGAAGCTGCATGTTTTGGATAAAAGGCCTTCTCGAAAGCTGTCTGCGGTGCTTCGACTCTTTCGGCCGGGCATTTGATCACCATCTTCCCTTGGGCGCACGTTTGGGTATGCCGTTGAAGGTTGCAAGCTTGAGTGAATCTTGCACGGCAATGAACACATGCATACGTTTTTGCAAGCTTCGAAATATCCTTGATAACAAACGCGTGCCCCTCGTAAATTCCGATTGTCAGAATGTTCGTTAGCTTGGGCGGCGGGTTCCGCCTAAGATGCCATACCACTTCACCCTCCCGTTCAGGCTCATAGACACGGATACCGAGCCAATTCGAGAAATTTTTTTTCTGATTCAGATGTCTTTCAACCCGATCAAGTTCATGGAACGAAATTTTCAGGCAATCGTTTGGAGTAGCTCTGAGTTCAAAGAAACTCTTAGCAAGCTCCGTGCTGCTGTTGTGCTTCGATCTGGTCTTTCACCGCGGTGTACAGCAATGCAGCGCCAGAGACACAAGTTGTCCTGATAGGTGTCCAGCGCCAGCATCGATCGGCCATGCGCAAGGTTACGCAGCCAAATTGGTAAGAGGCCTGTTCCCAACTGTGGTTGTCGGTCTAACACAACCTTTACATCAACATTGAAGTGGTTTTCAAACACCCACTTCGTGTCCGGTCTTTCGATGTTGTCAGAGTCCAAGCGTACCTTCTCCCGTTCACTTAACCATTTATCCACCTCAGACAGGTGTTTAAACCAAGGTGAGCCAACGTTAGTGTAATACATAATGACCGTTCCATCTTCAATGTTGCGCAGCTGATACGAGAAAATGTGTCTGGCATAGAAAGATGTGTGAATGTTCTCTCGTATTTTTTACCATAAAATCGGGTGTCCGATCTCTTTCCAGTCCTCGGATGAAGCGCCATCGTAAGAAACAGCGCCCCCTTTTCTCTTCTCCCTTATGTTCGGTATTATCATACATATCAAGAATCTCATTCTGATAGTTTGTAACATTTCGGATATTCTCTAGAGAAATTGGATCAAACTTCCTCAAAATTTCTTGTATTTTTCTCCCCCTTCTTTTACGAGGAGGAGTGGTCGGTTGAAAAGGTTTAGGAAGAAAGGGCTTACCTAAACTCTTCTCCACTTTCTAAGAAATAGGTTTATCCAATATGTTCTGAATAATTTTTCGAACAGCAGGAGCGTCCTTTGCAAGTAATTGCTCTAAGGCTTGTAACGTTGCTGGATCAAGTTCTTTCAAAAGTTCTTCAATGTTTATGTTAAGTACAGACATTGCAACTTGGATATAACAAAGATATGTAACGCTCTAATTGAGAAGCTTTTTGATATAATACAAGATTTGTGTTTATCTAATTGAAAGAATTTTTAAAAATAATACGAGATGCTTCATTTTAAAATTTTCTTCTTTTTTGAATGCTGGGTGGTTTAAAATAGGAAAATATGGGTGTAAGAATGAGGTGGTATTTGTCGAATTCACCTATTACTACTACACTCTTTGTGGCCTAAAATTAGGCGCAAAAACTTAATTCGCGGTCTCAGCTGTATGCACACAGGTCAACAAGGCATTCAAATCGTTTATGACCATCAGAATAAAAATTCCTTTTGTTGAATTGTACAAAGAATGCACGATATGTGCGATTCTTAGGGTAAATACCCCAATTTGTCTAGCAGCCACAGAGGCAAAAATATGCTGCAAAATGCTGCGCAGAGGCCCAATAACAATGCAAAACCCTCGGGGCTATCAGAGAAATTTTTATTGCGTAGAAAGTCTGCAATTTTGTCGGTAGGGTGGAAATTTCAGTGTATAGCAAAAATCATTGTGGCGCTATTGTTATAGGATTTGGCGATACTTAGTTTGTCGACACTTTTTGTGGCCTAGAATTAGGCCCAAAAACTTAATTCGCGGTCTCAGCTGCATCCACAAAGGTCAAAAATGCATTCAAATCCTTTCGGACCATCAGAATAAAAATTCCTTTTGTTGAATTGTACAAAGAATGCACCAAATGTGCCATCCTTAGGGAAAATACCTTAATTTTTCTAGCAGCCACGGAGGAAAAAACATGCTGCACAATGCTGCGCAGAGGCCCAATAATAATGCAAATCCCTCGGGGCTATCAGAAAAAACTGCTTATTGCGTAGAAAGTATGCACTTTTGTCGGTAAGGTGGAAATTTCAATGTATAGCAAAAATCATTGTGGCGCTATTCTAATAGGATTTGGCGATACTTAGTTTGTCGACACTCTTTGTGGCCTAGAATTTGGCACAAAAACTTAATCCACAGCCTCAGCAGCATGCATAAAGGTCAAAAAGGTATTGAAATCCTTTGGGACCATCAGAATAAGAATTACTTTTGTTGAATTGTACAAAGAATGCACGATATGTGCGATCCTTAGGGTAAATACTCCAATTTGTCTAGCAGCCACAGAGGAAAAATGATGCTGCCCAATTCTGTGCAGACGCCCAATAATAATGCAAATCCCTCTGGGCTATCAGAAAAAAATGTTTATTGCGTAGAAAGTCTGCAATTTTGTCGGTAAGGTTGCAATTTCAGTGTATAGCTGAAATCATTGTGGCGCTATTGTTATAGGATTTGGCGATACTTAGTTTGTCGACACTCTTTGTGCCCTAGGATTAGGCGCAAAAAAACTTAATTGGCGGTCTCAGCTGCATACACACAGGTCAAAAGGCATTCTAATCCTTTGGGAACATCAGAATAAAAATTCCTTTTGTTGAATTGTACAAAGAATACACGATATGTGCGATGCTTAGGGTAAATACCCCAATTTGTCTAGCAGCCACAGAGGAGAAACCATGCTGCACAATGCAGTGCAATGCTGCCCAGAGGCCCAATAATAATGCAAATCCGTCGGGGCTATCAGAAAAAATGTTTATTGCGTAGAAAGTCTCAAATTTTGTCGGTAAGGTGCAAATTTCAGTGTATAGCAAAAATTATTGTGGTGCTATTCTTATAGGTTTTCGCGATACTTAGTTTGTCGACACTCTTTGTCGCCTAGAATTAGGCCCAAAAACTTAATTCGCGGTCTCAGCAGCATGCATAAAGGTCAAAAAGGCATTGACATCCTTTGGGACCATCAGAAGAAAAATTCTTTTTGTTGAATTGTACAAAGAATGCACGATATGTGCGATCCTTAGGGTAAATACCCCAATTTGTCTAGCAGCTACAGAGGCAAAAACATGCTGCGCAATGCTGCGCAGAGGCCCAGTAATAATGCAAATCCCTCGGGGCTATCAGAAAAATGTTTATTGCGTAGAAAGTCTGCAATTTTGTCGGTAAGGTTGAAATTTCAGTGTATAGCAGAAATCATTGTGGCGCTATTCTGATAGAATTTGGCAATACTTAGTTTGTCGACACCCTTTGTGGCCTAGAATTAGGTGCAAAAACTTTATTGGCGGTCTCAGCTGCATACACACAGGTCAAAAGGCATTCAAATCCTTTGGGAACATCAGAATAAAAATTCCTTTTGTTGAATTGTACAAAGAATGCACGATATGTGCGATCCTTAGGGTAAATACCTCAATTAGTCTAGCAGCCACAGAGGGAAAAACATGCTGCGCTATGCTGTGCAATGCTGCCCAGAGGCCCAATAATAACGCAAATCCCTCTGGGCTATTAAAAAAACAGGTTTATTGCGTAGAAACTCTCAAATTTTGTCGGTAATGTGCAAATTTCAGTGTGTAACAAAAATTATTGTGGTGCTATTGTTATAGGATTTGGCGATACTTAGTTTGTCGACACTTTTTGTGGCCTAGAATTAGGCCCAAAAACGTAATTCGCAGTCTCAGCTCCATGCACAAAGGTCTAAAAAGCATTCAAATCCTTTGGGACCATCAGAATAAAAATTCCTTTTGTTAGAATTGTACAAAGAATGGACGATATGTGCGATCCTTAGGCTAAATACCCCAATTTGTCTAGCACCCACGGAGGCAAAAACATGCTGCGCAATGCTGCGCAGAGGCCCAATAATAATGCTAATCCCTCAGGGCTATCAGAAAAAATGTTTATTGCCTAGAAAGTCTGCACTTTTGTCGGTAAGATGGAAATTTCAGTGTATAGCAAAAATCATTGTGGCGCTTTTCTTATAGGATTCGGCGATACTTAGTTTGTCGACAATATTTGTGGCCTAGACTTAAGCGCAAAAACTAAATTCGCTTTCTCAGCTAAATGCACAAAGGTCAAAAAGGCATTCAAATCCTCTGGGACCATCAGAATAAAAATTCCTTTCGTTGAATTGTTCAAAGAATGCACGATATGTGCGATCCTTTGAGTAAATACCCCAATTTGTCTAGCAGCCACAGAGGCAAAAACATGCTGCGCAATACTGTGCAGAGGCCCAATAATAATGAAAATCCTTCGGGGCTATGAGAAAAAATGTTTATTGCGTAGAAAGTCTGCAATTTTGTCGGTAAGGTGGAAATTTCAGTGTATAGAAAAAATCATTGTAGCGCTATTGTTATAGGATTTGGAGATACTTAGTTTGTCGCAACTTTTTGTGGCCTAGAATTAGGCCCAAAACTTAATTTGCGGTCTCAACTGCATGCACAAAGGTCAAAAAGCATTCAAATTCTTTGGGACCATCAGAATAAAAATTCGTTTTGTTGAATTGTACAAAGAATGCACGATATGTGCGATCCTTTGGGTAAATACCCCAATTTGTCTAGCAGCCACAGAGGCAAAAACATGCTGCACAATGCTGCGCAGAGGCCCAAGAAAAATGCAAATCCCTCAGGGGTATCAGAAAAAACGTTTATTGCGTAGAAAGGCTGCAATTTTGTCGTAAAGGTGGAAATTTCAGTGTATAGCAAAAATCATTGTGGCGCTATTCTTATAGGATTTGGCGATACTTAGTTTGTCGACACTTTTTGTGGCCTAGAATTAATCCCAAAAACTTAACTCACGGTCTCTGCTGCTTGCACAAAGGTCAAAAAAGCATTTTAAGCCTTTGGGATAATCAGAATAAAAGTTCCTTTTGTTGAATTGTACAAAGAATGCGCGATATGTGCGATCCGTAGGGTAAATACCCCAACTTGTCGAGCAGCCATAGAGACGAAAACATGCTGCGCAATGCTGTGCAGAGGCCGAATAGTAATGCAAATCCGTCGGGGTTATCAGAAAAAAATGTTTCTTGCGTAGCAAGTCTGCAATTTTGTCGGTAAGGTGGAAATTTTACTGTATAGCAAAATTCATTGTGGTGCTATTCTTATAGCATTTGGCGATACTTAGTTTCTCGACACTTTTTATAACATACAATTAGGCCCAAACCCTTAATTGGCGGTCTTAGCTGCATGCAGAAATGTGAAAAAGGCATTCAAATCCTTTGGGATCATCAGAATAAAAATTCCTTTTGTTCAATTGTACAAAGAATGCACGATATGTGCGATCCTTAGGGTAACTACCCCAATTTGTCTAGCAGCCACAGAGGCAAAAACATGCTGCGCAATGCTGCGCAGAAGCCCAATAATGATGCAAGTCCCTCGGGGCTATAAGAAAAAAATGTTATTGCGTAGAAAGGCTGCAATTTCTTCGGTAAGGTGGAAAGTTCAGTGTATAGCAAAAATCATTGTGGTGCTGTTGTTATCGGATTTGGCGATACTTAGTTTGTCCACACTTTTTGTGGCCTAGAATTAGGCCCAAAAACTTACTTCGCGGTCTCAGCTGCATGCACAAAGGTCAAAAAGGTATTCAAATCCTTTGGGACCATGAGAATAAAAATTCCTTTTGTTGCATTGTACAAAGAATGCACGATATGTGCGATACTTAGGGTAAATACCCCAATTTTTCTAGCAGTCACAGAGGCAAAAACATGCTGCGCAATGCTGTGCAGAGGCCCAATAATAATGCAAATCCCTAGGGGCATCAGAAACAAATGTTTATTGATTAGAAAGTCTGCAATTTTGCCGGTAAGGTAGAAATTTCAGTGTATAGCAAAATTCATTGTGGCGCTATTCTTATAGCATTTGGCGATACTTAGTTTCGCGGCACTTTTTATAACATACAATTAGGCCCAAAAACTTAATTTGCGGTCTTAGCTGTAGCACAAATGTCAAAAAGGCATTCAAATCGTTTGGGACCATCAGAATAAAAATTAAGTTTGTTCAGTTGTACAAAGAATGCATGATATGTGCCATCCTTAGGGTAAATACCCCAATTTGTCTAGTAGCCACAGAGGGAAAAACATGCTGCCCAATGCATCACAGAGGCCCAATAATAACGCAAATCCCTCGGCGCTATCAGAAAAAAATGTTTATTGCGTAGAAAGTCTGCAATTTTGTCGGTAGGGTGGAAATTTCAATGTATGGCAAAAATAATTGTGGCGCTATTCTTATATTATTTGGCGATACTTAGTTTGTCGACACTTTTTGTGACCTAGAATTAGGCCCAAAAACTTAATTTGGGGTTTCAGCTGCCTGCACAAAGGTCAAAAAGGCATTCAAATCCTTTGGGACAATCAGAATAAAAATTCCTTTTGTTGAATTGTACAAAGAATGCGCGATATGTGTGATCCTTAGGGTAAATACCCCAATTTGTCTAGCAGCCACAGAGACCAAAACATGCTGCGCAATGCTGCGCAGAGGCCCAAGAATAATGCAAATCCGGCGGGGCTATTAGAAAAAAAATGTTTATTGCGTAGAAAGTCTGCAATTTTGTCGGTAAGGTGGTAATTTTAGTGTAGAGCAAAATTCATTGTGGCGCTATTCTTATAGTATTTGGCGATACTTAGTTTCTCCACACTTTTTATAACATACAATTAGGCCCAAAAACTTAATTGGCGGTCTTAGCTGCATGCACAAATGTCAAAAAGGCATTCAAATCCCTTAGGACCATCAGAATAAAAATTCCTTTTGTTGAATTGTACAAAGAATGCACGATATGTGTGATCCTTAGGGTAACTACCCCAATTTGTCTAGCAGCCACAGAGGCAAAAACATGCTGCGCAATGCTACGCAGAGGCCCACTAATAATGCAAATCCGTCGGGCCTATACGAAAAAAACGTTTATTGCGTAGAAAGGCTTCAATTTTGTCGGTAAGGTGGAAAGATCAGTGTATAGCAAAAATCATTGTGGTGCTGTTGTTATCGGATTTGGCGATACTTAGTTTGTGGACACTTTTTGTAGGCCTAGAATTAGGCCCAAAAACTTAATTTGCGGTCTCAGCTACATGCACAAAGGTCAAAAAGGCATTCAAATCCTTTGGGACCATCAGAATAAAAATTCCTTTTGTTGAATTGTACAAAGAATGGACGATATGTGTGATCCTTAGGGTAACTACCCCAATTTGTCTTGCAGCCACAGAGGATAAAACATACTGCGCAATGCTGCGCAGAGGCCCAATAATAATGCAAATAACTCGGGGCTACGAGAAAAAATGTTTATTGCGTAGAAAGTCTGCAATTTTGTCGCTAATGCAGAAATTTCAGTGTATAGCAAAGATCATTGTGGCACTATTCTTATAGGATTTGGCTATACTTAGTTTGTCGACACTTTTTGTCCCCTAGAATTAGGCCCAAAAACGTAATTCGCGGTCTCAGCTGCATGCAAAAAGGTCAAAAAGCCATTGAAATCCTTTGGGACCATCAGAATAAAACTTCCTTTTGTTAAATTGCACAAAGAATGCACGATATGTGCCATCCTTAGGGTAAATATCCCAATTTGTCTCGCAACCACAGAGACAAAATCCCTCAGGGCTACCAGAAAAAATGTTTATTGCGTGGAAAGTCTGCAATTTTGACGGTAAGGTGAAAATTTCAGGGTATAGCAAAATTCATTGTGGCGCTATTCTTAAAGGATTTGGCGATACTTAGTTTGTCGACACTTTTTGTGGCCTAGAAATAGGCACAAAAATTAACTGGCGGTCTTAGCTGCATGCAGAAAGGTCAAAAAGCCATTGAAATCCTTTGGGATTTTCCAAATAAAAATTCCTTTTGTTGAATTGTATAAAGAATGCGGGATATGTGCGATCCTTAAGGTAAATACAATAATTTGTCTAACAGCCACAGAGGGAAAAACATGTTGTGCAATGCTGCGCAGAGGCCCAATAATAATGCAAATCCCTTAGGGCTATCAGAAAAATATCTTTATTGCGTAGAAAGTCTGCAATTTTGTCGGTTAGGTGGAAATTTCAGTGTATAGCAAAAATCATTGTGGCGCTATTCTTATAGGATTTGGCGATACTTAGTCTGTGGACACTTTTTGTGGCCTAGAATTAGGCCCAAAAACTTAATTGGCGGTCTCAGCTGCGTGCACAAAGGTCAAAAAAGCATTTTAATCCTTTGGGACCAACAGAATAAAAATTTCTTTTGTTGAATTGTACAAAGAATGCAAGATATGTGCGATCCTTAGTGTAAATACCCCAATTTGTCTAGCAGCCACAGAGGCAAAAACATGCTGCAGAATGCTGCGCAATGCTGCACAGAGGCCCGATAATAATGGAAATCCCTGAAATTTTAAAATTTCAACCTTATGGACAAAATTGCAGACGTTCTACGCAATAAATATATTTTTCTGATAGGCCCAAGGGATTTGCATTATTATTAGGCCTCTGCGCAGAACTGTGCAGCATGTTCTTACCTCTGTGGCTGCTAGACAAATTGGGGTATTTACCCTAAGGATCGCATACATCGTGCATTCTTTGTACAGTTCAACAAAAGGAATTTTTATTCTGATAGTCCCAAAGGATTTGAATGCCTTTTTGACCTTTGTGCATGCAGCTGAGACCGCGAATTAAGTTTTTGGGCCTAATTTTAGCCCACACAAAGTGTCCACAAACTAAGTATCGCCAAATCCTATAAGAATAGCGCCACAATGATTTTTGCTATACACTGAAATTTCCACCTTACCGACGAAATTCCAGACTTTCTACGCAATAAACATTTTTTCTGAGAGCCCCGAGGGATTTGCATTATTATTGGGCCTCCTCACAGCATTGGGCAGCACGTTTTTGCCTCTGTGGCTGCTAGACAAATTGGGGTATTTACCCTAAGGATTCCACATATCTTGCATTCTTTGTACAAGTCAACAGAGGGAATTTTTATTCTGATGGTCCCAAAGGATTTGAATGCCTTTTTGACCTTTGTGCATGTAGCTGAGACCGCTAATTAACTATTTGGGCCTAATTCTAGGCCACAAAAAGTGTTGACAAACTACGTATCGCCAAATGCTATAACACTAGCGCCACAAAGATTTTTACTATACACTGAAATTCCCACGTTACCGTCAAAATTGCAGACTTTCTACGCAATGAACATTGTTTCTGATAGCCCCGAAGGATTTGCATTATTATTGGGCCTCTGCGCAGCATTGCGCAGCATGGTTTTGCCTCTGTCGCTGCTACACAAATTGGGGTACTTACCCTATGGATCGCACACATCATGCATTCTTTGTACAATTTAACAAACAGGAATTTATATTCTGATGGTCCCAAAGGATTTGAATACCTTGTTGACCCTTGTGCATGCAGCTGAGACCGGGAATTTAGTTTCTGGGCCTAATTCTAGGCCACAAAAAGTGTCGACAAACTAAGTATCGCCAAATTCTATAAGAATAGCGCCACAATGATTTTCGCTATACACTGAAATTTCCACATTACCGACGAAATTGCAGACTTTCTACGCAATAAACATTTTGTTCTGATAAACCCCAGAAATTTCCATTATTATTGGGCCTCTGCGCAGCATTGCGCAGCATGGTTTTGCCTCTGTGGCTGCTAGACAAATTGGGGTATTTACCCTAAGGATCGCACATATCGTGCATTCTTTGTACAATTCAACAAAAGGAATTTTTATTCTGATGGTCACAAAAGATTTGAATGCCTTTTTGAAATCTGTGCATGCAGCTGAGACCGCGAATTAAGTTTTTGGGCCAAATTCAAGGCCACAAGTAGTGTCGACAAACTAAGTATCGCCAAATCTTATAACAATAGCGCCACATTGATTTTTGCTATACAGTGAAATTTCCACGTTATCGACAAAATTGCAGACTTTCTATGCAATAAACATTTTTTCTGATAGCCTTGAGGGATTTGCATTATTGCCTCGGTGGCTGCCAGACAAATTGGGGTATTTACCCTAAGGATCGCACATATCGTGCATTCTTTGTACAATTCAACAAAAGGAATTTTTATTCTGATGGTCCCAAAGGATTTGAATGCCTTTTTGACGTTTGTGCATGTAGCTGAAACCGCAAATTAAGTTTTTGGGCCTATTTCTAGGCCACAAAAAGTGTCGACAAACTAAGTATCGCCAAATCTTATAACAATTGCGCCACATTTATTTTTGCTATACACTGAAATTTCCACGTTACCGACAAAATTGCAGACTTTCTATGCAATAAACATTTTTTCTGATAGCCCCGAGGGATTTGAATTAGTACTGGACTTCTGCGCAGCATTGCGCAGCATGTTTTTGCCTCTGTGGCTGCTAGAGAAATTGGGGTATTTACCCTAAGGATCGAACATATCGTGCATTCTTTGTAGAATTCAACCAAATGGAATTTTTATGCTGATGGTCCCAAAGGATTTGAATGCCTTTTTGACCTTTGTGCATGCAGCTGAGACCGCGAATTAAGTTTTTGGGCCTAATTCTAGGCCATAAAAAGTGTCTGCAAACTAAGTATCGCCAAATCCTATAAGAATAGCGCCACAATGATTTTTGCTATACACTAAAATTTCCACCTTACCAACAAAATTGCAGACCTTCTAAGCAATAAACATTTTTTTCTGATAGCCCCGAGGGATTTGCATTATTATTGGGCCTCTGAGCAGCATTGCGCAGCATGTTTTTGCCTCTGTGGCTGCTAGACAAATTGGGGTATTTACCCTAATGATCGCACATATCGTGCATTCTTTGTAGAATTCAACCAAATGGAATTTTTTTTTCTCATGGTCCCAAAGGATTTGAATGCCTTTTTGACCCTTGTGCATGCAGCTGAGACAACGAATTAAGTTTTTGGGCCTAATTCTAGGCCACAAAAAGTGTGGACAAACTAAGTATCGCGATATCCTATAAGAATAGCGCCACATTGATTTTTGCTATACACTGAAATTTCCACCTTGCCGAAAAAATTGCAGACTTTCTACGCAATAAACAGTTTTTCTGATAGCCCCGAGGGATTTCCATTATTACTGGATTTCTGCGCAGCATTGCACAGCATGTTTTTGACTGTGTGGCTGCCAGGCAAATTGGGGTATTTACCCTAAGGATCGCACATATCGTGCATTCTTTGCACAATTCAACAAAAGGAATTTTTATTTTGATGGTCCCAAAGGATTTGAATGCCTTTTTGACCTTTGAGCATGCAGCTGAAACCGCGAATTAAGTTTTTGGGCCTAATTCTAGGCCACAAAAAGTGTTTCCAAACTAAGTATCGCGATATCCGATAAGAATAGCGCCACAATGATTTTTGCTATACACTGAAATTTCCACGTTACCGACAAAATTGCAGACTTTCTACGCAATAAACTTTTTTTTCTGATAGCCCTGAGGGATTTGCATTATTATTAGGCCTCTACGCAGCATTGCGCAGCATGTTTTTGTCTCTGTGGCTGTTAGACAAATTGGGTATTTACCCTGAGGATCGCACATATCGTGCATTCTTTGTACAATTCAACAAAAGGAATTTTTATTCTGATGGTCCCAAAGGATTTGAATGCCTTTTTAACCTTTGTGCATGCAACTGAGATCGCGAATTAAGTTTTTGGGCCTAATTTTAGGCCACAAATGTGTCGACAAACTAAGTATCGCCAAATCTTATAACAATTGCGCCACATTTATTTTTGCTATACACTGAAATTTCCACGTTACCAACAAAATTGCAGACTTTGTACGCAAGAAACATTTTTTTCTGATAGCCCCGAGGGATTTGCATTATTACCGGGCCTCTGCACAGCATTGCGCAGCATGTTTTTGCCTCTGTGGCTGCTAGACAAAATGGGGTATTTACCCTAAGGATCGCACATATCGTGCATTCTTTGTACAATTCAACAAAAGGAATTTTTATTCTGATGGTCCCGAAGGATTTGAATGCGTTTTTTATCTTTGTGCGTGCAGCTGAGACCGCGAATTAAGTTTTTGTGCCAAATTTTAGGCCACAAAGAGTGTCGACAAACTAAGTATCGCCAAACGCTATAAGAATAGCGCCACAATGACTTTTGCTATACACTAAAATTTCTACGTTACCGACAAAATTGCAGACTTTCTGCGCATTAAACATTTTTTCTCATCGGGCAGAATGGCCGGACATTTACGCATAATAATGAGGTACCGTGGCGAACCATTGAAGCATGAACGCTCCATAAAAGGGCCACAATAAGAGAGAAAAGGGACGAATATGGCGAATATTACTCACTAAAATCGCTATTTCGAAACTCTCACAGGCTACGTTTTTAAGATGAAACAGCGGATTTTTGTAGTTAAAGGGCACACCTACAACGGTATGTAAAAAATAGGAAAATACAACAAGAACAACTTCCAGACTTTTTGCTTTCAAAAATGTGCATTTTCGGGATTTTTTATATGGGTTTAGACCCGTATTAAAATTCAGCTTGGAGTCTTTTTCGAAATAAGCAACAAACTCCGTATGAAACAGCAGATTATCGAAGATACATGTTTCCCCTACACCCTGGTGGTTTTTCGTCCAAATTCGAGGAGAAGACGTTCCAGACTTTTACCTTTGAAAATCCGAGGTTCAAAATTCGCGCGTGTTCCGAGCCAAGTCTTTGTTTTACCGTATAACAATGGTTACCATGAATAAACAATAAGTAGCTAAACTCTATTGTAATAAACTAAATGCAGTCATCTGTAAATGGAGTATTTATCCAAATTGCGTCTAAAATAGGTACGCGCGAAATTTGAATACCGTATGGATATCCGCTTATTAGATAAGATTTTCTTTTAGCAACGAGAGATCACGAGCACTCAAAGCTACAAAAATGGTTTCTGTACGATCAATGCGTGCCATTTCTGATAAAAAAGACTAACTGATCGTAGTGATAAAACCCATTCAGTCTATAAACTAACATATGCAGTAGATGTGATCACTGAATCGCCTGTGTGCCACATATCCATATGATCGGTACTAGACTACGAGCAGTCTCTCTTTTCGCTCAGGGATAGTCGAGGCAAACGAACAAGCGAGCGGGCGCGAACATCTACTGCTGTGAAACGTGACGGAGCACTGCACTAGCGGTTCGACACGAGCCGCTGTTTTGGTTTACATAAAAGTTAAAAAGCTCCCAAAGACAGAAGCAAAACGTTGCGGCGTCTGCTGCTTCCGCGCACTAACAAGCGAAATGCTAAGTTTATTTACGACATAATCATCTCGCTCGCGCAGAGACAATTCAAAAGGGTCTTCTTTCTGTGTTGTAAACGAAACAACTCTAACAATGTCCACGCAATAAATCAAAATGGAAAACCGTTTCATGAAATGTTCTTCTAAAATATGTGCATATGTGCAATTTTGCGAAACAAAAGGAGAAACAAAAGCGCCCCGCGTTCATTGTTAAGTTGTGCCGCCAATATCATGATAATGAGCATCGCTTTGCGTTCATAATAAACAATGAATTAAGCTCTTTCTAAGCGTCAACGAATAACAATGCGCGATATGACAGACCTACAAACTTTCTTGCACTGGAAGTAAATGTCCCGAGAACAATAGGCATTCTGCGCGATGTGATAGCACCAAGGGATTCGCATTATTATTGGACCTCTGCACAGCATTGCGCAGCATGTTTTTGTCTCTGCAATGCATGTTTTTGTTTACGCAATAAACATTTTTTCTGATAGCCCCGAGGGATTTGCATTATTATTGGGCCTCCGCGCAGCATTGCGCGGCATGTTTTTGTCTCTGTGGCTGCATTCTTTGTACAATTCAACAAAAGGAATTTTTATTCTGATGGTCCCAAAGGATTTAAATGCCTTTTTGACCTTTGTGCATGCAGCTGAGACCGCAAATTAAGTTTTTGGGCCTAATTCTAGTCCTACAAAAAGTGTCAATAAACTAAGTACCGCCAAATCCTATAAGAATAGCGCCACAATAATTTTTGCAATACACTGAAATTTCCACCTTACCGACAAAATTGCAGATTTCTACGCAATAAACATTTTTTTCTGATAGCTGCGAGGGATTTGCATTATTAATGGGCCTCTGTGCAGCATTGCGCAGCATGTTTTCGCCTCTGTGGCTGCTAGACAAATTGGGTTATTTACCTTAAGGATCGCACATATCGCGCATTCTTTGTACAATTCAACAAAAGGAATTTTTTTTCTGATTGTCCCAAAGGATTTGAATGCCTTTTTTACCTTTGTGCTTGCAGCTGAGACCGCGAATTAAATTTTTGGGCCTAATTCTAGACCGCAAAGAGTGTCAACAAACTAAGTATTGCCAAACGCTATAAGAATAGCGCCATAATTATTTTTGCTATACACTAAAATTTCCACCTTACCGACAAAATTGCAGACTTGCTACGCATTAAACATTTTTTTTCTGATAGTACCGAGGGATTTGCATTATTATTGGGCCTCTGCGCAGCATTGCGCAGCATGTTTTTGCCTCTGTGGCTGCTAGACAAATTGGGGTATTTACCCTAAGGATCGCACACATCGTGCATTCTTTGTACAATTCAAGAAAAGGAACTTTTATTCTGATGGTCCCAAGGGAATTAAATGCCTTTTTGACCTTTGTGCATGCAGCTGAGACCGCGAACTAAGTTTTTGGGCCTAATTCTAGGTTACAAAAAGTGTCAACAAACCAAGTATCGCCAAATCCTATAAGAATAGCGCCACAATGATTTTTGCTATACACTAAAATTTCTACCTTACCAACAAAATTTTAGACTTTCTACGCAATACACATTTTTTCTGATAGCCCCGAAAGATTTGCATTATTATTGCGCCTCTGCACAGCATTGCGCAGCATGTTTTTGCTTCTGTGGCTGCTAGACAAATTGGGGTATTTACCCTAAGGATCGAACATATCGTGCATTCTTTGTACAATTCAAGAAAAGGAATTTTCATTCTGATGGTCCCAAAGGATTTGAATGCCTTTTTGGCCTTTGTGCATGCAACTGAGACCGCGAATTAAGTTTTTGGGCCTAATTTTAGGCCACAAAAAGTTTCGACAAACTAAGTATCGCTAAATCCTATAAGAATAGCGCCACAATGATTTTTGCTATGCACTGAAATTTCCACCTTACCGACAAAATTGCAGACTTTCTACGCAATAAAATTTTTTTTCTGATAGCCCCGAGGAATTTGCATTATTATTGGGCGTCTGCACAGGATTGCGCAGCATGTTTTTGCCTCTGTAGCTGCTAGACAAATTAGTGTATTTACCTTAAGGATCGCACATATCGTGCGTTCCTTGTACAATTCACAAAAGGAATTTTTATTCTGATGGCCCAAAGGATTTGAATGCCTTTTTGACCTTTGTGCATGCAGCTGGGACCGCAATTAAGTTTTCGGGCCTAATTCTAGGCCACAAAAAGTGTCGACAAACTAAGTATCGCCAGATCTTATAAGAATAGTGCCACAATGATTTTTGCTAGACACTGAAATTTCCACCTTACCGACAAAATTGCAGACCTTTTCAGCAATAAACATTTTTTGTGATAGCCCCGAGGGATTTGCATTATTAATAGGGCTCTGCCCAGCATTGCGCAGCATGTTTTTGCCTCTCTGGCTGCTAGACAAATTGGGGTATTTACCCTAAGGATCGCAGATATTGTGCATTCTTTGTACAATTCAATAAAAGGAATTTTTATTCTGATGGTACCAAAGGATAAAATGACTTTTTGACTTTTGTGCATGCAGCTGAGACCGCCAATTAAGTTTTTGGGCCTAATTCTACGCCACAAAAAGTGTCGATAAACTAAGTATCGCCAAATCCTATAAGAATACCGCCCCAATGATTTTTGCTACACACTGAAATATTAAGCAATAAACATTTTTTTCTGATAGCCCCGAGGGATTTGCATTATTATTGGGCCTCTGCGCAGCATTGCGCAGCATGTTTTTGCCTCTGCAACTGCTAGATTAATTGGGGTATTTAACCTAAGGATAACACCTATCGTGCATTCTCTGTCCAATTCAACAAAAGGCATTTTTATTCTGATGGTCCCAAAGGAGTTGAATGCCTTTTTGACCTTTGTGCATGCAGCTCAGACCGCGAATGAAGTTTTTGGGCCTAATTGTAGGCCACAAAAAGTTTCGACAAACTCAGTATCGCCAAATCCTATAAGAATAGTGCCACAATGATTTTTGCTATACACTGAAATTTCCACCTTACCGACCAAATTGCAGACTTTCTACGCAATAAACATTTTTTTCTTATAGCTCCGAGAGATTTGCATTATTATTGGGCCTCTGCGCAGCACGTTTTTGCCTCTGTGGCTGCTTGACAAATTGGGGTATTTACCCGAAGGATTGCACATATCGTGCATTCTTTGTACATTTCAACAAAAGGAGTTTTCATTCTGATGGTTCCAAAGGATTTGAATGTCTTTTTCACCTTTATGCATGAAGCTGAGAACGTGAACTAAGTTTTTGGGCCTAATTCTAGGCCAGAAAAATTGTCGACAAACTAAGTATCGCCAAATCCAATGAGAATAGCGCCACAATGATTTTTGATAATACACTGAAATTTCCACCTTACCGACAAAATTGGAGACTTACTATGCAATAAACATTTTTTCTGATAGCCCCGAGGGATTTGCATTATTATTGGGCCTCTGCGTAGCATTGCGCAGCATGTTTTTGCCTCTGCAACTGCTAGATTAATTGGGGTAATTAACCTAAGGATAACACATATCGTGCATTCTCTGTCCAATTCAACAAAAGGCATTTTTATTCTGATGGTCCCAAAGGAGTTGAATGCCTTTTTGACCTTTGTGCATGCAGCCTAGACCGCGAACTAAGTTTTTGGGCCTAATTGTAGGCCACAAAAAGTTTCGATAAACTAAGTATCGCCAAATCCTATAAGAATAGTGCCACAATGATTTTTGCTATACACTGAAATTTTCATCTTACCGACTAAATTGTAGACTTTCTACGCAATAAACATTTTTTCTGATACCCCAAGGAATTTGCATAATTATTGGGCCTGTGCGCAGCATTGCGCAGCATGTTCTTGCCTCTGTGGCTGCTAACAAAATTAGGGTATTTACCTTAAGGATTGCACATATCGTGCATTCTTTGTACAATTCAACAAAAGGAATTTTTATTCTGATGGACCCAAAGGACTTGAATGCCTTTTTGACCTTTTTGCATGCAGCTGAGACCGCGAATTAAGTTTTTGGGCCTAATTCTAGGCCACAAAAAGTGTCGACAAACTAAGTATCGCCAATTCTATACGAATATCGCCACAATGATTTTTGCTATACACTGAAACTTCCACCTTACTGACAAAACTGCAGACTTTCTACGCAATAAACATTTTTTCTGATAGCCCAAAGGGATTAACATTATTATTGGGCCTGTGCGCAGCATTGCGCAGCATGTTTTTGCCTGTGTGGCCGCAAGACAAATTTTGGTATTTACCCTAAGGATCGCACATATCGTGCATTCCTTGTACAATTCACCAAAAGGGAGTTTTATTCTGATAATCCCAAAGGATTTGAATGCCTTTTTGACCTTTGGGCATGCAGCTAAGACTGCGAATTAAGTTTTTGGGCCTAATTCTAGGCCACAAAAAGTGTCGACAAACTAAGTATCGCCAAATCCTATAAGAATAGCGCCACATTGATTTTTGCTATACACTGAAATTTCCACCTTATCGACAAAATTGCAGACTTTCTACGGAATAAATATTTTTTTTCTCATAGCCCCGAGGGATTTGCATTATTATTGGGCCTCTGCGCAGCAGTTTCGCACCATGTTGTTGCCTCTGTGGCTGTTAGACAAATTGGGGTATTTACGCTAAGGATCGCACATATCGTGCATTCTTTGTACAATTCAACAAAAGGAATTTTTATTCTGATGGTCCCGAAGGATTTGAATGCCTTTTGGACCTTTGTACGTGCAGCTGACACTGCGAATTAAGTTTTTGGGCCTAATTCTAGGCCATAAAAAGTGTCGACAAACCAAGTATCGCCAAATCCTAAAAAAATACCGCCACATTGGTTTTTGCTATACACTGAAATTTCCACCTTACCTAAAAAATTGCAGGCTTTCTACGCAATAAACATTTTTTTCTCATAGCAGCGAGGGATTTGCATTATTATTGGGCCTCTGCGCAGCATTGCACAGCATGTCTTTGCCCTTGTGGCTGCTAGACAAATTTCGGTATTTACCCTAAGGATCGCACATATCGTGCATTCTTTGTACAATTCAACAAAAGGAATTTTTATTCTGATTGTCCCAAAGGATTTGAATGCCTTTTTGACCTTTATGCATACAGCTGAGACCGCGAATTCAGTTTTTGGGCCTAATTGTAGACCACAAAAAGTGTCGACAAACTAAGTATCGTCAATTCCTATAAGAATAGCGCCACAATGATTTTTGCTATACACTAAAACTTCCACCTTACCGACAAAGTCTAGACTTTCTACGCAATAAACATTTTTTCTGATAGCCAAAGGGATTAACATTATTATTGGGCCTCTGGGCAGCATTGCGCAGCATGTTTTTGCCTGTGTGGCGGCAAGACAAATTTTGGTATTTACCCTAAGGATCGCACATATCGTACATTCTTTGTACAATTCAACAAAAGGAATTTTTATTCTGATGGTCCCAAAGGATTTGAATGCCTTTTTGACCTTTGTACGTGCAGCTGAGACCGCGAGTTCAGTTTTTTGGGACTGATTCTAGGCCACAAAAAGTGTCGACAAACCAAGTATCGCCAAATCCTATAAGAATAGCGCCACATCGATTTTTGCCACACACTAAAATTTCAACCTTACCGACAAAATTGCAGATTTCCTACGCAATAATTATTTTTTTCTGATAGCCCCGAGGGATTTGCATTATTATTGGGCCTCTGCGCAGCATTGCACAGCATGTTGTTGTCTCTGTGGCTGCTAGACAAATTGGGGTATTTACGCTAAGGATCGCACATATCGTGCATTCTTTGTACAATTCAACAAAATCAATTTTTATTCTGATGGTCCCAAAGGATTTGAATGCTTTTATGACTTTTGTACGTGCAGCTGAGACCGCAAATTAAGTTTTTGGGACTAATTCTAGGCCACAAAAAGTGTCGACAAACCAAGTATCGCCAAATCCTATAAGAATAGCGCCACATCGATTTTTGCCACACACTAAAATTTCAACCTTACCGGCAAAATTGCAGATTTCCTACGCAATAATTATTTTTTTCTGATAGCCCCGAGGGATTTGCATTATTATTGGGCCTCTGCGCAGCATTGCACAGCATGTTGTTGTCTCTGTGGCTGCTAGACAAATTGGGGTATTTACGCTAAGGATCGCACATATCGTGCATTCTTTGTACAATTCAACAAAATCAATTTTTATTCTGATGGTCCCAAAGGATTTGAATGCTTTTATGACTTTTGTACGTGCAGCTGAGACCGCAAATTAAGTTTTTGGGACTAATTCTAGGCCACAAAAAGTGTCGACAAACTAATTATCGCCAAATCCTATAAGAATAGCGACACATCGATTTTTGCTACCACAGGCGTCCCAAACTCACGATTCGAGAAATCGATCGATTAAATGATTTATGTAAGCGTATGAATGATTTGTGTAAGCGTATGAGTGATTTATGTAAGCGTATCGAGTGGGACGTGACTACTTGAAGTGCGCGGTGTTGTGTTAAAATTTAGGCCGTTGGAAATTTGAGCGCTCTATAAGACTGTGTATGGAGTTTAAAATAACGCGGAATAAAAGCGCTCGACGAAATAAAATTTTACCTTCTTTTCAATAAAATAAAGTAAATGTACTCACCTTTCTTGATTTCTGTTGTCCTTTTGGGCTATTTCACCGTTTTTGGGGGGTCTTGAGGTTTTTGTCGTAGCCTTCATAAGACGAAGTCAAGGCTGGACAGAGCCATTTCGAACGAGCCGTGCCGCGAGGCCGTTTTCTCACCAAAATTCGAATCCACGGCTTGATTTTCCCTTTCGACGTAAAGAAGGAAAGTTCATTTTTCTCCTCGTCTGGTCAGCTTGGAAAAAACTTCATCCTTTCCGCTCCAATTCGAACGATTTATGCATCACTACTGGAGCTTTCAGCTTTCCTGAGCACCTTGTTCTCGTCTTTTCGACTACGGCACAGTTGGAAATCAAACTTTGCGACCGCTCCAGCGTGACAACTGCGACTGACCGGACGGGTGCACAGTCAAAATTTCCCATTAAAAATCTTACTCTTTCCCCACGACCCCAAGGGAGCATTTTGACGCCCCTTTGTAATGTAAGACCAATCGGGTGACAGATAAAGCGAAAGCCGGAAAATCGAATTCAAAAACCGTTTCTTTGCGCTCGGCATGCAATTCCTTTATGCATGATGCTTTCGAAGATGAAGACATTAGCTGATATGGATTGCATCATAGCTTCGCTTGGTCCCAACTGAGAAGCCAAAAACAAGCAAAAATGTTGGATATTCACTAAAGTGGAAATTTTGGTAAGTAAATAAAAACATTGGTATGCGATATACATGAGCGACAGTACTGTTGCACTGTTCAAAGTACACAAAGGGCCGTACACAGGTTCATACACAGTACACGCAACTCCGCTTGAACATACCACTGCCACCTTCAAACCAACAGCATTAAGATTTGATATGATCTCTTCAACCACGGTCGACTTTCCAGTTCCAGCCTGGCCAGTAATTAGTAAGTTATGGCCTCTAGAAGCCACACTCACAATCTGTGCTTGACCCGATGTTAAAACAAAACGCTCATTGTAGTGTTGACCCTTACATTTTTCGACTACCACTGACAACCATTAAATAGAAATTAAAGACAAAATTTTCCCTGATCCGAAGTTTGTGTTCTGATTGCCACGAAATGTTTGAGTTTTAGTTTGCACCTAAATTTTTCTCACCTCTAATTGATGTAACCCGTTCTGATAACAATAGAGCTTTATGATTACCATCGTAAAACGGCAAGTCGAAATACCAAAACAATTAACCATTTCCGGGAAGTTCTTGTGAAAAGCTTCATTAAAAAGTAGCAATTTCTATTTTGGATGCTTAAAATGACAACAAACTAAGGATTACCAATCGCACTTGCGGCAAAAATGGCAATATACCGACGCATTTTCCAAATAGAAAAAAGACAAATGATGACAATTAATGTCAATATAAAGTGAGATACTGTATATCCATCGCAGAGTAATCACAAACACGGCGCAAAGAAACGGATATGATCATGAGTTCGCGAGACGATTTTTCTCACCTTTAATTGATGTAAACCGTTCAGATAATAATAAATCGCAAACAACGACGCTTTAAAATCGTCAGCTTACCATCAACCCGGGCATCCTGTGAAAACTGCATAAAAAAGCAATTTCTAACCTTAATGCACAAAATGACAACGAGCCAGGGATTTCCATTGCGGCGTGCTAGCATCAATAATTACAACAGGCCGACGCATTTAGCAAATAAAACATGACAAAGCATGACAATGACAACTAATGTCCATTTAAACAGAAAATAATGTATATTCATTGCATGAAGAGTAGATTACGAACAATTTCCGAGCGCAAAGAAACGGTTTTTGAATTCGATTTTCCTGTTTTCGCTTTATCTGTCACGCGATTGGTCTTACATTACAAAGGGGCGTCAAAATGCTCCCTTGGGGCCGTGGGGAAAGAGTAAGATTTTTAATGGGAAATTTTGACTGTGCACCCGTCCGGTCAGTCGCAGTTGTCACGCTGGAGCGGTCGCAAAGTTTGATTTCCAACTGTGCCGTAGTCGAAAAGACGGGAACAAGGTGCTCAGGAAAGCTGAAAGCTCCAGTAGTGATGCATAAATCGTTCGAATTGGAGCGGAAAGGATGAAGTTTTTTCCAAGCTGACCAGACGAGGAGAAAAATGAACTTTCCTTCTTTACGTCGAAAGGGAAAATCAAGTCGTGGATTCGAATTTTGGCGAGAAAACGGCCTCGCGGCACGGCTCGTTCGAAATGGCTCTGTCCAGCCTTGACTTCGTCTTATGAAGGCTACGACAAAAACCTCAAAACCCCCCAAAAACGATGAAATAGCCCAAAAGGACAACAGAAATCAAGAAAGGTGAGTACATTTACTTTATTTTATTGAAAAGAAGGTAAAATTTTATTTCGTCGAGCGCTTTTATTCCACGTTATTTTAAACTCCATACACAGTCTTATAGAGCGCTCAAATTTCCAACGGCCTAAATTTTAACACAACACCGCGCACTTCAAGTAGTCACGTCCCACTCGATACGCTTACATAAATCACTCATACGCTTACATAAATCATTCATACGCTTACATAAATCATTTATTCGATCGATTTCTCGAATCGTGAATTTGGGACGCCTGTGTTGCTACACACTAAAATTTCAACCTTACCGACAAAATTGCAGATTTCCTACGCAATAATTATTTTTTTCTGATAGCCCCGAGGGATTTGCATTATTATTGGGCCTCTCCGCAGCATTGCGCAGCATGTTTTTGCCTCTGTGGCTGCTAGACAAATTAGAGTATTTACCCTAAGGAACGCACATATCGTGCATTCTTTGTACAATTTAACAGAAGGAATTTTTACTTTGATGGTCCCAAGGAATTTGAATGACTTTTTGACCTTTGTGCATGCAGCTGAGACCGCGAGTTAACTTTTTGGGCCTAATTCTAGGCCGCAAAAAGTGTCGACACACTAAGTATCGCCAAATCCTCTAAGAGTAGCGCGACAATGATTTTTATTATACACTGAAATTTCCACCTTACCGAGAAAATTGCAGATTTTCTACGCACTAAACATTTTTTCTGATAGTACCGCGGGATTTGCATTATTATTGGGCCTCTGCGCAGCATTGCACAGCATGTCTTTGCCTCTGTGGCTGCTAGACAAATTGGGGTATTTCCCCTAAGGATTGCACATATCGTGCATTCTTTGTACAATTCAACAAAAGCAATTTTTATTCTGATGGTCCCAAAGGATTTGAATGCCCTTTTGATCTTTGTGCATGCAGCTGAGACCGCGTATTAAGTTTTTGGGCCTAATTCTAGGCCACAAAAAGTGTCGACAAACTAAATATCGCCAAACCCTATCAGCATAGCGCAACATTGATTTTCGCTAGGCACTGAAATTTAAACCTTACCGACAAAATTGCAGACTTTCTACGCAAGAAACATTTTTGTCTGATAGCCCCGAGGGATTTGCATTATTATTGGGCCTCTGCGCAGCATTGCGCAGCATGTTTTTGCCTCTGTGGCTGCTAGACAAACTAGGGTATTTACCCTAAGGATAGCACATATCGTGCATTCTTTGTACAATTCAACAAAAGCAATTTTTATTCTGATGTTCCCAAAGGATTTGAATAACTTTTTGACCTTTCTGCATGCAGCTGAGACCGCGAATTAAGTTTTTGGGCCTAATAATATAAAAATAGCGCCACATTGATCTTTGCTATACACTGAAATTTCCACCTTACCGACAAAATTGCAGACTTTCTACGCAATAAACATTTTTTTCTCATAGCAGCGAGGGACTTGCATTATTATTGGGCCTGTGCGCAGCATTGCACAGCATGTCTTTGCCTCTGTGGCTGCTAAACAAACTGGGGTATTTACCCTAAGGATCGCACATATCGTGCATTCTTTGTACAATTCAACAAAAGGAATTTTTATTCTGATGGTCGCACAGGATTTCAATGCCTTTTTGACCTTTGTGCATGCAGCTGCGACCGCGAATTAAGTTTTTGGAACGAATTCTATGCAACAAAAAGTGTCGACAAACTAAATATCGCGAAATCCTATAAGAATAGCGCCACATTGATTTTTGCTAGAACACTGAAATTTCCACCTTACCGACAAAATTGCAGACTTTCTACGCAATAAACATTTTTTTTCTAATAGCCCCGAGGGATGTGCATTATTATTGGGCCTCTGCACAGCATTGCACAACATGTCTTTGCCTCTCTGGCTGCTGGACAAACTGGGCTATTTACCATAAGGATCGCACATATCGTGCATTCTTTGTACAATTCAACAAAAGGAATTTTTATTCTGATGGTCCCAAAGGATTCGAATGCCCTTTTGACCTTTCTGCATGCAGCTGAGACCGCGTATTAAGTTTTTGGGCCTAATTCTAGGCCACAAAAAGTGTCGACAAACTAAATATCGCCAAATCCTATAAGAATAGCGCCACAATGATTTTTGCTAGACATTTAAATTTCACCTTACCGACAAAATTGCAGACTTTGTACGCAATAAACATTTTTTTGATATCCCCGAGGGATTTGCATTAATATTGGGCCTCTGCGCAGCATTGCGCACCATGTTGTTGCCTCTGTGGCTGCTAGACAAACTGGGGTATTTACCCTAAGGATCGCACATATCGTGCATTCTTTGTACAATTCAACAAAAGGAATTTTTATTCTGATGGTCCCAAAGGATTTGAATGCCCTTTTGACCTTTCTGCATGCAGCTGAGACAGCTAATTATGTTTTTTGGGCCGAATTCTAGGCCACAAAAAGTGTGGACAAACTAAATATCTCCAAATCCTATAAGAATAGCGCCACATTGATTTTTGCTATACACTGAAATTTCAGTGTATGCAATTGAACAAAAGGAATTTTTATTCTGATGTTACCAAATTATCTGAATGCCCTTTTGACCTTTGTGCATGCAGCTGAGACCGCGAATTAACTTTTTGGGCCTAATTCTAGGCCACAAAAAGTGTCGACAAACTAAGTATCGCCAAATAATATAAGAATAGCGCCACAACGATTTTTGCTATACACTGAAATTTCGACCTTGCAGACAAAATTGCAGACTTTCTACGCGATAAACATTTTTTCTGATAGCCCCGAGGGATTTGCATCATTATTGGGCCTCTGTGCAGCATTGCGGCCTCTGTGGCTGCTAGACAAATTTTGGTATTTACCCTAAGGATCGCACATATCGTGCATTCTTTGTACAATTTAAGAAAAGGAATTTTTATTCTACTGTTACCAAAGGATTTGAATGCCTTTTTGACCTTTGTGCATGCAGCTGAGACCGCGAATTAAGTTTTTGGGCCTAATTCTAGGCCACAAAAAGTGTCGACAGAGTAAGTATCGCCAAATCCTATAAGAATAGCGCCGCAATGATTTTTGCTATACACTGAAATTTCGACCTTGCCGACATAATTGCAGACTTTCTACGCGATAAACATTTTTTTCTGGTAGCCCCGAGGGATTTGCATCATTATTGGTCCTCTGTGCAGCATTGCGCAGCATATTTTTGCCTCTATATCTTTTAGACAAATTTTGGTATTCGCCCTAAGGATCGCACATATCGTGCATTCTTTGTACAATTTAACAAAAGGAATTTTTATTCCGATGTTACCAAAGGATTTGAATGCCTTTTTGACCTTTGTGCATGCAGCTGAGACCACGAATTAAGTTTCTGGGCCTAATTCTAGGCCACAAAAAGTGTCGACAAACTAAGTATCGCCACATCCTAGAAAAATAGCGCCACATTGATTTTTGCTATACACTGAAATTTCCACCTTACCGGCAAAATTGCAGACTTTCTACGCAATAAACATTTTGTTCTCATAGCAGCGAGAGATTTGCATTATTATTGGGCCTCTGTGCAGCATTGCACAGCATGTCTTTGCCTCTGTAGCTGCTAGACAAACTGGGGTATTTACCCTAAGGATCGCACATATCGTGCATTCTTTGTACAATTCAACAAAAGGAATTTTTATTCTGATGGTCCCAAAGGATTTGAATGCCCTTTTGACCTTTCTGCATGCAGCTGAGACCGGAATTAAGTTTTTAGGCCGAATTCTTGGCAAAAAAAGTGTGGACAAACTAAATATCGCCAAATCCTATAAGAATAACGCCACATTGATTTTTGCTAGAGACTGAAATTTCCACCTTACCGGCAAAATTGCAGACTTTCTACGCAATAAACATTTTTTTTGATAGCCCCGAGGGATTTACATTATTATTGGGACTCTGTGCAGCATTGCGCAGCATGTTTTTGCCTCTGTGGCTTTTAGACAAATTGGGGTGTTTACCCTAAGGATCGCACATATGGTGCATTCTTTGTACAATTCAACAAAAGCAATTTTTATTCTGATGTTACCAAAGGATTTGAATGCCTTTTTGACCTTTCTGCATGCAGCTGAGACCGCGAATTAAGTTTTTGGGCCTAATTCTAGGCCACAAAAAGTGTCGACTAACTTAGTATCGCCAAATCCTATAAGAATAGCGCCACAATGATTTTTGCAATACACTGAAATTTCGACCTTGCCGACAAAATTGCAGACTTTCTAGGCGATAAACATTTTTTTCTGATAGCCCCGAGGGATTTGCATCATTATTGGGCCTCTTCGCAGCATTGAGCAGCATGTTTTTGCCTCTGTGGCTGCTAGACAAATTTTGGTATTTACCCTAAGGATCGCACATATCGTGCATTCTTTGTACAATTTAAGAAAAGGAATTTTTATTCTAATGTTACCAAAGGATTTGAATGCCTTTTTGACCTTTCTGCATGCAGCTGAGACCGCAAATTAAGTTTTTTGGCCTAATTCTAGACCAAAAAAAGTGTTGACAAACTAAGTTTCGCCAAATCCTATAAGAATAGCGCCGCAATGATTTTTGCTTTACACTGAAATTTCCACCTTACCTACAAAATTGCACACTTTCTACGCAATAAACATTTTTTCTGACAGCCCCGAGGGAATTGCATTATTAATGCGCCTCTGCGCAGCACTGCGCAGCATGTTTTTGCCTCTGTGGCTGCTAGACAAATTGGGGTATTTACCCTAAGGATCGCACGTATAATGCATTCTTTGTGCAATTCAACAAAAGGAATTTTTTTAATGGTCCCAAAGGATTTGAATGCCTTTTTGACCATTGTGCATGCAGCTGAGACCGCGAATTAAGTTTTTGGGCCTAATTCTAGGCCACAAAAAGTGTCGACAAACTAAGTATTTCCAAATGCTATAAAAATAGCGCCACAATGATTTTTGCTATACACTGAAATTTCCACCTTACCGACAAAATTGAAGACTTTGTGCGTAATAAACGTTTTTTCTAATAGCCCCGAGGGTTTGCATTATTATTGCGCCTCTGAACAGCATTGCGCAGCATGTCTTTGCCTCTGTGGCTGCTAGACAAATTGGGGTATTTACCCTAAGGATCGCACATATCGTGCATTCTTTGCACAATTCAACAAAAGGAATTTTTATTCTGATGATCCCAAAGGATTCAAATGCCCTTTTGACCTTTGTGGATGCAGCTGAGACCGCAAATTAAGTTTTTGGGCCTAATTCTAGGCCACAAAAAGTGTCGACAAACTAAATATCGCCAAAACCTATAAGAATAGCGCCACATTGATTTTTGTTAGACACTGAAATTTCCACCTTACCGACAAAATTGCAGACTTTCTATGGAATAAACTTTTTTTCTGATAGCCCCAAGGGATTTGCATTATTATGGGTCCTCTGCGCAGCATTGCACAGCTTGTCTTTGCCCTTGTGGCTGCTAGACAAATTGGGGTATTTACCCTAAGGATCGCACATATCGTGCATTCTTTGTACAATTCAACAAAAGCAATTTTTGTTCTGTTGATTCCAAAGGATTTGAATGCCTTTTTGACCTTTGTGCATGCACCTGAGACTGCGAATTAAGTTTTTGGGCCTAATTCTAGACCACAAAAAGTGTCGACAAACTAAGTATTGCCAAATCCTATAAGAATAGCGCCGCAATGATTTTTGCTATACACTGAAATTTCCACCTTACCGACAAAATTGCAGACTTTCTACGCAATAAACATTTTTTTTCTGATAGCCCCAAAGGATTTGCATTATTATTGGGCCTCTGCGCAGCATTGCACAGCATGTCTCTCCCAACGGAATCTGAGGTGCCTTTTTGCTTGGGCCGTTGCACGAAGTGAGCACTTTTTTGAGGGACCTACCCAACCCCTCTCAAAAGTGAAATTTCCACCTTACCGACAAAATAGCAGACTTTCTACACAATGAACATTTTTCTGATAACCCCGAGGGATTTGCGTTATTTTTGGGCCTGTAACGAGCATGTTTAGCGTACCTGACCACGTGCAACAAATTTTTTAGCCTCTGTGTATGCCCCCAAATGGGTTTTTTTACCTAAGGATCGCACATATCGCGCATTGTTTGTACTTTTCAACGAAAGGAATTTTTTTGTAATGGCCCTAAAGGATTTGAATGCATTTTTGGCCTTTGTGCATGCAGCTAATACCGCCAATTAGCTTTTTCCTGCTTTTTGGGACTAATTCAAGCCCTGAAAAAGTGTACCATTTCTTAGTATCGCCAAATTCTATAAGAATAGTGCCAAAATGACTTGTTTTTGGTGCCCCAACGGAATCTGAGGTGCTTTTTTGTTTAGGCCGTTGCACTAAAATGAGCACTTTTTTGAGGGACCTACCCCAACCCTCTCAAAAGTGAAATTTCCACCTTACCGACAAAATAGCAGACTTTCTAAACAATAAACATTTCTCTGATAGCCCCGAGGGATTTGCCTTATTTTTCGGCTACTAGGGAGCATGTTGGGCGCACCTGACCACGTGCAACACATTTTTTAGCTTCTGTGTATGCCCCAAAATGGGTTTTTTTCCCTTAATATCGCATATATCGTGCATTCTTTGTACTCTTCAGCAAAATCAATTTTTCTCTAATGGTCCCAAGGGATTTGAATGCATTTTTGGCCTTTGTGCATGCAGCTCAGTCCGCCAATTAGCTTTTTGCTGCTTTTTGCGGCTAATTGAAGGCCTGAAAAGGTGTAGCATTTCTTAGTATCGCCAAATTCTATGAGAATAGAGCCAAATGATTTGTTTTTGGTGCCCCAACGGAATCTGAGGTGCTTTTATGCTGGGGCCGTTGCACGAAAATGAGCACTTTTTTGAGGGACCCACCCCACCCCTCTCAAAAGTGAAATTTCCCTCTTATTGACAAAATAGCAGAGTTTCTACACAAGAAGCATTTTTTTCTGATAGCCCCAAGGGATTTGCATTATTTTTGGGCCTCTGGGGAGCATGTTTAGCGCACCTGACCACGTGCAACACATTTTTTAGCCTCTCTGTATGCCCCAAAATGGGGTTTTTTCCTTTGGGATCGCACATATTGTGCATTCTTTGTACTTTTCAACAAAATCAATTTTTCTCTAATGGTCCCAAAGGATTTGAATTTATTTTTGGCCTTTGTGCATGCAGCTGAGACTGCCAATTAGCTTTTTGCTGCTTTTTGGGACTAATTCAAGCCCTGAAAAGTGTAGCATTTCTTATTATCGCCAAATTCTATGAGAATAGCGCCAAATGATTTGTTTTTGGTGCCCCAACGGAATCTGTGGTGCTTTTTTGCTGGGGCTGTTGCACCAAAATGAGCACTTTTTTGAGGGACCCACCCCACCCCTCTTAAAAGTGAAATTTCCTTCTTACTCACAAAATAGCAGACTTTCTATTCAATGGACATTTTTTTTCTGATAGCCCCGACTGATTTGCATTATTTTTGCGCCTCTAGGGAGCATGTTTAGCGCACCTAACCACGTGCAACACTTTTTAGCCTCTGTGGATGCCCTAAAATGGTGTTTTTTCCTTTAGGATCGCACATTTCGTCCATTCTTTGTACTTTTCAACAAAAGCAATTTTTTTAATGGTCCCAAAGGGTTTGAATGCATTTTTGGCCTTTGTGTATGCAGCTGGGACCGCCAATTAGCTTTTTGCTGCTTTTTGGGATTAATTCAAGCCCTGAAAAAGTGTAGCATTTCTTAGGATCGCCAAATTCTATAAGAATTGTGCGAAAATGATTTGTTTTTGGTGCCCCAGCAGAATCTGTGGTGCTTTTTTGCTGGGGCTGTTGCACCAAAATGAGCACTTTTGTGAGGGACCCCGCCTACCCCTCTCAAAAGTGAAATTTCCACCTTACCGACAAAATAGCAGACTTTCTACACAATGAACATTTTTTCTGATAGCCACGAGGGTTTTGCATTATGTTTGGGCCTCTGGGGAGCAACTTTAGCGCACCTGACCGCGTGCAACACATTTTTTACCTCTGTGTATGCCCCAAAATGGGGTTTTGTCCCTTAGGATCTCACATATCGCACATTCTTTTTACTTTTCAACAAAAACAATTTTTTTCTAATGGTCCGACAGGATTTGAATGCATTTTTGGCCTTTGTGCATGCAGCAGAGACCACCAATTAGCTTTTTGCTGCTTTTTTTGACTAATTCAAGCCCTGAAAAAGTGTAGCATTTCTTAGTATCGCCAAATTCTATAAGAATAGCGCCAAAATGATTTGTCTTTGGTTCCCCAACGGAATCTGAGGTGCTTTTAGGTTTTATGCTAGGGCCGCGGCGCCAAAATGAGCACATTTTTGAGGAACCCAACCCACCCCTCTGAAAAGTGAAATTTCCACCTTACCGACAAAATAGCAGACTTTCTACACAATGAAATTTTTTTTAAAGCCCCGACGGATTTGCATTATTTTTGGTCCTCTGGGGAGCATGTTTAGCGCACCTGACCACGTGCAACACATTTTTTAGCCTCTGTTTATGCCCCAAAATGGGTTTTTTCCCTTAGGATCGCACATATCGTGCATTCTTTGTACTTTTTAACAAAATCAATTTCTCTCTAATGGTCCCACAGGATTTGAATGCATTTTTGGCCTTTGTGCATGCAGCTGACACCGTCAATTAGCTTTTTGCTGCTTTTTCGGACTAATTGAAGGCCTGAAAAAGTGTAGCATTTCTTAGTATCGCCAAATTCTATGAGAATAGTGCCAAATGATTTGTTTTTGGTGCCCCAACGGAATCTGAGGTGCTTTTATGCTGGGGCCGTTGCACGAAAATGAGCACTTTTTTGAGGCACCCACCCCACCCCTCTCAAAAGTGAAATTTCCACCTTATTCAAAAGATACCAGACCTTCTACACAATGAACATTTTTTTCTGATAGCCTGGAGGGATTTGCATTATTTTTTGGCCTCTGGGGAGCATGTTTAGGGCACCTGACCACGCGCAACACATTTTTTAGCCTCTGTGTATGCCCTTTAATGGGGTTTTTCCCTAAGGATCGCACATATCGCGCATTCTTTGTACTTTTTAACAAAAGCAATTTTTTCTAATTGTCTCAAAGGATTTGAGTCCATTTTTGGCCTTTGTCCATGAAGCTGAGACCGCCTATTAGCTTTTTGCTGCTTTTGGGACTAATTCAAGCCCTGGAAAAGTGTAGCATTTCTTAGTATCGCCAAATTCTATAAGAATAGCGCCAAAATGATTTGTTTTTGGTGCCCCAACGGAATCTGAGGTGCTTTTATGCTGGGGCCGTTGCACCAAAATGAGCACTTTTTTGAGGGACCCACCTAACCCCTCTCGAAAGTAAAATTTCCACCTTACCGACAAAATAGCAGACTTTCTACACAATGAACATTTTTTTTTCTGATAGCCCCGAGGGATTTGCATTATTTTTGGGCCTCTGGAGAGCATGTTTGGCGTACCTGACCACGTGCGAGACATCTTTTAGCTTCTGTGTATGCCCCAAAATGGGGGTTTTTCTCTAAGGATCGCACATATCGCGCATTCTTTGTACTTTTCAACTAAAGCAATTTTTTTCTAATGGTCCCAAAGGATTTGAATGCATTTTTGGCCTTTCTGCATGCAGCTGAGACCGCCAATTAGCTTCTTGCTGCTTTTTGGGACTAATTAAAGCCCTGAAAAAGTGTAGCATTTGTTAGTATCTCCAAATTCCAGAAGAGTAGCGCCAAAATGATTTTTTTTTGTGCGCAAACGGAATCTGAGGGGCTTTTATGCTGGGGCCGTTGCACCAAAATGGGCACTTTTTTGAGGGACCCACTCCACCCCTCTCAAAAGTGAAATTTCCACCTTATCGACAAAAACACAGATTTTCTACACAATGAACATTTTTTTGTGATAGCCCTGAGGGATTTGCATTATTTTTGGGCCTCTGGGAAGCATGTTTAGCGCACATGACCCGCACAACACACTTTTTCGCCTCGATGTATGCCCCAAAAAGGGATTCTTCCCTAAGGATCGCACATATCGCGCACTCTTTGTACTTTTCAACAAAAACAATTTTTTCTTATGGTCCCAAAGGATTTAAATGCATTTTTGGCCTTTGTGCATGCAGCTGGGACCGCCAATTAGCTTCTTGCTGCTTTTTGGGACTAATTCAAGCCCTGAAAAAGTGTAGCATTTCTTAGTATCGCCAAATTCTATAAGAATAGCACCAAAAAGATTTGTTTTTGGTGCCCCAACGGAATCTGAGGTGCTTTTATGCTGGGGCCGTTGCACGAAAATGAGCACTTTTTTGAGACACCCACCCCACCCCTCTCAAAAGTGAAATTTCCACCTTATTCAAAACATACCAGACCTTCTACACAATGAACAATTTTTTCTGATAGCCTGGAGGGATTTGCATTATTTTTTGGCCTCTGGGGAGCATGTTTAGGGCACCTGACCACGCGCAACACATTTTTTAGCCTCTGTGTATGCCCTTTAATGGGGTTTTTCCCCAAGGATCGCACATATCGCGCATTCTTTGTACTTTTCAACAAAAGCAATTTTTTTCTAATAGTCCCAAAGGATTTGAATGCATTTTTGGCCTTTGTGCATGCAGCTGATACCACCAATTAGCTTTTTGCTGCTTTTTGGGACTAATTCAAGCCCTGAAAAAGTGTAGCATTTCTTAGTATCTCCAAATTCTATAAGAATAGCGCCAAAATGATTTGTTTTTGGTGCCCCAACGGAATCTGAGGTGCTTTTATGCTGGCGCCGTTGCACCAAAATGAGCACTTTTTTGAGGGACCCACCCCACCCCTCTCAAAAGTAAAATTTCCACCTTACCGACAAAATAGCAGACTTTCTACACAATGAACATTTTTTTCTGATAGCCCCAAGGGATTTGAATTATTTTTGGGCCTCTGGGGAGCGTGTTTAGTGCACCTGAGTACGTGCAATACATTTTTTAGACTCTGTGTATGCCCACAAATGGGGTCTTTTCCCCAAGAATCGCACATATCGCGCATTCTTTGTACTTTTCAACAAAAGCAACTTTTTTCTTATGGTCCCAAAGGATTTGAATGCATTTCTGGCCTTTGTGCATGCAGCTGAGACCACCAATTAGCTTTTTGCTGCTTTTTGGGAATAATTCAAGCCCTGAAAAATTGTAACATTTCTTAGTATCGCCAAATTCTATAAGAATAGCGCCAAAATGATTTGTTTTTGGTGCCCCAACGGAATCTGAGGTGCTTTTATGCTGGGGCCGTTGCACCAAAATGAGCACTTTTTTGAGGGACCCACCCCACCCCTCTCAAAAGTGAAATTTCCACCTTACCAACAAAATAGCAGACTTTCTACACAATTTCCACCTTATCGACAAAATGGCAGACTCTCTACACAATAAACATTTTTGGGCAAATCCCTCGGGGGTATCAGAAAAAAATTTTTATTGTGTAGAAAGTCTGCGATTTTGTCGATAAGGTGGAAAATTCAGTTTTGAGAGAGGTGGGGTGGGTCTCTCAAAAAAGTGCTCATTTTGGTGCAACGGCCCCAAAAGCCCCTCAGATTCCGTTGGGGCACCAAAAACAAATCATTTTGGCGCTATTCTTATAGAAATTTGCGATACTAAGAAATGCTACACTTTTTCAGGGCTTGAATTAGTCCCAGAAAGCACCGAAAAGCTAATTGGCGGTCTCAGCTGCATGCACAAAGGCCAAAAATGCATTCAAATCCTTTGGGACCATTAGAAATAATTCCTTTTGTTTAAAAGTACAAAGAATGCGCGATATGTGCGATCCTTATGGAAAGATCCCCATTTTGGGGCATACACAGAGGCTAAATAATGTCTTGCACGTGGTCAGGTGCGCTAAACATGCTCCCTAAAGGCCTAAAACTAATGCAAATAGCTCGAGGCTATCAGGAAAAACTGTTTATTGTGTAGAAATCTGCGATTTTGTCGATAAGGTGGAAATTTCAGTTTTGAGAGGGGTGGGGTAAGTCCCTCAAAAAAGTGCTCATTTTGGTGCAACGGCCCTAGCAAAAAAGATAGATAGATAGATAGATAGATGTGATAGAAATGCTACACTTTTTAAGGGCTTGAATTAGTCCCAAAAAGCAGCAAAAAGCTAATTGGTGATCTCAGCTGCATGCACAAAGGCCAGAAATGCTTTCAAATCCTTTGGGACCATTAGAAAAAAATCCCTTTTGTTGAAAAGTACAAAGAATGCGCGATACGTGAGATCCTTGGGGAAAAAAATCCAATTTTGGGGCAGACACAGAGGCTAAAAAATGTGTTACACGTGGTCAGGTGCGCTAAACATGCTCCCCAGAGGCCCAAAAATAATGCAAATCCCTCGGGGCTATCAGAAAAAAATGCTTATTGTGTAGAAAGTCTACCATTTTGTTGATAAGGTGGAAATTTCAGTTTTGAGAGGGGTGGCGTGGTTCCCCTCAAAAAAGTGCTCATTTTGGTGCAACGGCTCCAGCATAAAAGCACCTCAGATTCCGTTGGGTCACCAAAAACAAATCATTTTGGCGCTATTCTTATAGAATTTGGCGATACTAAAAAAATGCTACACTTTTTCAGGGCTAGAATTAGTCCCAACACGCAGCAAAAAGCTTATTGGCGGTCTCGACTGCATGCGCATGAAAAAAACGCAAACGTCTTGAATGTAATTTTTTTTTTTTGGAAAGCCATCTTCAAAGAAATGTCTGATTGTGCATGGAAGATTACAAGAAACTGCATCGCCAATTTTTTCCCAGCCCGTTACAATCTCGGTCACTACTGTTAAGACACTTGGCCAAATGTCCACTAAATAGTGTACAACAGTTTTTTTTTCAACCTCCGCCACCCTCTCCTATTTCATCATTGCTTTTGCTGGTCAATGTTGTCGTGTTGTGAAAACAACATGGAATGAATAACAAACCTTAAGAAACGACATTGAGATAGAGATAAAATGTTCTTTTACGCGCTCTTGAGTAGAGACATTTGCTAAATTGTGAAATTCGTTTATCTTTACTTACTTTGTTTAGGAATGTAGCTGCCGTCTGTATTTCCGTTTGAAAGAACAAAATGTGGCTACTTGTTACTTGGTATTTGTAATATTCTTTACGTCGCCTCATCCGTATATAACTTACTAAATGGAGAACATGCCTCCCTGATTGGGAAGTCTGCCAGCCAAAAAAAAAAAAAGCTTCAACTACAAAATTGATGAACTTGACAGTGACTTACCCAGATATTGGAACTGATGAATTTGACGGTGCAGGATAGTTATCATTTTCAACAACCTCAAAGCTTGCTTTTTCATCCTGCAAGGAATCAGGTAGTCGAGTAGCTTTTTTGTCTTATGTGCATGCAATGTACATAACAATTCCCTACATTTTGACCTTATGACTAAAAATTTCAAGGTTGCTGGGGACAGAATACTCATCAGTTTGCATTTGTATGTTAAGGACACAAGCGATATTAAATTATGAAATATTGCATGCATGTGTGTGATTATCTGGACCTCATTGCATGTAACAAATATAAATTATTTTGTATAAAAAAATTTGTCATTGAAGAACGGTTTTAATAATTTAAAACTGTATAACTTTCATACATGTAATAAACAGTGTAGCTTACATAGTTGGCTTGAATCTCTGGATGTTCTGGATCAAGACCCTCATCTACCACGGCAACGACCACTCCTGCACCAGTGATGTTTCTCTTCCAAATGTCAATCACATTGTATGTTGGCTGTCCATTTTCTCTGTTCTGGAAGGAAATCGAGATAAAAATAGACATGTAATTCCCAGTACAGTGTCGACTCGACTGCAGTACTGTTCAGTCCCTATCAAAAGTAGCCTCCCACGCAGTTGTTCTTTGGGGCGATCGTGTTACACTCCTCCCCACGAACGCCTGCTTATCCGAGGCCAACATTCCTTTCCGCCGCTTAGCCAATCAGATTTTACCTACTAAAGCCCGGAAGGTTGACCTTGACCACAAGATGCTAAGGCTAAGAAATCTGGAGGTCAGAGCTGGGATGGAGCCTGTACCTGAGGGATTCACTCTGTACGATAGAGGACATAATGGCAACAAGAAACTGCAGGTTAACAACCGATGTGGATACTTTGCTGGTCCAGCTCGCATTCTTGAGGAATATGTCACCATCATGTTTGACAAGCCTACTCTAGTACAGTACATCACTCTGCAGATTCTGGGTAAAGAATTTCTACAAATAAACGGCATTAGAATCAACGAAGGTGACTTACTGGATTATCGGGGATATTTTTGATTTGACTGTACTGTGTTTTGGTGTAGGCCGATAGTTTTCATGGCAAAAATGACCAAAAATTGTGACGTCAAAAACAGCCTTAAAGCACGTTTGAGAAAAGCAGCTTACAAGGCTATCTGTAATACAGAGCCCAGTTGTTTAAAAGAGGGATAGCGCTATTCACCTAGGAATAGCATAATATATGCTAGTATCTCCGAGAAATAGTAACAAGAGCAAAACAAACAGTAATAATTAAATGTGAAAAGTACCTGCTTGGCAAGACGCAGTCCTGAATTCGTCAGTTAGAGACACACATGAAAAATGAGGGTTCTGGCACAGAAATTTTATTAAGCGTTTTTTTACCCGAAATGAGGCTCCCATGCTCACCTCATTTCGGGTAAAAAAACGCTTAATAAAATTTCAGTGCCAGAACCCCTCATTTTACATGTGTGTAAATAACGCAAACAGCATAAAATTAAACAAAGCGTGTGACTTCGTGATCCAGCGAATTCATAATAAATATGTATGGATGTGCCACAGAAAATTTTTCTATTTAAGAAATGTCTGCACTGCAATATATACAAAGTGTGCCAGAATTTTTTCCTATTGAACAAATATAATCACAAGTATATACACCAAAATGGCGGCCGCAAGATATTCGTCCGATGTTCTGCAATTAAAAAACTGTCAGGTTACCGAAGCCATACAAAGCCTACCGCCTGAGCTACGTGAGATAATTCACAAACATTACCTCGCTATAAAACTGAGAGAGCGAGTGGCTTTTGGTTTGAAAGAGGTACACAATGAGTTATTAAAACAACCTTTCTGTCATAACAGACAGCAACTTGTGCGTATAATTATGTGTTTAGAGTCAAATAATTGCCGTTGCGAAGGGCTTTGTTACCCCTGTTTTAAGCAAGGAATCAAACATAAACTGTTATACACTCCTCCGATCGAGAATTTACCTTTATTAAAGAGATGCTCTGATACTTACGATTGGCACAGTGCATATAACGAAATAAAATTATTAGAACGAAAATATACCCGAACACACACACACACAAAAAATTTATAATCGATTAAAATATTTGTGAGTCAAATTTGATGGCAACCGGATTCAACACCTGTCAGATAACGGAAGCAATTCAAAACCTACCACCAGAGTTACGTGAGATAATTTACAAACATTACCTCGCCATAAAACTGAGAGAGCGAGCGGCTTTGGGTTGGAACCTGGTTCACAATGAGCTTTTAATACAACCTTTCTGTCCTGAAATGGAGCGGCTTGTACATATTCTGGTGTGTATATCTTATATGCACTGTTGTCAGGGAGGGTGTTGTTACCCTTGTTATAAACAAGAAGAAATCTTACATGAAATAACCATTTCTGTCCCCGATATAATTGATTTAACCCTAATTAAGTTTTGCACTGATATGTTTGAAGAAGATTATCATAATCATTAATTTATTTTTTTAATCTATAAACAAAATATTCATTTCCTTCATTAGACACTTCTACACCCATTTTTTTTAACAAATCGATAAGGATAATATAAAAGATCTTCAACAAGACGTTTTGAGGCCCATACACGAAAATCATCACTATCTTTTGCATTTAAAGTTAAAACAGCTGAAAGCCCAAATTTACCTTTTCGGTGTGTAACGTTTTTTATTCTGTATATTCCATCAGAAATATCTCTCCATTTGAAAATTTCAACAATTTCAAAACATTCTTCTGTTGGCCATTCTTCTTTGTCAGAGAAATCTGGTTCATCAATTAATATATTATTTTTTGATGGGAAATCTTGTGAGATCGTGTGTTGATCTGTGTAGACATCCATTGTGAGATACAATTGGTATACATTTGTTTAATAGCATGTACTTTTCTGCTCGACCTTAATTAAACCACCCAGCGCACAAAAAAGAACAGGACACAATGAATATACATATTTTAATAAGGCTTTTATTGAAAATATAAACAAACTAAAGTCATACAAAAATAGAAAGTTACAGCCTCTTGACAACGGCGGTCATAAAATGACCGCGGTTTCCAAGGAGTTTTTTCTCTTAACAACGGCGGTCATAAAATGACCGCGGTTTCCAAGGAGATTCAGCCTCTTGACAACGGCGGTCATGAAATGACCGCGGTTTTCAAGGAAATTTAGTCTCTTGACAACGGTGGTCATTAATGACCGCGGCTTCAAAGGAGATAAAACATTAGTCTTGAAAATTTCCGAAGTTACGGTTTCTTGGTTAACTGAATCCAGACACAGTTTTTCGTGTTTGAACGACTTGTTGCCAATAGGATTGGTATTCAGGCACTTCCAAAACTTTACGGATTTGCGAGACTCGATGTAGGTTTTTGAAGTACACACTTGCAACCAGCGATCCTTCAGCTTTCCTTTTGTAAAGGAAGTTTTCAAGAAAATGTTTTCATTTCATGATAGCTGATATACATTTGAAGCATTCCTTCTGCTCCTCAGAGATGCCTGAAGTTTGATTACATTGATCAGTGGTTTTCATATCTAAAAAATTCAAATCGCAAGAGTTGTTCCATTCCATGTTTGTTTCCAAATGATATAAAATGGGGTGATGTAAGTTTTTATAGTTGCGACCGCCTTACGTTCAGTTACAACCAGTTACGACCAGTTGTGGCTTTGTGAAAACGGCGCGTGATACATTTCGGGAAAGTCCCGGCAATGATGAAAGAAAAACAGATTTAGATGTGAAGTCATGTTCGAAAGATCAAGAATGTTCGTTACAGAGTTGAACTGGATGTTTCTCGGGTTCATTGCTATATTAGGATTTTTATTGGTCAGCTTATTTGTTGAGAAGCTTACAGTTTATTTTTTTCGCTTCTTTTTTAGGCAAGCTCATCGGACAAATTTCCCAACTGTTCAAGAGTAAGCTTAACCAAACATATTTCCTCTTCAGTTGGTTCTTCATTTTCTAAGTTTTTTTTCAACATTTTTATAAAATCTTCTTCTTGATTTGTTTGTTTTAAGAATTCACACATTTGCGTTAGAAGACATTTTATTACATGCGGTTCCATTTTATTCTTAATTTCATTGTTTTTTTAATTGTTCATATACGTATAGCTGCTCTTTATTTTTTCGTTTAATGTTTCTAGCATATAGGTCGTTCTAGATGATTCTATTTACATAACTTTGACAATGTGATGACTCATTTCCAAGGGAAAGTCCCGCAACCACCGGCTATGTTTTTAATGCATTGAAGCATGGTATGTAAATTTATCTGTTTTATTATGGAACCACATCTTGGCCGGAAATGGGGTAGCCATCTTTGTCACGTGTTGGTAATATTATTTTTGAAACACACTCACGAGTAATGTATCGTATTTGTCTTATATCAGGAGGAGTGAGAAGTTCAAAAAACCAATGACAAATAGTTGCAAAAAGTGCAATCATTTTGTTTGGCGTATATAATTACTTTAAAAATCTACAATTGAGCGAATTTTTTTTCATACTTTCTTTGAACAGATAGCGGAATTTCGATACAATGTTCAGTGACGAAATTATCTATCATTTTCAATCTATCAAGAAAGACCTTCTCGTCGAAAGCTTCGCCTCGGAGGTAAAAGCGAATCTCAACAAGTATTTTCTGGTATTCGATACGGGCAAAATTTGCTCGTTCCGTTTTCTTATCGTATTTCTTAAGGCTTGCCACTGCTTTCAAAATAAGACCAACACCAGTTAAAGTTGCCATGACAGCAGGGTTCAGTGTTATTCCTCCGGCTACTGCGGCACTGATTATTAACCTACCAGCTGAAAGATTACAAACAAAATTTTTTCTTCGAAAACCGCGGTGCAACTTTTAATATCCATAATGTTTCTTATGGTAAAAACCATACAAATCTTTCAGAATTTTAACTTTCTCTTTAGAAATTGTTTGGTCGATATGTTTGAATTCGAAAATGTCCCGCATTGTGTATATAATATAAGAAAAAATGTTTTGGGTTTCTATCTATATTCAACCAATAATAATAAATTTTCTTTTACATATGATATTTGTGTTTCATCCGTCAGAAACATTGATATTACATAATAAATTCCTATCTTATGATTAATATCGAAATTTTGTTCTTTTTTTCCTATATCAGTCGAACTGAACCTATGTACAGAAGATTTTGTTGAATCATTTGGATTTTCCTTTTTCAAAAAAAGACTAATTGTATTATAATTACTTTGGTTTGTTTCATATATTATTTTAGCTTTTAATAATACATTATTTTTATTCATAATTATTTTTTTATAACTATTTAATGAAAATCACCATTGCCTTTTTCTTTTTTATGAAAACCATGAATATAATGAACGGGGCCAATCAAATTATATCCGTTTAAAGAAAGATCTGTTTCCATTACCATTTTCCCATTTTCAATAACAAAAGCGGTGTCATAGACACTTGGGTCAACATTTGAAATTGTTTCTTTAACACCATAGACAATTAAATGACCAAGTGTTAAAAACGATGGTTTACTGACTGTACCGTGCAGATCAAGATAAAGAAACTGTGGAGGTGAGCTACCCCATCTGTGAAAATTGATTACTGTTTTGGTGTACGTTTCGAATGTTTTTGTTGCATAATTAGAAATTGAAATCGTCGTAGCTTGCGGGGTTACACTCAACTCATTCATTTCCGGCGGAAACCATTCAACGACAAAAGTATAGTAACCGACTGGAAGTTTATATAGGTTAAAACCGAGGCGTGACCGGTACTGGTTGGGTGTGTCTTTTTCAAACAGGAGTTGAAGAAAGTAAGCTTTTTTATTAATTTGATGTGGAGAATTAGGAAAATCGTTAATACCCAAAACCTTGATATTGTTTTCACTCGAAGATTCATCAGTGTCTTCCATCAAGTATCTGAAGGCGTCTCTTTTTTGACCCGAGTTAATAATCTGAGATTCATGAATTTTTTGAGTGACAATATCTCTCATAGTTGTTATTTCATTTTCCATTAACTCAACATTAACTGCTGATTTAGAATTTCTGTAATCGGTTTGTAAGTTAACAATTTTATTGTTATTTAAATTCAAGTCTCCAGACATACTTTTTGTGCCATCAAGTTTGAGATAATATTTTGTGTTTCAGTAATTCTTTTGAAATTATGAATATATTGAATTCATATATTTGAACTGGGGAATGAAGAAATAAATGTAAAGAAGATCCTCGCAGTTATTAACGCAACTTATGCAGTTGCGAAAAGAAAGCCTGAAAAATAATAACTGCGAGGATCTTCTTTATATTTATTTCTTCATTCCGCAGTTCAAATATATGAATTCAATATATTCATAATTGCATCTTCTTCTTTCCCGGGTATATTACGAACCAATTTAATGACCAGCTCCCAGTTGGCTTGTTAGCTCAATTGGTTAGAGCGCTGCACCGGTATCGCAGAGGTCAGGGTTCGAATCCCGGCAAGCCTGATTTTTTTCAGGCTTTCTTTTCGCAACTGCATAAGTTGCGTTAATAACTGCGAGGATCTTCTTTACATTTATTTCTTCATTCCGCAGTTCAAATATATGAATTCAATATATTCATAATTTCATCTTCATCTTTCCCGGGTATATTACGAACCAATTTAATGACCAGCTCCCAGTTGGCTTGTTAGCTCAATTGGTTAGAGCGCTGCACCGGTATCGCAGAGGTCAGGGTTCGAATCCCGGCAAGCCTGATTTTTTTCAGGCTTTCTTTTCGCAACTGCATAAGTTGCGTTAATAACTGCGAGGATCTTCTTTACATTTATTAGTAATTCTTTTATTAACAAATTCTACACTTGTGGCGTCTTTTTGGTTTGATGGAAATTTGAGATTTACAATTGAATTGTTTTTCATATCAATATCAGCTCCTTTATCCAGTTTTTTCGCAAACTGATTATCGACATATTTTTTGTTTGTTGCTTGATCTGCCTGTACTGGGTCTTTTACGTTGTAGATTGTATTATTGTTCGTATCAATACTTGCTTCCATTTTTCCACCTTCCTTTTTTGAAAGAAAGATATTTCTCGTGTCTTGATAGTTTATTACCTTTGTGAGATCACCGTGTACAGGATAAGGGTTGCTTTTTAATCGCAAAATATCGTACTTATTTTGCATGTCAATATCAGCAGAACGGCTGACACTACCCTGAGATCCAGGATCACCTTTATCGCCCTTATCGCCCTTATCGCCCTTGTCGCCCTTGTCGCCCTTGTCGCCTTTTAAACCCCGTGGTCCTTGTGCTCCCTCCTGACCTTGTGGTCCAGCGGGTCCTTTTTCTCCCCTCGGTCCAGAAGGACCTTGTGGTCCTCCAGGGCCTTTATCACCCTTCGGTCCAGGAGGACCCCCTGGGCCAGGAGGACCAACTTTTCCACTTTCACTCGTCGTAGTTTGGCTAGTTCCACCTATTTGACTGTTAATATACCCCATTATATATCTTCATCAACATTTTTTTCATTAATTTCTGGGGTTTGTCATAGTAAAAGAAAGAATATTTTTCATCGGTGGCGCGATCTAAAACCTCATGATCCACACCAATTTCGTTTGCAATTCGTTTGTTTTCTTTTGGATCTAATCTGAAAATACAAAGATGGCTGCAGTTAACACGGATGTCTTTTGGCACCTTGTAAAAGGTTTGAGAGAGGTAAATAACGCAGCAGTTTTTGTGCCGCCCGTTGATAAAATAATTAATGATATCGTTTTGGTTTTTTTCGCAAACAAGATCATCAAAAACAACTATTTTTTGGTTGTCCGCCCGAAGTTCTTCGAGTGGAATGATTTCATCACCATGAGCCTCGATAACCTCATAACCAGCCTTGGGGTTGATTTTTTCAGCAAACTCCTGCAAAAGATCCTGGTATTTGTTCTGGTGCAGGTTCTTTGAAAAGAGGTAAATTTTATCATACTCTAACAACTCATAAAGCATATGCAGTAATGTGTTTGTTTTACCAGAATTACTGGGCCTACAAATTAACATCCGAAAAATATCTGCTGGCATACAAGGGTGACCTTGCCTGTAGTCACTCTCGGAAGAACCTGGGTCATAATTTGGAATCTTCATTTTTTTTTCGCTTCTATATATTCACGCTGGAAATATGTCAGTGAAAAAATGGCGTCAGTTGGCTGACGAAAAAACGGTGTTGGATCAGCAAACAGAAGAAATTCCCCAAAAATTCAGAATGGATAAAATAAACAAAGAGTTTGGTCAGCTTTCAGGAGAAGAACTTTTTAGACCAATTACAAAAAGGCTTGATGAAAAGAACACCACTGTGGAAGAAGAGGAAGAAGAGGAGCAGGAAGTTCCTGATTACACAATGGATGAATTTGACGAAATCAACCCGTTTGGTGTCGAATTCAGGCCGGATGCGCCAACACCAGCACCGTCACCACCAACAACACCAACAACAACCACAACACCAATAGAACCAACATCACTTCCACCCCCATATCAAGAATTTGATGATCTTCCATTACCACCTCCACCTTTGATGGAAGAAACTGTTATGCCAGGATCTTTCAAAGATGAAACAAGGGAAGAAACATCAAAACGGCTTAGAAATGTTAAAAGTATTCTTGCTAAATTTGGAAGTGATCCAACTTACAAAGTAAAAAGTAAAGGATCAAAATATTATGGATATAATGTGGAAGACCTTGAAGCTGAGGCATTTAAACTCGAAACAATTAAGGCACATCAAGAACATGCAGAAAAGTTACTTAAAAGGAAACAACCTTTATCAACACAATTCCAAGAAAAAAAGGCGAAATTGAAACCACCCAAAAAACGAGAAAAAAAAAAGAAATCTCCAAAACCCCTCTTGAAAAAGCTGTCATGAGCCGAAGACCTGCTTTTGAACTTTCTGACGATGAAGATGACTCTTATGAACAGGATTGGGAAACCGAAGGAAGTGGCTTCTCTGATGAAGCTTTAAAATTGATCGACCAACTTGATGTAAGTTTAGGATCAATAGAAGCAGGAAACAACTCGATAAAACTTAAAAATCAGGTATTATATCTGCTTGATTCACTAGTTGAACTAGGCACAATCAATAAAAAGGAAAGGAAAAAAATTTTTTCTGATTATATACGCCAATAATGAGCTTTACCCTACTGCTTGACTCGAGACGCGCAAAACTTGAAAGAGGAGGAGAACGGAATGTTTCACATGATTTCACAGTAAATTTTTATCCACCGCTCGAATTGGGTAAAGGAAACTATAAAGCAGCGTTGAACAGACTTATTACAATGAGTTACTCATGGAATAATATCGATTCTCGTTATGATAACAATAAAATTAGATGGAAGAAAAAAACAGAACAAGCGTGGAAAACTTTAACTTTTCCGAATGGAATGTATGATTACAAAAGAATCAACACTTTTGTTCAACAACACACCGGTAGAGTAGATCCAGCAAGCAAAGACAGTGATTACATTTTCACAATATACTTCGATATGTCAATTTATAGGGTTGTGACTTTGATACATAACGATTATGAGCTTGACTTGTCTCAAGGAAATTTTGGTGAATTGCTTGGTTATGGAAAAAGTACCTTGAGTGGGGATGTCGTCGGAAGGAAAGTTCCAAATATCACAAGAGGTGTTGATTGGGTGTATTTGCACTGTGATCTTATCACACAACAAACAAACAATGTTCCAAGCGATTTGTTATACTGTTTATCAACAGCAGATCTTAACGTTAGTTATCCATTTCGAGAAGTGCCGCATCGACCTGAGTGGCAACCTGTGAATAAAAATTATATTGAAGAAATAAGGGTTTGGGTGACAGATGGAAGAAACAATATCCTGGATCTCAGTGGGTCAGATATTGCAATTAGTTTGATGATAGAAAAAGAGTAAGGATTTTTTTGGTATAAATATATAGTTATGAATCATCCGAGCGAGTGGGCAAGATTCTTTGACAAAAACACGGGACGTTATCGATATAAACACAAAGGGTCGAGTGTGATCCGTGACACCTTCATGAACATCGGTAAAGTATTCAAAAACAATGAAAATAACGTGGCAAAGAAAACTGCCGAAAAAGCCACAAAAACAATCGCTGAAAAGGCAGGTCAGAGAGTTGAAAAAGGTTCGAAACAAATACGAAAAATACTGCAAGAGCTAAAAAAACAAAAACAGTTGTCTGAAGATTCGAAAAAGAAATTTGCAAATGTTTTAACCAAACACAAAAACACAGGCGCTCTCTTGCGAAATTAAATCGAATTTTGACAAAATATTAATCAAAGAAAAAAATTTTTTTTCCTTTTTATATAACTGGCAACATGTTCAGAACTCCACAATTCCTCAAAAGATCAGAAGACATTCGTATTGAATGTGAAAAACAGTTAGTAGACCCTGGGAATGGTCAAACACAAGACAAAAGTGGTTATAATTTCGTAATGGAAGACAGAAACCATTTTTATGACTGGTACAGAGCTTATTTGTTAGTTCATTTCAAGTTTGAAGCAACTGCAAATGGAGGCAACATTGTAGCTGACACTGAATCTGCTCTGATAAATGGTTCTTTTTCATTAATCAAAAACATGAGAGTTTCATCATCGGCGACAACACTTTCTGAGTCTAACAATATCCACAAAGGCATTTTCATTAAAAATCTGCTTGACTATTCAAACGATTATTCGGGAACTGTGGCAAAAGATCAATTTTGGCATCTTGACGTTGACAAAACCACAGTTACTGATGGAAATGCGTCGAATACTGGAATGCGTGAAAGAGCTCTTCTTTCAAATGGTGGAAAGATAATTGAGACAAAAATTCCTTTAAACAGATACGCATTTTTCGAAAATCTTTCCGAAACTCTTTTACCACCAATGAAAATTGAGTTTGAAATTACTCTGCAAGACGATGAAGAACTTATTTTCCAAAACGATGGAACAGCACGAAGAATTGTTGTTAAAAAATTTGAGTTATGGGTTCCACAACTATCTTTCCACGGTGAAGGACAAAAATTTGTGAATGAAAATTTTTTAAAACCAAAGAAAAAAAATTCTTGAAAGAACGAATTATGGAAAGCTCGATCGTTCACTTCGATCTAAGAAATAATGAAAAATTTATGACAAATGATCCCCTTAATCTTACTTTAGAATACGAATTAAACGAAACAGTAAACCTTCAATACATTATATACGCATATGTTATAAATGAAGAAGAATTTGTTTTAGAAACACTTGGTAATGAGCTTGTTGTTGTCTAGAAAAAATTAAAAAAAATTCTGAATATAATATATACGCACGATGAGCACAACTTATCATCCATATAAAATTGCACTGACTGATGGTCAGAAAAAAAAACTTCAAAAAGCTTATGTTTCGAAGACAGCTGTTATTCTGAGAGTTAAACCAGGTCAAGTTGGACGCGGTGACGAACTTCTTCTCACTAAAACTCAAATCTCGCGACTGAAGAAAACCTCAGCGGCAGGTAAAGGAATGGAAATAAAATTTAGCCAAACTCAGCTTCAGAATACTGCGCAACGTGGTGGAAGTTTGTTTTCTGCTATGTTTGGTTTGGCAAAACCTTTGATAAAGCCAGCTCTTAAAGCATTAGCAAGTGCAGGTTTGAGTTTTGGCGCTGAAAAGGTTCTGAAAAAGATATTTGGAAAGGGTTTTGGCCCAAAGGAAATTGAGCTTTATAAACTTGTCCAGCGAATGACTCCTGCTCAGAAAAAGGCGGCAAAACAATATCTTGTTGGAAAAGGTTTGGTGAAAGGAGGCGGTGCACAATACGGCGGTTTCCTTGGTATGTTGGCGTCTATCGGAGTACCTTTGGCCCTTGATTTGGTCAGAAAAATAATTGGAAAAGGTATGCAAACGCAACCACCACCACCGCCACCACCACGAACAAGACGATCACCAGGAATACCAAAAGGTAAAGAGATGCAAATTCAACCTCCACCTTTTTATGGAACTTGGGAGGATTATTATCGTTTAAAAAAAACTGAAATTTGAAGATAAACCTCTTTCCAACATTGACCTGAGAAAATGGTCCAACTTTTTACGAATTCCCATCAAAGGTATTTTTAGCAGAAACGAAACAAAACCTTTGTTTCATTCCCCATGCATTATCAACTTGGATGATTTCGGAAGTTTGGGAACTCACTGGGTATGTTGTTGGCCAAAAGGAAAAGGTCTTTATGAGTATTTCGATTCATTTGGGCTTCCACCACCTTTAGAATGGGAAAAAGAAATGTCAATGCATGGGATGACACATTTTCTCAGAAATGACAACCAAATTCAATGGGAACAAAGTGTGAGATGTGGTTACTACTGCCTTCTCTTTTTGAATGAAAGAAATAAAGGCACAAGTTTTGCCGATATTTTGGAAATGTTCTCCAACGATTTACTTAAAAATGAAGAAATTGTGAAAAATTATTTTTCTTAAATATATACAATGGAAGTTTACTGTGTGAAAGAAAAGCGGCACACACCCAATGTAAAGGGGACCGAAAAAGTTATAATCACAAAGAACAATCGGAAACTCTTGAAAGTAAAGTGCGCAAGTTGTGGAAAAATGAAATCAAGTTTTTTGCCGGGAAACTGAGTGAGCCCTCCCGCGCGGAGGGCAGTGGTATATTTGGCGTCGTTGCTATGGCAGTTGGTGATCTTGCAATTACAAAAGGAATCCCATATCTTGCAAAAAAAGTGTTGAAGCTGGACGATATTACACTTCTGAAGCAATGAGAGACCTAAAACTGCAAAAGAAAGCAATAAATTACACTCTTGACAAAGCCCGCCCAGTTATTCAAAAAGTTGGAAGTGAAATGTTAAATCAACTTTCAACTAAAGTTCAACCAAACCAACGTTACAAAACTGACAGACCTGATTTGGATGGAGCTGGGTTTGATATACATGCAGCAATTGGAAAATTTCCGAAACCAAAAGAAGGTTGGACATTGCCGGGACATAATTTCACAGGGCCATACAATCCTCTTGAAAAGCAGGTGAAATACGATCCAGAAACGGGTGATATTCTTGAAATATATCAACAACCAACAGGTGCAACAGATGCGATTGCAATGCAACATGATGTTGACTATGATGTTTGTTCCAACCGTGAAAAAAAATATGGTGAAAATCTCAAAAAATGTAAAAACAAAGTGGATAAAAAAATGGTGAAGTCTCTTGACGCAGTTCCTTACAAACAAAGGCAGTGGGGTCATGCGGCTGCAAGAAATGCAATCAATGCTAAACAAAAGTTAGGTTTGGGTTTGAAAAAACAAATAAAAGGACTGGTGTTTTGGACAAACCGTTGGAAGCAGTTAATTTTGCTGAAACTTTGACAAAAAAAATTACTCCTTCCACAAAACCTGTATTCGATAGGTATTGGTCAGGTGATATTGCAAAAAATGCTTTCACAGGTCCAACTGGTGTCACAAGCAAGAAATTTTGGACTCATCCGAAAAAGGGTACTGTCATGCGTTTGGTAAAAAATCCGAAAACAGGCAAATATGAAAATGTTTATGAAGAACCTTGATTGGTTTTCAACCACCATTTATAAAACTCGTGTTTTGCGTACTGCCAACTTCTAAGCTTTTTGGAAGGTGATTAGAAATAGATTCCATAATTTCTTTTTTCTTTGGCCAGCATTCAGAAGGTACTATTTCAAAATAATTGTACAGAAAATAGGGATAGTTCACTGACTTGTCGGACATCTTCTGAAATTGAGCAATAACGTTACCAAGAAAATCTACCTCCCTGGAAGAAAACATTTGGTGAATGTTACATTTCCGTAAAACATTTTTTAAATAATCATTATTCGTTGGAAGAGCAGTGGAACTTCTCCGATTTTCTTCAAAATATTTATAATCATCACATTCAATCACTCTACCACATTTTTGACATGCATGACAGAACTCATTCTCCACATAAACTATTTGCTCCTCGCATGAAAGACAACGATCAATCTTTTTTGATAACAAGCTTATTTCATTTCTTTTGTGCAACATTTCTTCAATTATTTTCGACGAAATTTTCTCACCTTGCAAACAACCAAACGGGTCGTCCATTTTTTTTTATTGTGTATAGTATACAATGAGCTCACGCGTTTTAAATAAGTTGACAAAAATTTATTACAGCCCGCAAGGGTATTGGAAAGGGTTTGGAGCAATTAAAAAATTAGCCCAGGCAGCGAAAGTTTCGGAAGATGTGGCTCAAAACTGGTTGATGAAGCAAGCTCTTTGGCAGGTTTATTTACCAGCCCCACGTTATATTCCAAGACCGAAATTTGATGTTCCTGTTCCAAACAAAGTTCATCAAGCCGATCTTCTGTATCTCCCACACGATCGCCCACCACGCTCCCGTAAAACTTTTAAATATGCTCTCACGGTGGTAGATGTGGCCTCTCGATACAAAGAAGCCGAACCGTTAACCACAAAAGAGGCTAAAGAAGTCGCAGCTGCTCTGGAACGGATTTATAGTCGTGGTCCTTTGAAGTGGCCGAAACTGCTTCAAGTCGATCCTGGTCGTGAGTTTATGGGTGCTGTGAATCAACTGCTTTCGAAACATAATGTTGAGGTTAGACGTGGTCGTGTGGATATTCACCGTGATCAAGCTATCGTTGAAAGATTCAACCGCACCCTGGCTGAACGGCTGTTTGGACACCAGTATGGGGTTGTAATGAGCCTCCCTGAGGGTCAGCGGTCAACTGCGTGGGTGAAAAGGCTTCCTCAAGTTGTTGCCGCTCTGAACAACGAGGTAACAAGCCTTACCGGCAAGAAACCCGCCGTTGCCATTAAAGAAAAATATGTTTCTGCAAAGCCATCGACACCTTATTCAAGGCCTGTTGGGCAAAGGGAAAAAAGCTCCCCTCTCTCGTTAATGTGCGCTATCTCTACCAACCTGGCGAGCTTGAAGGCGGTGTAAAAAGAGCTACAGATCCAATCTGGTCTTTGAAAGTTTACAGCATTGAAAGATCTTTTACCAAACCAAATCAACCCGTTCTCTACTATTTGTTCGACGGTCCCAAGCGCGGCTTCGTGCGTGAAGAACTGCTGGTTGTCCCTCCAAACACACAATTACCCCCCCGAGCAACTTTAAAACTTCGGCATCTAACTCTATAAGTTCATCATATGTTAATGTTGGCATTTCGTTGTACCCATAAGCTTTTGCCTGAATACCATCGTCACATATCCATCGCTTTGAATCAAATGGTGAAAGCGAAATTTTGTTAAGATGCATTCCGTATATCTCATGCCCCTCGCTTCGAATAATGTTCATTCCATGCCTTTTCTGCTCCTTACCAAAAAGAGTTTCCTTGTAATGTTCATGCATAATTTTTTTATTCACAACACTCTTTTTTACACCCTTTGCTTTTTTTATATTTTTTTCGTCAGCTTTCAAGATAGAATACATTTTTGGTCTAAGACAAACACACTCTACAATTGGTGTTCCATTGCATTCATCTTTCATTTTGCCCAAGACCTTTTTGTTTATATTTGAGTAAAGTGGATGCTCCTTCTGGTAGTCGCTCGTATCATAAAGATCTTTGTTTTTTTCGATGTCTTTGTATACATCATCAGTTTCAATTTCAACAAGAAGGCTGTCGGTGTCTGTGTACAAAAGTTCGCACTTTGGGCCATTTTTGTTTCAGCTCGTTGTAGAAAAAGTCGTACATCAATATTTTGCTGTTGTCAATTATTGTCATCCCCGTGTAGACCGGCTTGTTGAGCAGCAGCCGGCTTTTGCGCATGTCGATTCCGAACAGGTCGTTTGAAAACATAACATGCCTTGAGTACAAAGGGCTGGCAACCAATTTCCTTATTTTGCCTGTCTCATTGCTTCTCACTGTTTTTATGTCAACACGGTTACGCAGGTTTTCCATGGTTTTGCCGAAAACTGAGTTATTCATGAGCTTGTAAAAGTTCTTTTCAAAGTCGCTCTTTGCGTTTTTCCTGAATTCTGTATTCATCAGGATGTATGGCTCCATTCAGCATTCTTGTTCGAACTCCAACACCCTGTGTACACGCTTCAGTTTCATTTCCTGCTTCAGATAAAACTGCAAGTTTCTGTAATGCACGACATAGTTGCTTTTGTCCTCAAGTGTCAGCAGCAGCTTCTCACTGTCCGGCGGTTTCAAATCAAGGTCTTTCATCAACCTCTTTTGGTAGTCAGACATACATTCTTTTTTTACAATCTTTTTCTCCGGAGCCAGTGGATAGCTGTTGTGTTGCTCATGCAGTTCTGCTGGATATTCAAGATCAACCTCAAGAATCCACCCATTTTTTGCGTTTTCTTTTTTCTTCATTATTTCTTCCTCATTCGGCATTACACGTTTCCATTTAAAATCTCTTTTCGGGAGTGCCTTGCTCATTGCCCATCCGTAAAGGTTGTTCGCGTCTAGATACATGATGTATTTTTTTGGTTTGCTGGGGTCATAGTCCGGTACTAGCGGGTTGTTTGCCTTTGCGTATCTATTGCTTACCATGGAGATTCCACCCCGCATTCCCCTTTCCACGAAAAGATGCATTTCAAGGTCTGTGAATAACTCAAGCTCGACCCCCGTCTTTTTCAAGAGCGCGTCCCAGGAGAGTCCTGGCGAAGTGTAATAATGAGCCGGATCTAACCCGTACTGCTCTTGGCATAGGTTTCGGAAGTTCTCAAAAACATCCGCCAGCAGGGCGACATCCGTTTTCACGTAAAGATCGTGATAATCGCCCAGCGTTTTACATTCAAAAGTTTCCCAGACAGTCTTCGCGTGCGCATACTCTTCGTCTGTTATGTGCTCGTCGTTCAGCTTGCTGTAAAACTTCTCTTTGTCCGAAAGCTTTGTCTCGCTAAATCTCTCCCATGAATCCATGTACTCATAAGGATATATCCCTTTTTTGTAAAGCAGGTCGCTGCCTTTTGAAATGGTTGATGTTATTTTCAATGACTCCTTTGGTGTTGCGCTTACAAGTGAATCAAGACTTGCTTGCAAAAAGTTCAAGCTGTCTATAAAACGGATATTACCGACTGAAAATGTAATGTATTTCTCCATGTTGTTGGCAATGCATTTTACCTCTTTCTGCAGCTGTGACATCGCTTGCATTAAATGGTGTGCGTCGTAGCCCCTCAGGTTGTGGAATACAACTGGTATTTGGTATGTCTTGGGGTTTATACGAAGTTTCAAATTGCATTCGTTATGCGCCGCTCCACGGTACCTTCCAGTAATATGGCAATGGTCTTTCACTGCGTCTCTAAAGTTTTTCTGAAGTAAAGAGTTTCCACAGAAATTACAATTTTCCTGTGATTGTGCTTCCAACTGGTCTTTTTTGTCTGTTAATCTTTTTAGCCTAAGAATACCCCATTGTTGTTCTTTCTGTGCTCTGTCAAAACATTTTTTGTGCCATTGACCCTTATAACTGCATTTTTCACTGCCTTCACCGCCTTCTATGCTCCAAACCGGTAAAGAGTCTAAGAATTCATCTTTTATCAAACTTTTGTTACAAATATGACAATCAGTTGCATTTTTGAATTTTACCCAGTCATACGGCTTCATCACAATCGGCTTTTTTTCTGCTAAACTGTCTCTTATTTTCACCTCTTCCTGCAGAATGTCATTTAAAAACGTTGTAACAGCGTTTTCGCCCCTGTAAACCTTTGACCCTGAAACTTCACCGTCGATTCTCACAACCATGTAAGAATACCCGCATGCCTCATGCCATTCGGTCTTCTCTGTGTAGCTTTTTTTCTTGCTCTCTGGCCCAATCTCACAGCCAAGAATCTTTCTAATCAAAGCATCAATGTCAGCATATATCACGTATGGAACCTTCATCTGTTTATGATGATTTTCGGAAAGAAAGGGTGTTTTTTCCCTCTTCCGGCATCTCGATCCTTGTCGGCCTCCCATTCACACCATTGCAATATTTTTTGTGGTTCTCAAGCAAGTCTGCTCTTGAAAAACCTGTCAGACACATCATGCAGTAGTGTTTTGCGTTTCTATTTTTTTTCTGATCGTAGAGCAAAGCGCTCACCCGTTTTACATAACAATAGTGTTGTGTAATCCCCGACTCAATTAACATCAGGTTTATCCGCGGCACGCTTTTTTCTTTTTCACTTATCCTATGCGGAATCACACAATTGTTTTCCCAGCCAAATACGTTAATTGCTAGGTTTTTGTTTTGAGCTTCAAGCTTGTCTATATGTTTTACCGGTGTGGGGAAATCGATTCCTTCGTAGTTAATACCATCGTTAACAGGATATTTGCTTGGTCTTTGCGGGTTCTTTCCATCTTGTGGAGGAAATAAAGCAGCTCTGAGAGCCCACTTCAGGCATTCCTTGTCTCTGTTTTGAACGTTGATTATTGCCTTCTTGGCTGGAAGAGGTAAATAGGTTCCTCCGCGCAATGGCTGATAGCGTGCAACATTCACATAAGCTGTCATTGTTCTTTCAAGAACCCATCCTGAGCCCCACTCTGACCAAGACTCTATTTCACCCTTTATTCTTTCAACAAATCCGTCGAATTCTGTTTTTATCTGGTCCTCGTCATTGCTGTTGAAAACGTGCGGTTCATTTTCTCGAAAATAATGTTCCATGTACTGTGTTCCACCGTCTCTCTCTATTGAAAACTCTACTTGTAAACCAAAACTTACTTTTACGCTTTTTAATTTTTGGATTTCGTTTTCAACCAAATCAGTAAACTTTTCTTTCGTTTCCCTTGCAAACACAAAAAGATCTTTATTGTTTGGATTTTCTTAAGAAACAGCCATTCTCCAAACACGAAGCCAGTCCTGGAAATTATTTTGGGATATCAAAAACCTGTCATATGACACAACATAATTTGGTATTAACTTTTTAGGCAAGTTTATGTTTTTCTCCTCCGGTGTTGAGCCGTAAAACATTTGCAGAACATCCGACGAATATCTTGCGGCCGCCATTTTGGTGTATATACTTGTGATTATATTTGTTCAATAGGAAAAATTCTGGCACACTTTGAATATATTGCAGTGCAGACATTTCTTAAATAGGAAAATTTTCTGTGGCACATCCATACATATTTATTATGAATTCGCTGGATCACGAAGTCACACGCTTTGTTTAATTTTATGCTGTTTGCGTTATTTACACACATGTAAAATGAGGGGTTCTGGCACTGAAATTTTATTAAGCGTTTTTTTACCCGAAATGAGGTGAGCATGGGAGCCTCATTTCGGGTAAAAAAACGCTTAATAAAATTTCTGTGCCAGAACCCTCATTTTTCATGTGTTTTAGAGTGTTCCAATATTTAGCAGCAAGAATCTTAGGATATGTTTGCCATAATTTGCAGTGTTTACACGTTTTTGCTATAGCTTTTTATCAGCCTCGTAATCCATATGCGTTTATAGTAAATAAGAATGTAATGTACGCAGGTGTTGCACCACGGAGAGATATATGGAGCGATCATGGTATCAAGAAGAAAAGACAGTTGCAGATGGAACAGTCAATATCGCATTATGCCATAACCGAGAGAATTCCCGCGCGCTGATTGGTCTAAAGTTATGACATTTGCAAGAAGGCTATCCTGGCAATACGATCAATAAGTCGGATAAGAAAATATCTGTCTCATGACAATCCCAAATGTATCGTGAATCGTGAACGCTTTTGTCATTTCACGCCTGGATTACTGCAACAGTATACTTTACGGACTCCCTAAGCTTGAGCATGATAAACTGCAGCGAATTCAGAACATTGCGGCGCGACTGATTACTGGAATTAAGCGGAAAGAACACATTACTCCCGCCCTCAAGGACCTGCACTGGCTTCCTGTCAAATCACGCATCGTTTTTAAGATCCTACTTTTAGCCTACAAAGCCCTTAACGGTCATTCACCAACCTACTTAACATCTCTTTTTAACGCCTATAAACCAGCTCGTTCCCCTCGATCATCTGGGCAATTACTCTTAAAAGTTCCTGACGTGAAAACATGTACGTACGGTCAAAGATCCTTTTCTTTTTACGCCACGAAACTTTGGAACGACCTACCTTTTTAAATCAAACAGTCTGAGAGCATAGCGATTTTTAAAAAGAACTATAAAACATTTCTTTTTTGTAATAGTTTTTAACCTAGTCATAGGTTTTAATTATTGCATGTTTTAGTTAGATTTTTAGCTAGTTTAATATTTTAACTCTTTTTATCTTAAAACTGAATTTCTGTATTTAACAGCATTTTTACTTTTATCGTTTTTATTCTTTTTAATCATGTGCAATTGTAAGGGCATTGAGAATTTTAAATGCGCAATAAGAACCTTTTTATAATTATTATTATTATTATCATTATTATTATTATTATTATTATTATTATTATTATTATGGTCGATGAGAGTATTGACGTCAGATCACGCCACGCACACGCGCGAGCTGGAAATGAATGAAAGCGAATTTCATCTTGCTTTGTTTGAATTAAGTATGCATTTGTTTTCGGAATTCAGGATTGGACTTCTACTCAGGTGAACTGTCGAAAGAGAATTGACCAGGCTTTTGAATTTTTTGTCTAACTGAGAAGAACGGTGCTAGCGAACCGGCAGCGGACTGTCGATGTTCAGTGAACGAGCGCTAACAAGATCTTCAGAAAGAAAAATAACCTTGCTCGCCTCTAGCGGTAGGCACACACTCAACGAAAGAGGAAAAGGTAATTAAAATTGTTATTCTTTGAATTCTTGTTCATCTTCTGTTGTATTATTGTCGTTTTTACGTGTCGGGAACCTTTACGTCCCCCCGGCAAAGTTTCTTCACGGTCAGGCATCGCTTTTGGTAAATACTTGTTCGAGTTTGTTATGGTATAAAAAAAATCGACCATAAAATGTCCAAAACTTTGCAGTGAAACCATTCGCCTAACGGCTTGTGGTTCCACTTAAGTTTTGAACATTTTCTGACGTCATTTCTTTGGTCTATAAGAGTGTAGACCATGGAAAAATGCGGTCGATTTGTTAAGTACAAGGTCTCTCTCCTCCGCAGTGGCCTCTTTCGTGTTTCGTACGGGCTGGGAAATGGCGAGAGGCGAAAAGTAAGCGCGCGGAGCCTGGAGAAAATCAAAACGAAAGCGCGCGGGGGACATTAGGAAGGGAAAATTTAACAAAAAACACTAAAAGTTATGGGCAAATAACACTAAACACTAAATCCCGTTCAGACCCTACATTTTTGTTTTTGGTGTGGATCATTCGCGAGGAGAATCCTAAAAAGAATTTAAATTGTTGTCTGATATCTGCCCATTACACGCGCTTATTAGTACACGCTTAAGCTCCGTTGCTCACGAGGACAGTTTTGCAAATCCCTTTTCGGATTTCCCTATAAATGAAAACGCAAAGTAGCAAATAAAATCCGTTTTCGGATTTCGTATTTTGGGGGATTGAATAGGTCGTGTTCAAATAAACGCGGGTACCTGAAATGAATTTCAGGGACGTTTTTTTTAAACTGGCCATTGCGTTGCCAGCGTTTATTTGCGTCCGGGTCTTTCCCGGGTATATTACGAACCAATTTAATGACCCTCTCCCAGTTGGCTTGTTAGCTCAATTGGTTAGAGCGCTGCACCGGTATCGCAGAGGACAGGGTTCGAATCCCGGCAAGCCTGATTTTTTCAGGCTTTCTTTTCGCAACTGCATAAGTTGCGTTAATAACTGCGAGGATCTTCTTCACATTTATTTTTAAGTCTATATTATTTAACCTATGTTAACGCCATTTTTTTCCTCACACCCCACTATTACGGACTCTCGCTATTACGGACACTAAACAACGTCCCGAGCTTGTCCGCTATAACGAGAGTTGACTGTATTGTTAGACTCAACGATACTCCAGCTTCATAACAATGTTTATTAGTGTTCAACAGACAAATTTAGATTTGATTTATAATTACTACAAGTATCCTTACAAGTAACAACTACAACAAGTATCATTACAAAATAACAACTTTAATAAGTATCCTAACAAGTACTGACACCCGAAGGAATATGTTGCCGGGGCATGTACAGACACAAAAAATAATAGTAGAAACCAAGAGCTCATGACCTGCAGAAACATGTTGCTTGGACACTTCGCACTGTGGCACAACGAAACGTGTTGCTGCACCATGTTCCTGCTACATTTTATAATGCGGGCATGTTGTGATGATAACCCTGCTACATGTCGCCACGACATGTGCCTATCAATGTAGACATGCCGGACAAGTTTAACGCCTAAAAAACACAATATACAGCCACACTCCCGTGTCCTTATTGCTCTTTTATCATACCGGTGTGTCAATGCCTTTATTTTGAGTAGTGTAAGGCGCATCATTGACGCCTTTTTTTGGCGGCAATAATGGGCAATAATTTACATAAAGTGGGCAATCATGAAAAATGCGCGGGAATCTTTGGTGAGGTGAAATAAATTAAAATAAAATGCGCGCAGGACTCTTGTTTAATTTATGCAGTATAATTTATGTTTTGACGTCACGACACGATAAGTCTACTTGATTGACAGATTGACAGATTAGGGTACATAGTCTACTTGATTGACAAAATTAGCACTTGTTCTACTGCGGATTGAAGTGGGAGAATTTTATAAGAAGCTCCGTTTTTAAATTACTTAAGATCTATTTCCTTTCGCTTACTAGAGGTTTTTGAAGCTCAAATAGATCGAATAGTTATGCATGGTTCAATTTTACCTGTTACCATCCCCCTCCGGGCAACCCCCGGGACAAGTCCAGCCCTTCGGGTCCGGGGGTGGGGAACTGTCTGAAACGATTTTGTCCCGGGGGTAGGGGGGCGGGGCAAATCGAAAATAACTTCTCCTTTTTCTTGTGAAGCACGTCACTAGCTTATCACTTCTCAGTTGACACAATGGAGCTGGACCGCGTAGAGAAGACTGCCTATTTCCAGGGAAAATCTCTAGAATTTGTAGCAGACTGGTTGGAGAAGAATAATCTCTCGAAATTATAATCTGTATTCAAAGGCACGTTTATTATAAATTGTTAAATGAAGGTGAGTTTGATGCATACTCGAATGGATGGCGTTCATCACAAACAAAGAAATATTTTCTTCAGCGTATTTGTATGAAACAAATGCACGGCTTTATATTAAACAGAGATCTCAGTCCAGTGTTCTTGTGAAACAAGATAAGAAAAACTCCTTTAAAATGCTGTCATCAATTTGCTCACCGGACCTCTTTTGTGCATGTGCTATATTTAGAATAAAAAACGCGGTGAAGAACATTTCTTTACTCGCCAACTGAATGCCAGAGCGGTTAGACTTTTTCTTCAGTTTTCTTTTTCAATGTAGTGTCCATGTTTTTTAATACTATGTAATATCCTTCGTTCAGTAAACTCTAGAAAAGCGTTTAAGTTCTTGTCAAAACGTCTGGTTGTGCTATTGTACGGAAATCAATTTTGAACACAAAACAACGTATTTGTGGTCGATGAGGAGTCCCGGGGGTCGGGAATTGTCTCTTTCTACGTGCCCGGGGGTGGGGAATAGACCGCCAAGTAAGAAAAAATTGCAAATCCCCGGGGGTGTGCCCGGGGGGGATTGTAACAGGTAGAATTGAACCCTGCATTATATTCACGATCAAGCAGACAGAGGCTTAACTATGCATTGTTCTCATACAAAGCCGGCGAACGCGCTTGAGTGACCACGGATATAAACATTTATAGGATTTGAGCGGAATCGAATCGCTTATTATGTACAGAACGAGTCGCGTGAAGAAATATTAAAACTAATTGGTTGCACACATGGATTGTAAGTAAAAAAACTTGTATTTCAATCGTTCAATTTAACGCATTACAATGATTTTCAGTGATTTTAAAAGTAAACACTGCGTTTTGAGCGCCGCGAAACTTAGACACTAAACACACAAACTGTAAACCAAGCAAAACTTTATTTTAATCGCTCAATACAGTACAATGATGAAATTTAATAATCGTCTTCGTCCTCGTCATTACTAGGGGGATAGTATGTAATTTTTGATGTCTCTTCGTTCTTGTGTATGATTGCTCCACAATCATAACATCGACGCAAACTGTGTTTTCCGTGGTTTCGGTCAAGAGGAATCTCGTGCTCGCATATAGGACAAATTTTACAGTTATCTTCCCAAAACCACTTAGGACACTTCATGACTGCAGTATCATATACATTCGGACCTTCGCAGTGTTGACATGGATTAGGAACTTTTGCGTGAATTAACGCTGTACTTTCCGAATCGCTACTCTCGGCTTCTTTATCTCTGTCTCTGTCGCTCTCTTGAAATTCCTTTGCTCCACTACTCTCCTCAGAAGCTGTTTCCTCCTCTTCATTACTGTCAGTCGAGTTACCGTCGTCAGCCTCTTCCTCTTTATCGCGATAGGCTTTTTCTTTTTGTAATATATCGCTTAGAACTTTCTAATTCTTTATCAAACGCGCTTATTAACCCCAAGCTCTGCCAGTCCCTTCAGGAAGGTATTGAGTGCACGTGGATGGCTACATCATCGTTATGAGGAACTAGTGCCGTTGCCTTTATAACATAACAAACCCCAAACTACTTATAACAGGGGTCAACAATTCTTGAATAAAGCCTCCACCCTCTTGTACAAGAATTTGCTTCTTTGTCTTGAAGGAAACATTGGTGTTTTGTTCAGGGATTGGTATGTTTTCCGTGAGAACGTTATAAATAAGTTGTACTAATGCATGCATCTGTTGTGGCGTGGCCGTCTTTAGAAGAAACTGACGCTGATGAGAAGGACAGTCGGCTAAGGGAACGGTCATTACTTATTGGGGGGGAGGGCCGGTAAATTTAGGGGGAGGGCCAGGGTGTTTTGGGCTCCCATTTGGGGAGGGTCATATGTTTTTGAGCTTACGCTATGGGAGGGTAACAAATGTTTGGGCGCCTGTTTTAACAATATATTTTCTTATATAAATATATACATTTCTTAACATAAGTCGACTTCAAACGACCATTCTAGCTATGTTATGAAGCGTGCTCCGCCTAAGAAATGTCCGACCACTACCAGTACTCAGCACGCTTTGAATTTCATAATTTAGCTGAAATAGTCCATTATCGACGTCTAGTTTGCTGAAGCTTGGACTCAATAAGAATCACTTAGATCGTTTTGATTGGTCATTAATATAATGAAACAACAGATAGCAAAATTGAGGGATGTTGCATTTCCTTACTTGTTTATACAATGCTTGTAAAAAGCTGGAAAGCATGCATCTCGTTATGTTATAAGGTAATAAATAAAGCAAATAGCCACCATGGTCTCATAAATAATATACTTTCTAGATAATTTCAAGATTTGACAGGCTAACAGTAACAACGAAAAATATAAATGACAGTTTATCACTTTAGACACCATGAATTTCATCACCATGACCTTCATCGCCATCACTTTCAACGCAATCTGACACCTGCATCGTCATCACCTTCGTCGCCATCACTTTCAACACCATCACCTGCCCCATCATCAGCTTCGTCGCCGTCACTTTCATTGCCATCGTCTGCAGCAATATCACTTGCCTCGCCATCACTTTCATCGTCATAATTTGCGTCGTCACCACTTTCAGTTCCAGCAAAACTTAAAAACCTACAAAGTTCGGATTTTGCAGTGTCGTCTAAAAGACTACATCCTGAAGATAACAACGCGGCGGCCCATTTCTTTTGTCCCTTTCCTAGTTGGATGACAATCTCTGTGCGTAAAACCTTTGTGCACGTCTTTCCTTCTTGAAGCTCTGCCGCAATCTTTCTTAAATCTCATCCATTCTAGCTAAACACCTCACCTTTTTCAGTTTCTTCCTCTTGTTGCTGTTCTGTTTACTTGATCGCGACTTCCTTTTCGTCACAGAAAATGTGTGTTTAAACGCTGATTCCGGCAAGTTTGCTGCAGCTCGGCTAGTCCAGAGTGTACACTGTCTAATTCCCTTTTCATAGCATTGCAATTCAAACAATTCGTCAAAGTCATGAGCAGTTTTGCACCCAGTCAAAATCTGGCCAGAAGAGTGTATGGTTGTTTTGAGGTGTTCCTTGAGATCTTTTTCAAGCTTTTTAAGGGATGTTTCAATAGTTTCTATACACAGCAAGTTCTGCCTAATAGTTCCCGAGTCATGTGGTTTGGGTACATCATTTTCCCGAAGGAGAAATCCATCCTGGGAAAGGATCTTAAATTACAGATTTTGTGTGCTCGGAGAGCGGAGAGTAGGAAGCGGGCAAACCTGCCGAGAAGAGAAGCGGAAACGCTTTGAAGATTACGAAGATTACGAAGCCATATACAGGGAACGAAAATTAAAAACCTAAAAGTTGCTGTACTGGACATGTACATTGCTAAGCGGAAGTTGAAGCAATCAAAGGGGCACGTTAAAACGAGAAAAAGTGGATGTCATAACAGCAGACATCGGTAGGTCGCTGGTTCCCGATAGCCCTCAGTAGTAAGTTGCGCTCATATGGGGAATTAGCTGGCTTCTGATTGGTCGAGAGTAGGAGACCTCTGATTGGTCGAGAGGTTGTTATGGGAAGCAACCGCTGGTCGGGGGTCGGTGGGCTCAACCGGAAGTCACATGACCGGAAGTGACGCCACCGGAACCGGAAGTCACGTGATTTGGGATGGGAAACCGCTGACCAGTGGTGAAAATGGATCGCGGGCTCATGGTGGAAAAAACCGCTGACCAGCTGTTTAAAATGGATGGCGGGCTCAGGGAACCGGAAGTCACTTGATTTGGGATGGGAAACCGCAGGGGAGTGCGGGCTCAGAGTCCAAAGTCCAATTGGAGGATTATGGGTAGGCCTTTTCATTGAAAAAAGACGCCATGTTGGAAAAACAAATGATTTTTTATTGATTACAAACAGACGACCATGTGGGGGCATGGATCCAAGGTAAAGAGAAGCTCCTTCAACAGAGCGACAATCCACTTAATGAGTGTTCCTTTTTGATGAGTGTTCCTTTTTTAATATGAGAGTTCCTTTGAATGAGTTGCATTTCCTTTTTAATATGAGGGTTCCTTTTGATGAACGTCAAGGTGGCTTTTCAAAACCCCGTACAGAATGCAATCCCTTTGAACATATCACTATTGCCTCCAAGAGGAAAAGCAGAAGCAAGAGATAGAGGAATGAGGGTTCCATTTTCTTTTTTTTAATATGAGTGTTCCTTTTCATGAGTGTTCCTTTTTAATGTGAGTGTTCCATTTCTTTGTTATGAATTCCTTTTAATATGAGTGTTCCTATTCCATGATGAGTGTTCCTATGAATGAGTTCCTTTTAATATGAGTTGTCCTATTCCATGATGAGTGTTCCATTTCTTTGTTATGAATTCCTTTTAATATGAGTTGTCCTATTCCATGATGAGTGTTCCATTTCTTTGTTATGGAAGACAACAAAACAATGGAGGAGGAGATCCAAACAAGCAAGCAAGTAAGCAAGCAAGCAAGCAACATCACAGTATGATGGCAAGAGGGCGACGACGAGAGCTGTCAATGAACGAAGAAGGCATCTCATAGGTAGCCGTAGGGGTAAGTCTTGAAGGTGTCTGGATCGACGACTCTTTTGTCGTACACCAATTGATAACGTTTGTAGTCGGGCAAGGTGAGGAGGCGGTAGTGTTGAGGGTCGCGCACAATCTGGTGAGTTTTGGTGACCAGGGTCTGACGTGGGGTTTTTTGTGGCTTCTGGATTTCGTCGAGGACGTTCTGTCGCATGACACTATAATTTAATTGGCTCTTGCCCTCGCTGTTGAGACGAAAACCCCTGACTTTGCATTCCACGTGACCCTGCTTTGTGGTGTAGCCATAATTCTTAGGGCCCCCCGACACGAATTCTTGAATGTAGTCGTCGGCGTCCAATTCAGAGGTAAACTCTCCCAGGTAGTCGCCCATGATGGGGTTGGGTTGGCCAGGTTCCTCCAAATAGATGACGGAGTCGGTGTCGTAGTACAAGACCCGTTCCCCCAACGGTTCCAATGCTTCATAGAGACGGAGTCGAGCCCAACAGGTGGTGAACGCGGCCACAAAAATGTTCAGGTTGGGGGACACGGGGATGTCTTCCTCTTGGTACTGGTAGAATACCTCCACCATTTGGTCATTCATAACGGAGACGTGACGTACAACCATGGTGGAGGTATCTAGGAATTGGTGAAAGGCTTTGGGGTAATCAAAGGCTTGGAGCTGGGTTTTGTTGAGGCGTTGTCCACTTGCCCCACATGGAGTTAAGCATCATTTTGGCCAGGGTGCGGAGACCAGGATTCTTCTCGATCTTGTGGTAGTCCAAGCGGATGCCCTCATGCTCGAAGTACTCTTGAATGTACTCTTGACGTTTGGTTTCGTCGTCCCCGACCCACGATGGCCACCCACTAGCTTCTTGCTTGATTTTTAACCAAGTGTCAACGTACTGTTGGAACAATCCCTCACACGTGTCGTTAAAGTGCCAGACGTCGTAGATGTACTGGACTTGGTACCCCAACTCCACCGCTTTAGACAATTCCGGGCTGCACCATGTCCCGGTCAGGACGCGTTGTTCGTCTGTGTGATTGCACTGACATGATCTCTCCAGAAGGGGTTTAGGCATTTGTTCTTTGACACAAGTAGCACAGAGTGGAAAAAGGAGTTTTCCCTCCTGGCGGTAAGGCAGTACGGGATGGTAGAGGTCACGTGGAGGTAGGACTGTGCATTGGATGAGACCAAAGTACTGTTGGATGTCGGTGTGACCCGGTTGTGAAATGAATTCAGGATGACCTCTGGGGTACACACAGGATTTGTTGACACAAGGGTACATGGAGGTGACATCGATGTAGTGGATCTTTTGGTTGGGGGTTGCATAATGGTACAGTTTGATGGCATTGGTACGACCTCCACAGAAGGCATCACGAGGATTCAGAGGCTTGATGAAGTCCAGGTTCTCGACGAAGGATTGGATGTCGGACGAGGTTTCTTTAAGGCGGTCCCATTCACCTCCCCACATTTCCACTACAGTGTACCCGAGGGCTCGAATTGCTTGGATCTTTTGTTGCGTGGTCTCGTACACATCTTGCATGGTTCGATCATAGTGACGCACATGTTTTTCGTGGCGGTTAGGATAACATGTGGGACATCCATGGGTGAAACAACCTTGGAATTCGTACACGGTCTGGGTGTCGTGGCAGTAACCATCCACGAAGCCTACGGTCGGGATGCAATACTCGCCGGCATTTCTGACATGTTGAATGCTCGAGGAATGTTGGTGATCACACCAGGTTAACCATTCGATGGCCACGTTGGACTGATTGATGTGGTTCCTCCAACCACGGATTGGTTCACTGGCAATGCTGTTAGGGATCATCCGGTTCATGCGTAGATCTCGGTTACAAGCGGAGGCAATGGTGATGTGTTCAAATGGATTGAACCCTGCTAGGCTTTCAAACAAACGTTTGAATGTCAGACATCCTTGTTTCAAGAGACGCACATCTGATTCACAGTATGCAACTAATTCTTTTTGGAAGTCAAACAGGACGTTTTGGGCACGTTGCTCTTGATGCCACTTTTCCAATGCTTGCTTGCCTTCGGGAGACATGGTTTCAGGCATGTAGTAATCGAGGGCCGGGATGATTCCCACGTACGTTTGATGTTCTGGAAGGTTGAACTTGTGTGGGAGGTAACCTTTTTTCAATTCTGTCAATCCAAAGGTTTTGGGAAAGGCGGACAGAGGCATCTGGAAGAAGCTGAGAGAATCGATGAAACGGATGCGATCGTGTTGGACTTGTAAGAGTTTACACCCGTTTCGGAGCTGTTCGACGATACGGTTGTCACTATGGTATTGATGAACCACAAAGTAGCCATCGTACCCTTGGAAATTATGAGCGAGCACATTGACTTGACGTGTGTCGTTCAACGTGAGTGTATCCAACCATTCCAGGAAATCGCAGGGCAGAAGTGACCTTCGAAGCGAATGGGTTGATCGTCGTCTTCGGTTTCGGCCACGACGAGATTAGCGATGTGTTGTTCTTGGGGTTGCATGGCTTCAATGTCAAAAAACACGTGCAGGGGTGGTATGCTGTCGTCCACATCGTCTTGCTCCTCGTCCTCGAGTGCATTGGGGGTTTGAAGCCCCGCGGCGGCCCCTCGTTTGGTGCGAGGACCTCCTTGACGTTTCTTCTTCCTCTTCTTTTTCTCTTCTTGAGGCTTTGGGGCTCTTTGAATAAAACAACGGTGGGTGTGGGCGTCCACGTACTCATGGCAAGAAGGACAATCCATGTGCCAGCATTGGTGCCGCTCGATCTTTTGTAAGCCTACGTCCTGCTTTCGGCAGGAGGGGCATCGCCTGCGAAGAAAGCAGACGGTGGTTTGAGGACTGGTGGCGGGTTTGCCTGCATGGTCAACAGCCAGATGTGTTTGGAAACAAGTGTCTCCGAAAAAGTCGCGATGACATTGTTGACAACGTTGGGTAGCTTTGATGCCTCGTGGATAAGCTTCTAGGAAGTCGGGGCACTCTTTTTGACGACAGGCTCCGCATTGCTTTTTCTTGTTGCATCGATGAAGACCTTCGTGGTCATAGGGTTTCCAACAGTGGGCACATACATAACTGGACCCGAAAAACCCTGGCAAACGGGTAAGGACATCGTAATGGCCTTGGTTGTGCAATGGGATCAATTGTTTGTCTTGAATAGGTCCAAACGTGGTGATATGGAAAGACCGGTGGGCATCCACCAGGATGACCTGGTTATTGGCGAGGGAGGCCGGGCACTGAAGGCCGTCAAGGCGTCGTAGCTGCAAGGCCCCAACGGAACATGGGCTTCATGCTGGAGCTCCAGAGCCAGGGTTCTTTGAAGTTTCCCTCCTTTTCGAATCGATTCCCATTTAGGGTGTTGGTCTACCTTGGCTTTGGCGACCACGAGGGCCCGAGCACAACAGAGCTCATCGTTGTTTTGGATGGTGATGACACTCCTTTTCCGAGCCGTCAATAGTTTCATGGTGGGGTGGCCGGGTTTGCCACGGCGTGGTCTACCGGTTCCCTGAGGTGCATGATGGACTTGGGTGATGGACAATTGAAACGAATCGTCCATTTCAAATTGTTCATTGCTGTTGAGTGCTTGGGCCAACCGATCGAACAGGGCATCCAAACGAGCACCTCCTTCACGCCATTCACCCGCTCGTAATCCCCAGCCTTGGAAATTATTGTGTAGACGGTTGGAACCGATGGTAAAATAGAGTCGATCTTGATCGTGCAGGTTGGGAGTCGTGGCTAACACTTGATTCACCGCTCGACGTAAGCCATCTTGAAGCGCTTGAGTTATGTTCTCATTGGGAATAAAGTTGCCTCTTTGTCGTAACTGGGTTTTGAAATGACGTTCGCGAACGCCCATACGGCTACTCAAACGATCGACATAGGGGTCCAGGTCAAACTCAAAGGCGCCCTGAGCACCATCCAAGGCACCACCAGTTTGCTGAAGGAGGTTGGTTTGAAAGGCATGTTGGCGTTCCAAATGATCTAGGAGGTCATTGCACAAGTCATCTTCCTCGCTGTCTCCCATCTCTTCAGGACATAACAGGTTTGTCTCTTCTTTTTCCGAGTCTGAGGTCTCGAGACCTAGCATGGCTAAAACCTCATGGTGGGCAAGGCCGCTGGGCCCCGCCTCCTCTTCGTCTTGGCGAGAGGTCATGATCAGATGAACTAGCTGGAGGTCGGTGCCCATTTTTTATAGAGAAAAAAAGGTCACGTGGGAGAAGGGGATGAACCAATCACCAAACAGGGCACAGGGGTGCCTAGGGAGGGGTGGGATGGGGTGGGGGGACCACCCTCCCCCCTCCCTAGTTGGGGCCCATCATGCCACGCGGGGAACGAATGAGACGCTATAAAAGAGATTGAACCTCGGGGTGGATCATCTCAACATGGCCTCTGGTTATGAAAAGCTGTTGGAAGAATTCGAAGAGTTCGAAGCGGATTTAGAAGTGTAGGAAGTTTTAGCTGAAGTCAAGAAGGAGTTGGTGTTGGACAGTGGGGTCATTGAATTTGGTGAACAGTTAAAGGAGAGGGAGCGCATGAAACAAGCAGCCCAGATAACCAGAGCAGCACGAGTCGCCTATCTGCAACAATTGTGTTACCCTCAACATACCTGTGCATGGTTTATTGATGGACTAGACTATTGCTGTGGCTACTGGCGCTACCAGTTCAAGCGACCTTTGACGCCCCCGCCAGCACCACCACCACCATCTCCCGATGCCTCTCGAAAAAGAGGGCCCCCGCCGCAGCAGCCGCCGAACGACGACGTCCCAACAAAACAACGACGACTTTGACGACTCCGACGACGACGTTGACTTTGACGACTCCGACGACTCCGACGATGACGACGACGACGACGAATTGGCTGAGATCCTGGCCAAAGAAGAGCGATGACTGGAGCTGAAACGGGCCGCCCAAGCCAGGTACCGGGCCAGACATGGTGTGAAAGTGGCCGCCGCCAAAAAATTGTACCGGGCCAAACATCCAGACAAAGTGGTCGCTGCGAGAAAACGCTATAGGGAGCAGCGACGGGCCGCCCAAGCCAGATACCGGGCCAGACATCCCGACAGAGTGGCCGCCGCTAAAAAATTGTACCGGGCCAGAAATGCAGAGAAAGTGGCCGCTGCGAAACTTCTCTATCGAGAGAGGAATCGGGAGAAGTACCTTGAGTCGCAGAGACGATATTATCGGGAAGAGCGCCTGGCTTATTATAGAGAACGCGATAAATCTGAACACAGACGGGCGTGGGTGGAGCAATATCGAGCGAAAAAGCGAGAGGCCACCTTAGCGAGAAAAAAGAGAGAGAAACGGAGAACGCTAGAGAGAATCAAATCATTGGGGCCCCTGAAATTGACAATCGAATTGGATGACTTCTTGAAATCAGTGGACACCCCAGTGAACACCCCAATGAACAGATCCCTCGAGGTTAAACCAAAGTTTTCATTTTGTGAACTTTTGGATGAGTCTTATACCCTGACGGATATGGATTCGGGGGAGCGTCGACCCGAGGATCCACCTGATTGGGACCAATGGCTCGATGATTTGTTGAAGGACGTTTCAAAGGACATGTCGTCGAACGACCTTTCAAAGGACAGTGACTTGTCGTCTTCTTCTTTCTGTGACTTGCCGTCTGACGACCTTTCTTCTTTGTGTGACTTGTTGCCCGACGAGTGGGCCCAGCCGAAGGAGGAGGATTCTTCCTTTGATTTGGACGATTTTGTAAGTTAACCCTCGTCTTAGTATTTGGCAGAAAATCGTCTTAGTATTTGGCAGAACATTTTATCGTTGTGGTAGAACTTTTTTTTGCATAGGAATGAAAGAGACGGTGATTGACATTTTCATTTTTTATTTTATCAAAAACATGTAACACTTGGATCATTTTGTCTACAACACAATGGGTTCTGTAGGATGCATGAGACATTTCAATTGTATTGTCAAAAAAAACTGAAAAGAGTGTGCCATTAAATTACAATTTTAAACGTTTCTTGGCTTGCATGATTTTTTTGACCACACGTTTTGTCTTGGTTTTCTTGCCGGGTAACCGATCAATGGCTTGGATCATCTTGGTATCGGCTTTCCATTTTCTTGCAAATTCTTCGCACGGCTGTAATCAATGTCGTGTTGTTTAGCAATCTGGTCCAAGCGATTGATCCCGGGATCCCCTCGTTTCAGACGTTTGGCCAAATGCGTGCCAGGGCCCATGTACTGATAGCCAGGCCAATGAAATTCCTTCCCCGTTTTAGCGATCCATTTTTGCACATCCACTGCCCCTCCTCGTTGGGTGCGTTTCCGTTTGATACCCCTTCTCCTCTGGGAGGTCCGTTTTCTCTTGGTGGGCATCTTTTAGTCACTGTCGTAATCCAATCGACGTCGTAACTTTTTGCCACGGGCCCAATCTTCCCACCCAGGTAAGGGTTTCAATCGTTCCACTTCACGCGCGGGTGCTTTGCCTTTGCCTTTGCCAAAAGAACTCTCGGCTATTTGTTTTTCCAACGTCTTGCGCCGTTCTCGAATGACTTCTAAACGACGACTGAGATCGTCTCCTCGACTGGTGGATGGGCTCCCTTTCTTGACATTTTTGCTAGTGGTTTTGCCTTTCGGGGTCGCTGGTGTAATGGAGGGTTTGGGGGTGGACGGGCTGCCTTTTATCATGCGCTTCAGCCATTGTTCCACGGGTCCCGTCACCAAATCCCCAGCCTCTTCCTCTTCCTCGCCTGGCGGGCCACCCGGTGCCCCCACACCGACCCCTCCGGGAAATTGACGGATGCGTTTGGTTAACTTGGTTAATTCTTGACTCAACGGTTTGGTTTGAGCATTGACCAGGGCCGGGGGCAATTGGGGGTCGGCTAACAAGACATGTTTTTTGGCGGCTAACGTGGCGGCTTTGTTCAACAAGGCATTTTCGGTGAGTTCTCCTTTGTAATATTGAATGAGTTGCTCCAAGTCCTTGTGGGGAATCATGTACACCTCGTCCATGGCTGACTACAGTCGGGGCAAACTTCCCCGTCTTCCAATGCACGACAGTTCTCACAAAGACGGGACTTTAAGATGTGCATGTACTCTCGATACAACAGGTGATATTTATGCTTCCAATAAGAACATTCGTCTTTCCACTTGTCTGTTTCTCGATTGGCGTCTTGTAACAGACGCATCCACGTGGGAAGCGTTAACGAACACATTGACATAACACGTGGTGAAGCCCTTGAAACAACCCGCGTCCTTTTTGTTGGACCAACCACGCACGACGTTTTTTCACCGAATGTCGACGACGTCCCAAGTCACGTAGCACCTTTTTATAGGGTCGAAGCTTGGTCATGATGGGTGGTGTGACGGGAATCTTGTTTTTTAACAAGTTCAAGACGAGTTCACTCACAGCATTGACTTGATCGGCATTGGCATGTTGTAACAGGTCTTGACGTTTGGAGCGATTGGCTTCTTGTAACACGGACCGTAAAAACGGTAATTGACGTCCAAGACGTTGCATCTTTTACCGACGATGGCGACCACGAACCCGTTGGTTGGCTTTATAACCTGAATGGGTAGGGCGTTTCAAATAGTAACCCCAGCCACTGCCTTGTTGTCGTCGTTTCGTTCTTCTTCGTCTTCTTCTGACGACCATGGTTCTAAGAGCGTGGGACTGGGAGGGAGCGGCTTTTTATCCTTGTCCGTCCAATAGCTTTTCGACATGAAGGGACGAGGACATCCATCCACATCGCATGGCGCTTCCACGGGGTGGTACACAAAGTGACGATGGTAATCTTGCACACATCGTTTGGGTAAGGGAGGGGTGAAATCCACGATAGTATCATCCAAGGTTTGCATCTTGATTAAAAACCTTTCCAGATCCTCCAAGGGAACACCACGCACATAGGTTTTTAATTCGGTCAAGGCTTTAGCATACGTGGTAAACGCAAACCGGCTCATGGTCACTTTAAACCGGTATTGTTTAAAATCGTTCCATCCTTTGACCACCGTACCCACCGCCGCTAAACACGCCACCAAGGTACTGTTTTCCAAAAGGGGACCGGCAATCATGCCTGCGGCCATCAGGAGTAACGCCATTCCATTGAAGAAGGCATTGACACACTTGAAATGATTCAACATTTTGCGATAACACCACCATTGTTGGTGGTAAAAGGCATACAAGGAATCCATGCGTTGTAACAATTCCGGTGGGAATTGAATGCCATGATGTTTCGATCCATTCAATAAGGACACGACGGTTTGAGTCATCACGGCGAAATCCGGGACGAAGAGGTTTGCACGCTCGGTGCTCCTCCCTGTTTATAACTGGTCACGATGCTATTGGTCATGGTGACAGTGGAAATGTCTCGACCTTGTGCCAATTGTTCTTGATCTTGTAACATCATCCGTAAACGTCGGTGTAAATCCGCTTGACGCAAGGTGCGAGGTTGGCTCCCAGAAGTCCAAGATCCTCGAGGGGTAGCTGGATTGGAGGCAGGTGTCAAAGGCGAAATGGGGGTTCGTCGTCGTCGTCGTCCACGACGGCCACCACCACCACCACCACCACCACCACCAGCACCAGCACCACCACCACCACGTCCACCACCTCTTACCCTAATCCTAGGACCACGACGTCCCCCACGATCACCACCATCACCATCACCCCCGGCACCCGCCGCTGTTCGAGCACCTGCACCCGCAGCTGTTCGAGGATCGGGCGACAAGCGTGCGCTTGGCGGGGAAGACTCCCAGCTGGTCTGTATGCTACGGAATGATTGGGAAGATGCTTGACTTCCTACCCCTGCTGGGGAAGAGGTCTGTAAAGGCCATACTAGGGGTGGGGCGTCAGGGAGCGATTCCAAATATCTGGTGAGGGCATCATCATCCATTTGGTCGAAGGCTTGGTCAATCAAGTCTCGGTCATGCGTGTCCAAAATTTCTTGGACGGTCCGTGGGGACACTTGATTGGTCGTGGTCGTTCCGACGCCGGCGAGGGCCGTGGTGTCGTACGCTTGCGGAGGTTGACGGTCATCATCAGCCATGCTTGCTTTTCGAAGGTCCGTTCCAAGGTCCCTTTATAGACGTTTTTGATAGGTGCAGGTCCATCCTTCGTCTTTTAACAGGTGACTCAACAAACGTTGTTGATCGGACGACGCCGGGTGTAAATCCAAGACCAAATACCCATAAGGGCGCATGGTGGCCTGATGAAAGGTCTCCAACGTGTCTTTCCAGGTGGTAGGAAACGATTGCAGCAACACGTTGCGCACCCCTAATTGATCCCGGGGGTACTTGAAGGCCACAATGTAATGCGCATTGCGGGAAATACTTTTTGCATATCGGCCCACGGGAAACGTGTCTTGGCACAAGTACAGGACCGTCGCACCTTGATGATGCCAATGTTTGGTGAATAAATCCAACACGCGTTTATCGTGACTCCCTTCGTCCATTAAATCATCCAACACCAGCACCCCTTTACGCCCTGGAGGAAACCATTGCACCAAGGCGTCATGATCGGGAATCCCTTCGTGAAACACCACCCCTTGATCTTGCATGCCTCGAAATCGATCTTGCCAGGCGCCATAACAATAATGCATTTGGGTCGGTGGGGTTTCAAACAAATCTGGGTTCTCTAACAAGAGTTTTTCCGTAAACACGGTTTTGCCACATCCCGAGGGCCCCACCACCAAAATACTGGACGGGGTATGAAAACGAAACGGTGGACCCGTTTGCATAATGAGGACTAATACCCATGAAAAAAAGGCACCTTTTTATGGAGTCGGTGGGACTCGAACCCACGCACGACCCAACCCCTGTTTTGGGCCAAGTCCTCGGCTCTACCGACTGAGCTACGACTCCGTTCGGATAGGACAAAATAAAAACAACTGTTTTTTTCCAACATGTTTTATTTAACAATTACATTGATGATACGGGTGACAACAGACTTGGTACCATCTCGCTTCTTGGCCTACAATTAATTGTTGAAGGCGTTGACCGGCTTGATGGTCATTGCTTACATAATCATGATCGGAAAAGTCATTTAAAAAATCTTGCAAGGTACGTCCACGGGCTTTGGCTTTCAAGTACAACAACGCGTAATCGCCACAACTCTTGCTTGAGATGGCTTGTAGGGACTTGCCATTGGTCACCACATACTTCCAATGTTGGACAATCCAATCTCGTAATGGGGTGGCTTGCACATACTGTTCCAATGGCAAGGCATAACTGTCGAGGACTTCACACACGTTTCCATCGGTCCAGACCGCTAACCAATGTTGTCCGGGTTGATCGTGCGGGTCCGTATTCACAATGTACCCTTGCGGGGTGGTCTTGCGAGGGCTCTTGGGTAAACGATCACAGGCCACCGTCCCGTAAAAGGAACGTTTCAATTGCGGGTCGTCTCGGGCTAAATAATCCAATTGCACATTATTCAAGGCCACGTGTTCCATCTTTTTCTTTCTTTTTTTTTTCAGTGTTGGTAAATGTTATACAACACGGCTCCGTTCCTGTCAATCTCCAACAAGTTCTCAAATTCACCATACACGAGTACGGTTATATTGGTACCGGGTGCGGCTCCAAATTCCAAGACGAGTTGTAAATCTCCAGTTTGCTTGGGGTTGAGGGTTTGACTGTCAGCACATCCATTGGCTACATTGTCAAACATGAACAAGGTACAATTCTTAGCCTGGCCCCAATCTTCTAGTTCCACCATATTGCCTTTCTTTTTACACAAAGCGCCACTGGCTTGCAGAAAACGGAACTAGCCTAGATTATCTCGGGTGCCATTATTGCGCACCAAGTGCAGGGTTTCATAAGGGTATTCTTCTCCTTTGACAATCTGTTTAATGGAGGTCAGTCCACATTTCTGGAACCAGAAGGGATCTCGGGTCACATCTCCATTGAAGGCTCGGCTGTCCAACAACCCCACAATCAATCGGTCAGGTATTCTGTTGTGAAACAGGTTGGGGATGTCATAACGGGTTAGGTTGCCTTGCATGCTGAAGGTCCGGATTTCACTGCGGACGGTCGGGTAGGCAGCCACTTGGCCTTCATTGTGTCTTTTTACAGACAAACTCCTGTAGATGGCGTCATTCAAACGCAGTTGACATAGATGAAACCGTAGTTTCACATCACCTTCCATCAATCGGCCGGCTAGAGCCACTCCATTCAAAAACAGGTTCGGGCCATTGAAATGAAATTTCATCTTGATTTCTATCCCTGGCACCAACAGTTTGCCGGTGTGAAACACTTCCAAGTGAGGGGTAAACACCAGACTGTGGGTCACGCATCCAGCATACTTGGCGGTTTCCCCCACGGAGGCATCATAGGCCCCTTTGTGATTGTCACTGAGAGCTTGCCACTCAGCATGGTCTCCTGCTTTGTCCGAGTTGTTGTTGGTCCATTGGGGTGGGAAATCCACTTGATTGAACCTTGAAATTGAAACTTGATATAATCTCGGTCATAATTCAGCAAGGTTTCCATGTAAGCTTTGTAATGATAGGTGTCGGATTGAGGACTGATCAACGTGCCATTCAACTGCAAGTCAATTTGTTTGATGATGGAATGGGCCAAATTATTGACGGGCCACAATTTTTCATTCGCCACCAAGTTGGCATTGTTACTCTTTTTCAAGCTCAATTCCATGGTAAAGTAACTGCTTCCCAAATCCACAAAATCGTCCAACCCTGGCACAATGAATTCCATGGGATTGATACCTGTGGTGGTGGGTTGGATGGTGACCATGCGATAGGCATTGATGCTAATGTCCGTAGGAGGCACCTTGAAAATCCGTAACGCTGGGTTCACGGTCCCTTCGGAACGCGCGTGAGCTGGCGCGGTTTGCGTACTCACGTCAGGCATGTTTAACGTCGTCGTCGAGTGGTGGTACCCCGTCGTCGTGAGGGGTTTTTTGAGATCCGTCACCAACCCTTTTCCACTTTGACCATGTTGATCATACCACTCGTCCGTACGAAATCGTGTCAAACTTCCCCCTCGCATCGTGCCGTCGTCTTCACGCGTTACCAAGGATCAAGTTTTGTTTTTGTCACAGGACTCGTCTCTTTTTATACCGTCATCGTCTTCTTTTTCGAAAGGCTGCTTCCAACCCTTTTTTGGCACCGTAACTCGCGGCGCCACCCGCTGCGCCCAACGCCACGGCTTTTCCCCCAGCGATCAAGGGCGGCGAGTGGGAATAAACCACCTCGATGACGTCTCTTTCTTCGTCTCGTTTGACGTGCTCTTGTCTTGGACATGTTTGTTTTGTTTTCACAACCCTTGTTTTCTTTTTATACTCACATGAGGTTGCACGTAAACGATTCCCCCGCCCACCGTTTGCGTTTCCCACTTCGCATTTCTTCCATACGTTTCTTCGTCGATCTTAGGTAATTCTTTTTGGCTAACTTTTCCACCCCTTTGGTGATGGACCAAGCGGCTTTAGGAATCCCCGCAATCACCGTGTTGATCCCTTCCCCCGCTTGTGGACGCTGTCGTCGTCGTCGTCGTCGTCGTTTCGGAGGCATGATGATTGACTTGGGTTCCCTTCTCGTCTCTCTTTTTTATGCCTTTTTGAAGTGTAACGTGACAATGGTATGGCCTTCACCAAATTTGACCAAGTCTCCTCCGGTACCAATCGTTTCGGCTACTTTAATGTGAATGATTTCCACCACCTCGTTGCGAAGAGGTAGGTATTGAATGTGCAACGGTTCAAAGTACATGGTGCCGCGTCCTTGTCGCTTGTACTGGATTTCTCGCAACAAATCGGTCACGCGATTGCCCACCACACTGCTGCCTGCCACGTCTGAGTACACGTGGAGCGTTCGCGTGGGGTCACCCACCACGACACGAAACGCGACATTCAAGTTGGTGAAACGCCAATTCACGCTGAAACTCAACCAAATCCATGTTGTCCCACCACCATCCGTGGTCACTTGATAATACTCCGGGTCGTTTTTGCTATTTCTCAATTCAATGTTTCTATTGTCGGGGACCCGTCCACCACGGAATTCCATGTTCAAGTTGGGTCCCAACACATATTGTCTTCGGTCGTTTTTTTCAAACCATCCCATTTTTTCGGCCAGGAGATGATGAATGGTCAAGTGAGGTACGAACATCGTGTTGCCGGATCGAAGCACGTACTTGTACCGTTGGACGTTACGATTGTTTATCACCAAATCTTCGCCGTCCCACTCAAAGGTCGTACACGTCTTTTGTCCACTCTCCGTATTCGGTGCGCCATGGTAGTCCAGGTAAGCATAGTTCATACGCTGTGTCATCCAATGCAAAAAGGCTTTCATGAAGGTCACGTCATCCACAATGGAATCATCCTGTTTCAAATCGTCCATTTTCATATTGAAGCTTTTCACCGTACGTCCCGCGGAGGTCACTCGGTAACAAGAGGTGCCAAAAACCCACTGATCCGCTGGCAGCAGATTAAAAATGTTGACCCCCGTGTTCGGCAACGAAATGGCACTCAAGCCCACTTGCCATGGACCCCCGGCTAACCGTAACGGTTGAGGTAAACGAATCTTGAATGAATTGGCTTGGTTGTTGGGAAATTCATGTCGGTTGGCATGACTGGGTAACGTCACGTAGAACGAATTCTTGTCTTCTTTTTCTTTACACCACGACCTCCCTTTTAAAGTGGAGGGTCAGGAGGGCATGCTCTTCGCCAAATTGTACTAGATCCCCATTGATTTCGGCCATCTGCGTTTCCACGATTTCCACCACTTCATTGCGTACCGGGACATATTGAATGTGTCGAGGTTCAAAGTGCGTGGTGTCTTTGGGATGGTACTTGATTTCTCGCAAGAGATCTGTGATGCGACCCCCTACCATGCTGCTGGTCCCTACATCGCAATACACGTGCAAAGGACGCGTCGAGGGAAATTCCGACGAGGGACGAAAGGTCTCGTTCAAATTCACAAACCGCCAATTGCACGTCACACTCAATTCCATATAATCCCCATCCACTTTCCAAAAGGCGGGCTTGTTGTTGGCATCCAGGACATCGGACGGCGTGGGAATCGTGTCCGAATGAAATTCTTGCAAGAGATTGGGACCCAGGCGATAGGTCCCGGAAGACACTTCTTCGATCCATCCCATTTTCAGGGCCAAGGTTTTGCCCCATAACACGCGCGCCACTTGAACTTTGTAATTTCAACAACAAATCCCCTTCTGAGGTCCATTCAAAGGTCGGGTACAACTTGACGCCATTGTTCTCCGCCCATTTGTTTAGGGGTTGGGTTTGTTTAGCACGGGCTTGCTCGTAACGATACACCAGTTGATGAAAAAAGTGCGATCCCGTCGACGAGGACAAGAGGTCTCTCATATCTCGACCGTAGACAAAGAGTTCGCGCCGTTCATGGAACCACACATCGTCCCCTTGATCGTCTTTGTCATACACCCGTTCGTGCCATCGTACATACAACAGAGGATGGGAATCGCCGACCCCTTGTTCCCCTATCACCGGAATGGTGGGTAAGGACAAACTCACCATGCCCACCATCCATCCTCGTCCTACAAATCGGATGGGTTTGGGCAACCGTTTCTGAAAGGATGGCTCTTGTTCTCAGGAAACTCCCGGGTACTAGCATGACTCATCAACTTCACATAAAACGAAGAGTTGGGGACGAACGTCATGTCTGCCAATCAATTAGTCGCGTCGTCGTCTTTTGGGTGGGCTTGTCTCTTTCTTTTTCTGGGGCGGTCGAAGGGACGTCACGTCTTGGCTAGCAATCCAACTATTGTACTTGTCCGGCCACCCTTTCCACTTGACCAACCATCGATCTTTTTGTCGCTTAAGTACCTTTTCGATCCGAAACACGTCGGACACGTGGACTTTTTGTAAATCCTCCTCATAAAACGTGCCTTGCACCGGGGTGTCATCCCATTCGCGAATCTTATAAGTGGGCACGGGTCCCGGCACCACACGATGCACCACAAACACTTCTTCGGTCCAACCGGGTAGATAGCCTTTTTCAAACGTACGATGAATCTTGTTGAGACGTGCACGATCCCTACTTTGAATTTGGGTTTTTTCTTTCCTTTCAACCGTGGACCGTACAATCGTTTCCACACGGCTTCTTCGTTGTCCCACGTCACGTCCTGGGGGGCCATACCAATACTTCGATGACGTGTGGCATTGTACCCTTGCACCAACTCGGGTAACACAGCGTCAAATGTCAACGTGTTGGCAGCGGTAAAATAACGGTACAAACGTTCTTTCAAGGTGCGGTTAAATCGTTCCACCACACTGGCTTTGGCATCCCCTTCAGTCGAAAAATGTTGAATGCCTTGCTCGTCGAGCCATCGTTGAAATGTCCGGTTGTAACATTCCTTCCCTCGATCCGTTTGCAATCGATTGGGTTGACGTCGTCCTTGTTTCAAAATCTTGTCAAAGGCATGGACCAACGCTACCCCGGTTTTGGTTTTCAACGGTTGCACCCAGGCGTACTTGGACAAGACATCCAATACCGTCAGTAAATACCGTATGCCCCGATTATACTTGGCCAAGGGTTGCACTTCCACTAAATCCGCGACCCATTGATCGTCTAAGCCTCCAACGATCACGGGTACCGTGGGAAAACGACGACGTCGCGGTTTACGTAACGTGTAGGCCAAATCCCGTTCCAAGACCCGTTGGGCTTTTTTCAAGGGGAGACGATGGGCTTTGGCAAACCGTTGCACGCCTCCTAAACTGCCGGGGGCTCGAGGATCGTGATAACGACTCAACCATTGTTGTGAGACATCGTTTTTCTTTCGAGGTGCCATACGTTCTGGCACTCATCCCATAAGGTCGGTATGGAAGGGACGGTGTCGGGATGCGCCTTTTGAATGATTCGATACCATCGCCATGCGTTCGGGTGGGCTTTTAACCATAAGACAAACACCACCTATCGATACAGGTTGCGGTCTACGTGGGTTTCTTCAAAGACGTGAAGAGGATGCGTGTCCTCGGGACAAGGGGGAATGGGGATAGCTTCGCCGGGTTGGTGATCATATAACACTTGGCAAAGGGTTTGATGACATTGCCATTGCACCAGGGACAAGAGACCCTCCCACGCATAACACATGACTCCATGGTCACACTGATAAAAAATTTTATTCGTTCTCCTTTATACATTTTTTGTTAAAAGAGACCTAGACGTCCACAGGTCACATACAATCGATCGGGGTTCTGGGTGGAATGACTCTGTTGAAGCGTGGCGGGTTCACGGCAAAAGCATTGCAAACAACGCCACATGTCCAACACTTCTGGATGAGGTTGACCATACACGGCTTTCATATACTCAAGGGCTTGATCTTGACCACAAAACAGCAAACACGGTTGGATGGGACATTTCACATACTTCCATCCCTTTTGAGATTCTCGTGCCTCCAAACGCACGTCATGGCAAGGGCATACCATATAGTCCACCGAAGGGGGGAATGACTTTCTTTCATTGTCAGCTTTCGCTTGAGCAAAGTCCTCCGCATTGTCATACACGGTCGTCAGGGTGAATTGAGGTGGTGGTGCTGTAGATTGCTCCACCATGTCATTCAATTCTTTCATCATGTCTTCCACCGCGGCTCCGGTGTCTTCCACCACGTCGCGCACGACAGGATCACAGTCCTCGGGCGTCATAGCTTGAATGGCCTTCTTCTTCTTCCCCCCAGGGGGATGGGTCGATTTTCTCTTCCGATCGGGACAACGCACTGGAGACACATCGACGGACATCGTGCTAAAAGGTTGTTTTTTTTTCACCCCCACTACCTACGACTTTTTATACCCTCGAACCTTTTGTCTCCTTGGTCAGCTTATTCAACCCAAATAAGGACCTCTCGTGTTCCCATTGGTTCCCGACATCGACATGATTGGAGAACACGATGTCGAGGCCTTGGAACTCCAAATTGGTCATGGGCATGTAGTGTACACCGGGGGAGCCAAAGGCACCGACGAACTCGTCGAACAAATGGGCAAACAGTTTGGGATGCAAGTGGAAGTCCTGGTCCCCCCTAACCATCCTCGAGCCACCTTCATCACCCCGTCCACCGTGGAAGTCCTCATGCTGGCCAACCCACATCTTCACCAGGCGGCTGAGAAACTAGGGAAACGGATGCCCAGTCATTTTTACACCCTGCAATTGCGGCAACGCAATTATCAAATTGCCAAAAAAGCACATACCATCTATGCGTTTGGCATCTTGGAACAGGATAAAAAACGCGTGAAAGGAGGCACAGGTTGGACCGTGCAATTGGCCATGGATCAAGGCAAACCCGTCTATCTCTTTGATATCCCCAGTCAATCGTGGTACCGCTCGGACCATTACTACCAAGTCAACGAGAATGCCGCCACCCTGGTCACTGGCAGTCAATTTGTCCCTTGGGGTCCCAAAAAGCCCACCCTTCATCAAAGCAGTGCTATCGTGGGATCCCGCGATGTGGACAGTTCAACCCGAGAAGAAATTCAAGCCTTATTCAACCGCACGTTCTGTCTACCCGAGAACATTGATCAATTGCGCCTGGAGCTCGAAGACTTTCATTTGTAATTTTTTACTTTTCCAATTGTACATAGCTTTTCCAATTTTTAGTTTTTAGTTTTTGAATTGTAGATAGTTTTTCCAATTTTTTAGTTTTTCAATTTTCAGTTATTAGTTTTTCAAACTGTACATAGCTTTTTCCTAGGAGCGCCTCACCCGCGTGGCAAAGAACACAGACAACCATTTGTAAAAACATCAACTCTTTTTTAATTAATGAAAATAAAAAAGTTCACAACACTGAGTTTTCACATTGATCATAAATAATGTCTCTTGACTCACAGTAGCCTTGACTCACAGTAACAAACTCAACAGGAATAAAAAATGTTCAAGTCTATTTACAGTTCCAACACTCGCCGCACTTGATTGAGTCGGACTTCCCGCTGTCTCCTCCCCTGCTCCTCCCGCCGCCGCTCCTCCCGCACCCTCTCCATGTCAACGAAATACCCTCTGATCCTTTGCCATTGGTGGCCCTCATGAATGCTCGGCAGATAATTGGCAAGATCACTGTCAATTTCACGGAAATGTTCCGAGGACATGGGCCACCGGCCCTCATAGTTGCTCCAGACGCGGTGTCGGTAGACCCAGGGGATAATCCTTTGGACAAGGGTGCCAAGCAGCATTTCGACACTCTGTGGCTGTGGGTAACCCGCACGGTGAGCATTTTCCGTCCGCACCATAGCCAGCAAAAACAGCTCAAGGAAGGCAGCCACGCGCTGTCGTGTCAAGCGACGCCAGGTCTCTTCTCCTCGCTCGTACACGCGTTCGGCCTGACGTTCCAAATGAGTTCTCTCTCTTGGCACGCTCCTACTCAATGACTCCTCACCATGCACATTCACCTCGCTGGCTAAAGAGCCCATTGGCCTTCTCGTTCTGGACATTTTTAACTCAACCGACTGACATAAGTCCACACAGACAAAACTCAAAGCTAGGAGTGACGTCCTGGGGCCTCGCTTGACTTATATACCCCATTCCACGCAAAGCATCATGGGCCCCAACTAGGGAGGGGGGAGGGGGGTCCCCCCACCCCTTCCCATCCCTCCCTGGGGCACCCTGTGCCCTGGTTGATCATTGGCCCAGACCCTTATCCCACGTGACCTTTTTTCTCTATAAAAACACCCCCTCCGCTCCTTCTTTCCCATTCTATTTTTTCCGACCCACCATTTGGAAAAAATGATCGTGGACTCAACTGGGCATCATGTTGTTTACTCCTATCCGTTGATGTTGCTTGCTTGCTTACTTGCTTGCTTGTTTGGATCTCCTCCTCCATTGTTTTGTTGTCTTCCATAACAAAGAAATGGAACACTCATCTTGGAATAGGACAACTCATATTAAAAGGAATTCATAACAAAGAAATGGAACACTCATCATGGAATAGGACAACTCATATTAAAAGGAACTCATTCATAGGAACACTCATCATGGAATAGGAACACTCATATTAAAAGGAATTCATAACAAAGAAATGGAACACTCACATTAAAAAGGAACACTCATGAAAAGGAACACTCATATTAAAAAAAAGAAAATGGAACCCTCATTCCCCTATCTCTTGCTTCTGCTTTTCCTCTTGGAGGCAATAGTGATATGTTCAAAGGGATTGCATTCTGTACGGGGTTTTGAAAAGCCACCTTGACGTTCATCAAAAGGAACCCTCATATTAAAAAGGAAATGCAACTCATTCAAAGGAACTCTCATATTAAAAAAGGAACACTCATCAAAAAGGAACACTCATTAAGTGGATTGTCGCTCTGTTGAAGGAACTCCTCTTCACCTTGGATCCATGCCCCCACATGGTCGTCTGTTTGTAATCAATAAAAAATCATTTGTTTTTCCAACATGGCGTCTTTTTTCAATGAAAAGGCCTACCCATAATCCTCCAATTGGACTTTGGACTCTGAGCCCGCACTCCCCTGCGGTTTCCCATCCCAAATCACGTGACTTCCGGTTCCCTGAGCCCGCCATCCAGTTTAAACAGCTGGTCAGCAATTTTTCCCCACCATGAGCCCGCGATCCATTTTCACCACTGGTCAGCGGTTTCCCATCCCAAATCACGTGAGTTCCGGTTCCGGTGACGTCACTTCCGGTCATGTGACTTCCGGTTGAGCCCACCGACCCCCCTGACCAGCGGTTGGTTCCCATAACAACCTCTCGACCAATCAGAGGTCTCCTGCTCTCGACCAATCAGAAGCCAGCTAATTCCCCATATGAGCGCAACTTACTACTGCCCTCAAGTTCCCAAAGACAGTGGTAGCGACGATGATGATGATGGTGATGATGACGATGTTGCGTTGCAGGAAATTGGAAGTGATATTCACGATGGAGGGAATTTTGACGAAGTGTATGATAAAATTGAAGATGAAGGCGAAGCAGTTGTGGAGGAGGGGGGAGGAGGAGAGCATTACTACACTTTTTACATACAACAAGATCTGGTCGAATTTGCAGGACATGGAAGGGGAAAGCAAGCGCTTTGGATTTTTCATGACGGAGCGGGAAATTTCAAAGTTTCTAGTTAATCACTAGTCACCAGATGGTAAAAGAAATGCCGCTGCAAAAATAACTCTGGAATACTTTGAATGTCAAAATTTCAACCATTTGAATGTTTTCTTGGCAGCGTTTTTAAATACACACCTGATTTCATGTTTTTAAAGAGTTTATACTAATTCGAAACCAAGTTTACGTGGCTGTGCACTTGTGTTCAAGCATACTTGGCCACAGGTAATTTGCCGTTATCTTTAATACTTCTCTGAATTCAGGGGCGTAGCGTCCATAAACGCACGAACGCACGGGCGTACAGCTGAAATGCGAGAAAAATATATTTCTATTGCCTGAAAGCATTTTTGTCATTAAATTGTTATATTATTTCTTATCATAGTGATGCAACTTTATGTAAAATTTTTCATTATTTCATTACGAATGGAAAGAAACACTGTGAATAATAGTAAATGTCAATAAACGGGTCACATCTACAGCTATTACGAAGTGATACGGAGACCACTGGGGACAAGTTCAAAGCCGAAGTCACAAGATGGAGGCACAAAAATGGAACGGAAATGATCAGCATGTAAGGCCAAAGACTTTGGTTGAGACTCTTGACCACGCAAACACCCAGTTTTATCCCGTAGTATGTGTGGTGCTTGTAACACTGTTAACGTATCCTGTCTCAACATGCACTGCTGAACGTAGCTTTTGTGCTGATGATGAGGCTAAAAACTCCTCTTTGAAGTACCATGAGTGACAAGAGATTGAGCTCCCTTAATTCTACACATCCATAAGATCAAGGACGTTGACATTGACGGTGTAGTAACAGAGGTTACCTGTCTGAATGGTAGACTTTGCTTGTGAACTGTCAACAATGGCGTCACCATTTTTCCTTTTATTGTCATACTGTAGCCTTACCGAAAACACTTATCCAATTGGCTGACACATACATAAAATAAACAACTACTATTGCGTTTTACTACGTATTTATTTATTTAAAATGTCCCCCGAAAAAAAGCAGAAAATGGCATTTCCTAGACCCCAGATTTCAAAATTTTCTGGGGGAGCATGCCACTAGACTCCAATAGAGGGGGGCGCCTCCGGCTCTCGAAATACTCTCTTCGTGCGTACAGCTTAAAAATCGCACGCTATGTCCCTGCTGGTTAGCTTATTGGCATCTCACCATGAATTTTTTAAATTGTTAAAGTGTTCAAATTGACTTCCATGTTAGAACAAATCGAATAGCGACCAATCCCATTTTGGGGTAGGGTCACAATTGTTTGGGCTGATGTTGTGTAGAGGGCCAAGATTTTTTGACCTTAATTTGAGGGAGGGTTAATATTTTTGGGCCCTCCTTTGTGAAATTTTACCGGCCCTCCCCCCCCAATAATTAATGACCGCTCCCTAAGAGTCGAAGAAAACCTCGATTGTTCTTTACCACTCGAGACATGATTATAGAATGATCTAATGGTAGTAAGGAGGAGCCCATCAATCATCATCAATGGGCTCCTGTAGTAAGTTAAATCCTTTTATTGTGGTTGTGGTGGTGGAGTTAAACAATATAATTGTGTTGGTGGTGGTGGTGGTGGAGTTAAACAATAGATTATGGCGGTGGTGGAGTTAAACAATAGATTGTGGCGGTGGAGTTAAACAATAGATTGAGGTGGTGGTGGCGGTGGTGGAGTTAAACAATAGATTGTGGTGGTGGTGGTGGTGGTGGTGGTGGAGTTAAACAATAGATTGTGGTGGTGGTGGTGGCGGTGGTTATAGTGGAGTTAAACAATAGATTGTGGTGGTGGTGGCGGCGGTGGTTATGGTGGAGTTAAACAATAGATTGTGGTGGTGGTGGTGGCGGTGGTTATGGTGGAGTTAAACAATAGATTGTGGTGGTGGTGGTGGAGTTAAACAATAGATTGTGGTAGTGGTGGCGGCGGTGGTTATGGTGGAGTTAAACAATAGATTGTGGTGGTGGTGGTGGAGTTAAACAATAGATTGTGGTGGTGGTGGTGGAGTTAAACAATAGATTGTGGTGGTGGTGGTGGTGGAGTTAAACAATAGATTGTGGTGGTGGTGGTGGTGGTAGTGGAGTTAAACAATAGATTGTGGTGGTGGTGGTGGTGGTGGTGGTGGCGGTGGCGGTGGTGGAGTTAAACAATAGAATTGCGGTCTATATAATTGTGAAACATTACACATTTTGTCAGTTCGTGTAAATCTTTCGTTCAGTTGACATGAGTTGGTCCTGTCCTGTTTGTCAAAAGAATTTTTCTAGGAAAGATAGCATGCAAAGACACATTAGCAGCAAACATAGCACTTCCGGTTTCGCTCCGTTTCAAGCTATGTCGGTTTCTTCAGAAAAGTGTCAGCGGTTTTACCTTGCGCATCCGTTTACTTGCATGGTTGCAGGAATGACAGGCTCGGGCAAGACGATCTGGGTTAAATCTTTGTTGCAGCAGGCTCAAAAGGCAATCCACCTACCTCCAGAGAGAATTGTTTGGTGTTATTCTCAATGGCAACCTGCCTATCGCGAGTTATTGTTGACGATACCAGGAATTGAATTTATCAAGGGTATACCCTCAACTCTTGAACAAGATTCCTTCTTTGATGTTAATTTACGAAACTTGATTGTCATTGATGACCAAATGATTGAAGCTGGGAGTGATAATCGGATCGTGAACCTGTTCACAAAGGGTTCGCATCATCGAAACTCGAGTGTCATTTACATTGTGCAAAACCTATTCCATCAAGGCAAAGGTAACAGAAGCATCAGCTTAAACAGTCATTACTTGGTCCTTTTCAAGAATCCCCGCGACAAGCTACAGATTTTAACCCTAGCGAAACAAATGTATCCTGGAGAAACTGCTTGGTTTATAAAACAGTACGAAGAAGCGGTGCGGAGACCGTTTGGTTATCTGTTTATTGACCTTAAGCCAACCACTCAAGACAGTTGCAGATTGCGAACAAATGTATTACCCGGTGAAGAACGATTCGATGACGGGGAAGTAGAAGGCAGCGTTTCTAACTCCTGCAATATCTCAAGCAGCAAAACCTGATGGCTGCCCCAGTAATTCCGGAGATGCAACGCTTGCAGAATAATATGGATGGCCTTCTATCCCGTAATGACCTTGGAGAAGACGAAAAAGCTAGGCAGTATATGCAGCTACAAAACAGGTTTCTGACGTATAAACACCAGCTTAATTCTATACCTGAGGCAACAATGTGGGCCGAACCCCAAGAGCAGAAACAAATATCTACCACAGAGAACTTACCAACAGTAGCAACTCCGAAACAAGAACTGGCGACAATACCAGCCACTCCAGTTCAAGCACCAGACCCAAAAGTAATTACTTCTATGGCAACCTCCACTCCCTCACCTCCCTCCCCTCCTCCACCGATCTTGACCCCTCCTCCCACCGTCGAAATGTCCCCGCCTAAAAAGCGTAAACGCCCTCAAATTCGGTTAGTAAATTATTTGGATGATAAACCGAAAAGGCCTTCTAGACAATCACGGCGTTTACACTGAAGCTCACCTTACAAATATTCCAAGGGACATGAAGACGATCATTAAATTTCATCATTGTACTGTATTGAGCGATTAAAATAAAGTTTTGCTTGGTTTACAATTTGTGTGTTTAGTGTCTAAGTTTCGCGGCGCTCAAAACGCCGTGTTTACTTTTAAAATCACAGAAAATCATTGTCATGCGTTAAATTGAACGATTGAAATAAAAGTTTTTTTTTACTTACAATCCGTGTGTGCAACCAATTAGTTTTAATATTTCTTCATACGACTCGTTCTGTACATAATAAGTGATTCGATTCCGCTAAAATCCTAATGTTTATATCCGTGGTCACTCAAGCGCGTTCGCCGGCTTTGTATGAGAACAATGCACAGTTAAGCCTCTGTCTGCTTGATCGTGAATAACTATTCGATCTATTTGAGCTTCAAAAACCTCTAGTAAGCGAAAGGAAATAGATCTTAAGTAATTTAAAAACGGAGCTTTTTATAAAATTCTCCCACTTCGATCCGTAGTAGAACAAGTGCTAATTCTGTCAATCAAGTAGACTATGTACCCTAATCTGTCAATCTGTCAATCAAGTAGACTTACCGTGTCGAGACGTCAAAACATAAATTATACTGCATAAATTAAACAAGATTCCCGCGCGCATTTTATTTTAATTTATTCCACCTCACCAAAGATTCCCGCGCATTTTTCATGATTGCCCACTTTATGTAAATTATTGCCCATTATTGCCAAAAAAAAAGGCGTCAATCATGCCCCTTACACTACTATTTTGGCTCAGTCTTCAGGGGCGGACCCAGGATTTTTCTTGGGAGGGGGTGTTTTTTTTCTTCGCAGAATACCAGTTATAAGAAAGCCGCAGTTCATTTCAGGTTTGGGAGGGGGTGTGCACCGCCTGCACCCTCCCCCTAGATCCGCCCCTGGTGTTGTATTCCAAAGGAATGCACCTATATAAAACGAGATAAAAAAAAGTCATATTTATGTCCATTCAACTAGTTTCGAAACATTTGTTTTCTATGAATTCTGTTCTCAATCAAATATGGTTTTGAACCATTCTCTATAAAAATGATTACCTTTAATTATCTCTCCTTTTATCAATAACAGCTTTTCATGTATAGCAAGCAAGAGCAAGCTTGGCTTGCTCGATTTGATATGTACAGAACATTAGCGACATACCACATTCATTTATGTTAAACGGTCGCCCAATGGTTTAACCATTGTATTCGTAAATTAAGAAAACAACAACTAAGAAAAATCTTATAAGCGGTATTAAATACCCTGTGCAAAGTATCTCGCAACAGTTCGTGCGTGTCTTTCTCTACCTTCTATAACTGTTGCAGCAACGAAGGTCGAAACTTCTTCGGCGTTCCTAGTCAAGGTTTGGTACACTATTCTATGTTGCATGCAGCTTATTTAGCAACGAAGCTCCAAGATTAGTTGCACGATGTAAGCACCGAACCCTTGAAATTATTGTTCTCAAGCATAAATCCTTTCTTTTTTTTTAATGAGAAAACGTCCCTTCACAAATGGTGAGCTAAGAGCCGCACCGCACTGTCATCAACACCCAAGACATTTGAAGCACTCGGAGGATAAATAAATATAAATAATAAAACAAGCAATCGCTTTTCAAATGTTTCGTTTGTGTTATAAATAAATAAATAAATCAATCAATCAACTTTGTTTAACGAGGGTGACACACAACAGTCTGGGACTGACAAACCTGTGGCCCTCGGGTTCCGGATCGAATTGGAATTTGGAAATGTTGGTTTTTAAGGAGAGGGGAAAACCGGAGTACCCGGAGAAAAACCTCTCTGAGCAACGACGAGAACCAACAACAAATTCAACCCACATATGACACCGGGACCGGGAGTCGAACCCGGGCCACATTGGTGGGAGGCGAGCGCTCTCACCACTCCGCCATCTCATATGCCCGCAGTGTTGGATGACGGTATGATAGTGGCTCTAACTCCTTTCGGATATCTATTCAAATTATATACATAAAGGTTTTATTATGACAATCGTTTGACAACGTTTCTCAATTTATATATTTTAGACAAACTCAGCACGTGTCTTTCTTCCGCTTTTCTTTCTTTCTTCCAAGATTGCAGGAGAGTTGGGTTGTCTGCGACTGAAGAATAAAAGTTGAAAACGATTAACGTATTGGGTCCATATAGCAACTATGGGCTTGCAACACCTAAACTGCCAAAACAAAAGTAAATCTCGAAAGTTGTTTTTCAAACAGTACCAATGGAACACATTTTTCTGTTTAGTAAAAAACCGCTACTGGGAAGGTATGCCTAATGAAAAACTGAAGTTGGCAAGATGTCCCTTGAAGTGATTTCGTTTTATATTTTCTTCATTTGTCGGTAGGTAAAGGATTTAATTTTACACATTATTTTTCATTTAAATGTACACAGTTAAGGAATTCACCTACAGATTAAACACAATTTAAAAAGAGTCTATAAAGCCGGTTTCACACGGGCAATTTTTAAGTGACAAATATATTTGATCGTGTAGATGACACAACTGGCAATTATTTGTCAGCAGTCCAAAGTTTAGTGCGCCAGTGATGACCTTGGACAGCAGAAATACGCACAGTGATATGCGCGCACAGTGCCCAGTGGAAGATTGGGAGATTGGGATGACATATGCTGAACCTGGCCTACCTTTTTTTCTTTTTGAACTTGTATACAGCCAAGGCTAAAGCCCCCAGCAACACTCCACCTCCAATTCCAACTCCAACTCCTATTTTCCAAGCTGCTGCATCTAAAGGAATAAATATAAAACAAATAAGCTGCGGTTACCTAAAATTACAACGCAGCCCTATAATGAAACCTGACCTTATGCTCAGTGATTGGCTCCATTCTTGTCACCAGAGCCGTATTGTCCTTTTCAGCCGGCAGTTTTTGGGGCACGAGGAAAAAGTGGCTCTGGGGACACATGATTTGATTACCTAGATCTTTAACAAAGGAAATTTAAATTTGGCAAATCAAAACAACCGTTTTAAAATCCCTTTTGTTGCATGGGATTTTACTACAGTTAAATTGATTGGCTAGATTGAAATTTTCTTGTTAAAAAACTAGCCAATCAAATCATGTGTCCCCAGAACCACTTGTTCCACGCATCTTTTTTCCTCCGAAAAGGCCAACCATCCACACTAAAACGGTGTTTTCCAAAGTGGAGAAATTTGAAAACGACGGCTAGGTGGTATAGTGTGGACAGCGAAAACGGAGCTTTTCGAAAACGCTGAATTCAAATAGTCATGTGATCTCTGTCAAAATCAAAAGGTTTAATTTGCTTTACAATAGACCTCTTTAGCTACGTATTTATTAATTGCCCATTTCAGATCATGTGATGCTCTCCAGAGGATTGTTCCTTTGTCTATCTGAAAATTATTCATTCATTTTCACGAGAATTTGTTTGAATCACAATTCTCAAAGTAACATCACGTGGCCTAAAATGGGACAACAAACAAACGAAGCTAAAGAGGTCTATAGCTCTGCTCGTACGTTGCAAAGTTATGTACGATGCAGCGCATTGTTATCAAATTTATCCGGATAAGTATACCTTTTTTTTTTACCTTTACTTACACACGGTGAGGATTAAAGCTATAAGCTTGTGGGGCCGTGTATTCCCGATCGAATTGGAATTTGGAAGTGTTGGTTTTTGTGGAGGGAGAAAAACCCTCGGAGCAAGGACGAGAACCAAAGAGTATGGGCGGAAAACGCTTTCAAATTTATCCGGATCAGTGTGGACGGGGCCCGAGAGCTCGTTGTATACGAGCACCCGGATAATACAGACACTTTTGCGTGTCCCTTTAGTGCTCGTATCAAGCGGGTTACACTGCAATGTAAATACTGCAGTCTGATTGGCTGACCAATCATGCAGTTAGCCGTTACCTAGCCTGCGTTGCAACCGGACGTGTCACAAAATCCTCGATATAGATAATCCTCGATGAACATTTAGAAAAAGGATTGTCAATTCCCGTAAGGCAAAAAAGGCACTGTACGCGACTTTGAAAACTCGTGTGAGCTCCGATTTGTACATTAGAAGCGAAGAGGTTTCTGAGTATACTAGTAATAGTCATAGATTAGCGGAGTGCGTTCGAGTCAATTTACGCGATTGACCTACACGCTTGGCATGTGTCAAAATCACACACGAGACATGTGTCAGAATCACACACGAGACTGAAAACATTTAACAACTCGATAGATCTACAGTGCGGCACACATGCCGCCAAGCTAAGCAACTCAGTAGATTTCTTCTGTGGAACAATTGCTGCCAAAATAAACAACTCGCTAGATTTATTTTGTGCCACAATTGCCTCCGCGTCACGGCCTGTGGTCACAAAATAAATCGACCGAATTGTTTATACAAATGCTTATATCGGCGGCAAGTGTGCCACAAAAAAAATCGATACCGAGTTGTCTGCTGAGTACAATGGATGATCAGGAAGCGCTTTCTAACCGATTAACCGAAACAGCATTACAAACGACAATTTCCCGTTTGATGTATTCACCAGACGTCGCACACTCATCCCTAAGACTTGGATAAACCTTTTTCAACAACCTTACGACTAAATTGAAAGGACAGTTAGTTAAATTTAGGGTTAACCGTACAAATCTAAGCGCCAGTGACGGTCGATGTCGTGCGTGGTAAGTCCACGTGTGTATGCGCATTAAATCGAGGTCGATAACATAAAAGCGAGGCATTTTTGCTAACCCCAAAATCTCCCCTGGTATACGCAGGACACCCAGTATGTGTATAGGACACCACGCAAAATAAGGAATGCGTTCTCATTCGTCGAACGCAATAAAACAGGTTTTCTAGACAATCTTTGAGTTAAATAGATTAATCGTGACTGTGCGTTTGATTTCAGTTTTATAACGATGAGACTAAAGGCTGCTTTTCATTGACTGTGCCTAAGCACAAGCATAAGCACAAGAATTGGAAAAAGGGTATAAGAGGAACGCATACACTCTTTCTTCTTATGCCGTTCTTATGCGGCACAAGCATAAGCATAAGGCATGAGCACAAGAAAAACAAAATTTGTTCTTCTTGAACTTATCCTATGCCCTATTCTTGTGCTTGAGCTTATGCTTATGTTTATGAAAACCAGCCTTAATTCTTAGGAAGACTAAAATCTTACCCGCCGATGTTGATATATCCTCCCTTGTAGGTGAAGAAGGTATTCCTTGCCAAAAAAGAAAAGATTGATTCATTGACATCAACTGAAAAAAGCATAGCATGTAGTTTTGCGCTTGATTAGGGCGGCAAAACGGATAGACGTTGTATAGCGTTCAAAGCACGGGAAAGATGGGATAAATGGCCGCCAAAAGCGACAAAAATAGAAAATGATGATGTTCGATCGCTGATAGGCGCGGAAAAGCACGCAGCTGGTGTCAATCGCGGGATTTGTCTTGCTCTAAACAGGATTCAAAAAAGAGCGCTCAGCAAACCTATTACAGGAATTAATCAGTAATAAGAACTAAGGCACTTAGTTCTGAACCTGGTTTTTAACGCTCAGACATCCTTTTGATCAGCAGGGATTTGCTGAAGCAAAGGCATATAAAAATCCAGGAAATATTTATTGCTGCTCGGCGTTTCGGGGTCATCGTGACTCCATTATCCAGAGACTTGTTAAATAGCATGCAAATCAGGAAAAGCTACAAAATAAGCATAAATTACAATAAACGGCCTGAACAAACACCTTGGCGCGAATGGAATCAGTTTGCATGCCAGTGTTTGTAAGCCCTAGGCTCGAGCCCTAAGCCCCCTATTGTCAACCAACAATGTATCGTCTATGAATTTAAATGTAACCTGTGTGATGCAGGATATGTGGGCTACCCACGTGGCCACTTACACGAGCGCGTAGAAGGCCACACCCAGGAGGGCACACTATAAAGTCATCTTCGATTTCCAAACATTACAACCTCCAACACAATAGCGAATTGCCTGAACGCTTCATCGAGCAATTTCACATCAGCGCGAAATTTAGCGGCAAATTTGATTAAGTAAAAGAAATGCTATACATTCGCATGCGTAAGCCAACACTGAACGTGCAAACTGATTCCATCCGCGCCAAGGTGTTTGTTTAGGCCGTTTATTGTAATTTATGCGTATTTTGTAGCTTTTCCTGATTTCCATACTATTTAACAGGTCTCTTGATAATGGAGCCACGATGACCCCGAAACGTCGAGCAGCAATAAATATTTCCAGGATTTTTATAGACATCCTTTTTGTACGTAAATTGAATTACTGTTATGCATATTTCAATGATATTTTAGTTTTAAATTCATTTGTATTTCTACGATAAACGATTAAGTTCCGAAACACATTTCTTTAAAGAAGTGTACTACATGTAGCTTTTTAAAGATTTGAAAACATTCGAGCCCTTTTATTTCAGTAAAAATTTATCACCTTGCTGACTTCGTGTTTCTTTTTCACTCAATGTTTGTTAAGTTTTCACTTTTTTTTGTTTACACTTTCTTCCAACATTGCAATTTCACCACTGCTAGTTTACAAGTTACTTATGTCAGAAAGGTAAAAAAAATTGGGGTTCACCGAATTGGTTTTCGCGATACCATATCTGAAAGAAGGCGCTTATTTGGATAAATTTGACTTCGTCACTCGATATGACCGCTACAGCTTCTGGCAACAAAATATTTTAAATAAATTGATGCAGGCCAACTTCCTTTGCCCGAATTTATTTGAGTGGGTCTATTGAACAAATATATTTCCCTTAGTGTTAACCTTGTCTTATACAATTGGATTTGCAAACGTTCAAAAGAGAAAAATGCTGCAAAATGCGACTGATTCGATCGCGCGCGGGAAGAGAAAATGAAAAAATAATAAACTTCTAACATTTAAATTTGGCTCATTTTTTGTCAGTCGGTGGAGATCTATCACAAAAGGTTATATATCCCGAAAAAAATGGGGATCACCAACCGTTTAAGAGAGGAAACTGCAAGCGAAATTAACGCAACGGCTACCCACGCTGTATGTGTTTGGAAACTTTCCCCAGTGCGCGCGCTCATGCATGACGTGGGGTGACGTTGCGACATGAATTACGTGCGCAGTAACCCCTGCAGTAAGGATGCGCATAAACAATTAGCGCGAACGTCCTTAAGGGAGGTCCTTCTTAACTACCAATTTGTTGCTAAGAAAGATTTCTGACCGTCAACTTTTGGAAACCAAACCTCCTACGGATAAGAGTTTTGCACAACTTTGTTCTATTGAAGAGTCCTTCAAGAGTTTCAAATCACGGCCATATTTGACAAGTCACGTGACCGGAATAGAAAAAACCCTAAAACTGAAAGGGCATATAAATCTAAAAATTAAAATCAGTGCCAACAGATAAAGATCGTCCACGTGCTTAATGCTTCGTATGGTTTTTATGAAATTCGCATTATTATTAAAGTTATGGCGTAATAAAGACCCGTATTTTCAGACTTTCTTCAGTAGCGTCCCATTCTTACATGTAAACAGAAAATCCATACGAAGAATTATGAAGAAGGGTAGGTTGTCTCTAATTCTTTGAACAAATTCGGAACTCTACCTTTCTCTCAAAAGTTTTAGGGGTTTTAACTTCAAGCGCGCGGTTTGGGACTGGCACTGGCACTAGTTACGCGCGCGCAATCTCATTTTTTTCAATGCAGTTGTCCTCCCCACCAAAAATTCACCGTTAAGCATTGCTGAACACTCCAAAATAGCTTGCCACCAAAAACCATCTTTAGCAATTCCTTAGCAACTGCTCTAGATCTGTAGTTAAGACGGACCCCCCTTAAATGGTCTTTCTCCCTTGTCCTGTAAAATTTGGAATTAAGGCTTTATTTCAAACAATTCAACGTCAACTTGTCCTAAGAGTGGAGGTTCCCTTTAAAAATTTATTTCCAATTTTTTCTACTTGAAAACTATGACCAGATCTTCTGTTTTGAACATCTAATAGACCAAAATAAGACAACCTAAAGTTGAGCAATTCTTTATCGGAAAGCGGGGAAGAAGCGGCGGCTAACCGGCACAAAAGTATATAAGTTTTGACCAATCAGTGCACGCATAGTATCTCAATTATTATAAAATACGGATTTCTGTTTAAAAGTAGAGTTTTGTCCATCATATTACAAAATTACAATCACATGGAGGCAAAATGGCCAGTACAATAATTCATACAAGAAATTCTTACTTGTAGACTCTGTCGGTCGCATTTTCTCAGATGGCCGTGGACTGACAGTAGACACATGTGGGTTGTAGTCGAGTGGGTTCAAAGTTGTCCCATGTAAAATCAGCGTCCAGTTGAAAAGTATTCCTTGCAAAGAAAAATACATTAAAATTTCACACAACACAGTAAAGCCAAAACAGTAAAAAAGAAATAAAATATTTAGTGCCCACACCCTAACTGGGCCAAACTTTTATTTGATGTTCTAAATCAAAGCGGCTATATATGGGACTTTGCCCTTAGCTATATTACTCCAATCAATTGATGTGTTTTATAGTAGCCCAGTAAACATGGGCTCAGACAAGGCAGCACTGAGGGGCGCTCTGCTAGGGTAAAGGAAAAGGGCATAAAAAGAAATAACCTTCCCATGATAGTAACGTGTGGCGTTAATTTTAAGCACTATTCTAAATCGTAATATTGTGCAATATGCCGACTGAGAACAAGCTGTTTACACAGGTATCCCAAGCTCAAAAGAAGAGTGTTTTTTGAGCTACGTCATACGAGAGTCACGCCGTCCTTGTTGCGAAACAGCCAAAATAAATAAATAAATAAATAAAATGTCTTTATTTCGCTTATTAAAATACATAACAAACGTTACAGTATAAGACAGATGAGCTGAGTCATCCGATTTTAAACATTACGTCATTCGGTAACGCAAAAGACAAAATACTGTCACAATTTTCGTCACGCCGGTTAGCACGTTGAGATTCTGACGATGTGTTTGTCTTTATCGATAATTATGTTTTTATAGTGCCCTATTCACAACAGTATATAAATACATTGCTCACAACTCTTGGTAAAAGCATGTTCAGTTGTGGACAAATGTATATCAACATTTAATTTTTTAGTTTAATTCAACAAAATTAAATATTCAAAGCGATAATACAGATGGGCTCAGTCATCAGATTATAAACATAACGTCATTCGGTAACGCAAAGGGCAAAATACTGTCACAATTTCGTTACGCCAGTTAGCACGAGGGTGGAGTGGGTCAAAACGACTGGTAAATGCCTATAATGCGCTTTCTTGTAACCTGTACGATAGAGCATAGCAATGATTTATTTCGTATTTGCATTCACAATTTGGCTTAAGGAGCCCTTGACATGATTAAAGGAAACTGTGCACAAAGCGTGGTTCCCAGGTACGGGGAAAAGTTCAATTCTTTTGGGCTGTTACGGTGCCCATACTGATCAATCGTGAAGATGTGGTTACTTTTATATTGGGAAATTTGTCGCCCATTTTTTGAAATGCGTCTGTTGTGAGAATTTTTGTTCCAGGTTTTGAGGAAGACCGACCAAAAAACAGCGAAAAATGATCTTGAGTGAAGAATGCATAGTCTGTGGAGCTATGTTTGGTGAGGAGAGGGTGAATAATTCAGTTATCCTCCTTTCCAGGGTATTGGTCGCCTTTTCAGTTGGTCAAATTTAAGCGTTAGTTACAGTTACACACTTTTACTGCAACTTACTGTTACAGATGCTTGAATGTTATTGAAGCTGCAGTCACGCACGGCTCGCTTGCTTTCTTTTCGAGATGAACCAACACTTCATCGGTTCTGCACGCATTGCGGGCCTATGTTTTTCTCATGGCTCCCCTTGCACGATTTCTTTTCAGCCGTTTTTTCTGTGCAGGATGTTTTTTTTGGGTAATTGCCCAACACCCTCCCCCCTCAATAAGGATAAATAGACAAGTCTCCCCCCTTATAACGACTGTTTCGTTACTTCAAGGTCACATGACATCTAACGATAACGCTGTTTCCCGCCAAAAGTCTCTGAGCAGACAACATTGCAAAATCTCTGACGTCAGAGGGTAACGGTGCGCTGTTACCCGCGAATGTTGACTGACAAATTTATTTCCACGTTGCCTCTTCAAATGTGTTCGTTGTGCTATAATATAACAAATCACTCGGGAAACAGGTCATTTTGTTTCCCTCAAATCTCGGGAAACACTTATCACACCTCACCTACCGACTGGGAAATATTGAAGCGAAGCTGGATAACTCAATGTTCACATGGTCAGACGTTGTAATGAAGATGTCAAAATTATCATCGAAATGATTAATTACTCATGAGTGCAAAAGCCAGTAAAAATGGCTAAAGGTCGTCACGTGCATGAGTTTTCAAAACCGCGCATGTTTTGAATCAAATATCAGAACCACTCATGGTTTTCATTTTATATCTCAATGCATATCTAGATTTAAGTTAGAAGCAATGACCCAACCTGTTACCATGGTGCTAAATTAAAAAGTAAAACAAATTTATCCGTTCCTACCCGTTTAGTTCATAAAAAATCGGTATCTTGCAAGTAACTTTTGGAGGAACAGTAGTCCAGTTGATTGCCAGATCAACCATCTTTTTTGCATCCATGAGGCCAAATCCAACTACATTATTCACTGTATCGAAGGAAAGACCAGTGGTTACGAAAGGAATAACTAATCAATTTAAAATTGTTAAATGAATAATTTCGTGGCTAGACTCTGACACGCATGTTTCGTCTCCGCCAAGAGACTCATCAGAAACCTTTCGGGTTTAGATGTCAGAGGACAAACCATTTTTGTTTAAATTAAGCCAGACATCCTTTCTTACAATTGATGCTGACAGTGCCTGTCTTGTTAATGCTCTCCAGCTGACTTTATAACATAAACTGAACTACAGCAACAGCAGCAACACATTTTATTGCAAGAATTCAAAATTCCTAATCACATCACACATCACACCACCCTTATTTCACCTCGGATTTACAAGGGTAGCTGTATAGCTAATTTCTCCGAGAAAAAAAAGACGAAGAAAAAATAAATAAATAAATAAATAAAATACATGTAGTATTAATAATAAAAGTAAAAATAAAATTATATTTTAAATATATATATATATTATGTACATTACATTAAACTACTATTGATGTTCGAAAGAAACTTGGCGTATTTTAGTTTTGAACTCATTCAAGGACGTAAGTGACCTCAGGTCCTCTGTTAGTTTGTTCCACATGTTTGCAGTAGTGTATCTAAAGGAATGAAGACCATAAGTGGTTGTGTTAACGTATGGGATAACAAGTTTCCCTGATCCTCATAAGTTGCGTTCAGTATTTCTCCTTTGAAAGAGACCACGCATCAACATTTTGTACTTTGGCATCGTTTCGAACTGGAGTGTCTTAAAAACTGTTTTCATCATGTCTTGGCACCTAATACTACATAGATCACTAGAATTAAACTTGTTCAGTAGCTCCTGGTAGTGCAGAGACTTATCGTCTAGAACAATCCTGAGCACCCTTTTGTTAAGATTCTCTAATTTTTCTCTATTTCTAGCCCCACATAAATGTCAAACTGCTGAACAATATCTAAAAATTAATATGGAACAATAAAGGCCTTATAAAGTTTACAGACAACATTTTTTTTTACTTTATCACCGATTACTTATAACCTAACTACACACATACCTTTTAAACCAGCTTTATTCGTGACCCAGTTGCTGATTTTAACAGGATCTGGCCTGGCAGTCCGTACAATGATGTGTTGGACATCTCGCCAAGAAAGGTCTGGACTGAAATTAAATGAACCGAATAACAGAGAACTCAAGGAAAATTTTAATCCCACAACTGTCTTTGTAGAATCCACCGTTGCCTGCAGAAGTCACGCAGATTGATCCAAGTAGTAGCAACATTCTAAATTAACCTTGCAAATAGTCTATTAACATTACATTTTTGTCGACATTGAGCAAAACAAGTTTATCAACTTCTTCTCCTGGAGACAATAATATTTGTCACTTAACAGGCATGCCAGACAAAGCAAAGGTTTTACCAACCAAAGCACCAAGTCCAAATTAAACAGCATTGCAAAAGCAGGGTCGTAGCTAGTAACAGTCAAGGCCCACATAAAATATCTTTTAGTATATCCGCTTTTTTTAACAATGATAGGCTTTTAGGGACCGGTCATAAATTAGAGGGGGGGAGGGCTGGTGCAAACATGTGGAGGACCACTGTTTTTCATGCAAGCACAAAAGGGAGGGTCAAACAATTTGGTGCATGTCATTGAAGGGGGAGTGATTATGTTTTATGCAAAGTTGCTGGGGTCAAGGAGTCAATCAAGAATTCTTCTGAAGTCACAGTCATTCTTGTGCAAATATGATATAGAACACATTCTTTATTTGATGACTGTAGAATATTAGCATGGGTTTTTAATAACACTTCTTGGTTCTATGTCTAGATTCTTTCCTGACTTGAACAAACAGTAAATTGCCAAAATAAAATGTAAATATATATTTTTAATGATTAATAACTGGTTTCTTGAAGTGATGTAAACTAGTTACTGGGGGAGGGGGGAGGTCATGATAAATTATGAAAACTATTTTGGAGGGCCAACAGTTTTTCTGCACCTGGAATGGGAAGGGTCTCCCCAAAACTGGTAGGCCAAAATAAAAATGCACCAGCACTCCCGCCATCTAATTTATGACCAGTCCCTTAGATCCAAAAGTAATGACAATGAGGAACGTTACTTTCATACAGCATTATATGTACAAACATGTATTTAACAGGTAACTTACTTTGCACTCAGTGTCAAGGCTATGAGTCCCGAAGCCATTGCTGCAGCAGCAGAACTAGCACCAAAGCTTTCTGAACAATCCTTGTTTTTATCAGCAGTAATCTTATATTCAATCAATCAATCAATCAATAAAAAAAATTATCAGAGCCATAATGCAGAATGTGGTTGCCATCCCTATCTGATGTCAGACGATTAGATGATGTCACTGCTCAGTGTTGAACTTGGCAACGTGTGATCCGTCATCGGTAAATGTTAACCCTTTCCTTCCCTGACGATTTTTGGTCAGACCAACATGTAATTATGTTGCCATAGCAAATACCATAGACACATGGTTGACATATCAAAATAATGAACAGCTTCTACCCCTTGCACCACCCCTTGTACCTCCGAGGGTGAAATGCCTGTAACCTAGTGCGCAAAATGTGATCAGGTTATAATTTAATTTGGAATGACGCTGACAATTGGCTGAAAAACAGATATAGTGTATCAGTTCCTTTGTTGACATACCACTTTGCTTTGATCACCAGTGGAGTCCCTGCTGTATGCTACCGCCATGAGTCCAGCACACGGCTCACTGTATCCTGGAATTGAACCATCACTATTCAGTCCTGTTATAGCTATTGTGTATATACTGTTAACATAGCCACTGAAAGCACAACTGTCTTTGTAAAATCCACCGTTGCCTGCAGAAAACACGTAGATAGATCCAAGGCCTCTACGACCCTGCAAGTTTAAATTAAAGTATTTTAATTTATAATTTACGACTAATATCTTATTTTAGACATTAAGGCAAGGGTTATTGATGCAGGTGTACATGTATAATTTATGTTGTGATTCAATTTTACTCATGGTTTAAATTTTGTTTTCATTTGTTTGAAACTCATTATTTTATATTATAATTATTATATTCAATTTTAACCAAGGACAAGAAGCTCTTAGAGCTTAAAACTGCACTGGTCATGTGACCAGTGTAGAGGAGCATTAAAAAAATGCACCCCACCCCCATCCCAATTACCCGCATCAAAAAATGTTGCGACTGACAAACAAAACGGTAAGAAAACACCTAATGTGTGACATTTCATGGTTGACTAGTTCCATCTACAATTAATTATTTTTCTTGTATGCTAATGCTGGCCAAATTCCTACGATCCTGATCCGTGAAGCCAGATGATCTATTAAATCAGCATCCAGTGTTGTATCAAATGCCTGTTTAAACATTGAATTACTCGATTCCAAGAATGGAATATTGAAGCAAATAATTAATCAAAGTTGAGAAGAACACGAATTTGTTCCTTAGGAAATTAATTTACCAATGACGTACATGTAAACCTAGTCAGGGCATGTTTGTCTCGGTGGTTTTCCTTCAGATTTCTGAAATCCTCTTGATGACACAACTTAAAAAATAGATAACGCTAAAAAATTGAACATTTCACACTTAACATACTAGGCTATGTTCAAAGGATTGCTAAGTTTCCTTTTGTAGCCAATTTATAGCCTTTAAAACATTGCGTGATTCTGGCCGATTGTTATCAATGCCTTGTGAAAGTGAAAGTTGCAACGCCAGCACATTCCACGACACAAACGTAATGGAGTTTAAATAAATGTAAATTCTGGCCCACTAAAGCGTATTATTCTTTTGTAGCATGAAATTTTAGTATTTTCTTTGATTCAAATGCTTCAAAATCGAATATTTCACACTAAACATTCTTAATTGTAAAGACCAAAGTATAAGAAAATTTCCCATTGGTAATTGATTTGTAGCTTCTAAATATTGCGTGACTTGAAGCCTGACCGAGTGGAGGTTTGGGACAGGTCACAGACAAAAATAAAAACTAAAAAAAAATAACAATAAACAACGTGCAGAGCAAGAACTGCGCAGCGCAGTTAATAAAATTGAACCACAACATAAACATGAATTCCCCTCATATCAAGCACCAGGGCTCGACACAAGGGGTGTGTGACACATATGGTACTCATAGGTGTACAAGGCAGGGGGGAGGGGGCTGCAGCCCCCCCCCCCCCCAGTGCCAAAATTGTTCCAGCAAAATGCTTAGAATTCAGGCAACAAGCCTTTCCATAGCTTGAGCGTTTGCACGCGGTGGATCCAGTGTAAGATCTTGAAACAAAGCTGTTACAAATGTGACGAAGCTAATGCTTTGACTCAAATGTTAAGTTCTCAGGGCTAGCTCAAAACATTCAATGAAATGTTTTAACCCATTCATCCCTGATTGTTTCACACGCTTTTGTATAATTTTCAAGTTGGGGAAAAACAATGTAAATTCGCTCCCCAAAGATACTTTAATTTTTGCTGAACTAGAGTGAATAAATAAAATATTTCCGAAGAAAAAGGAATTAGTGCATTGACATCTCTGGGCAATGCCATGAAATTAATTAAAGAACTTGCAAGCAGGCAAGCTTTATACACATCTATGTCAATGCACGTTTTGTTGCCCATTTCAAATGAGTGCATCTTTATTTGGCTTTCAACCCTCTGCCCTGCCCCCCCTCCCCCCCATCCAGCCCCCCCACCCAAGTCCAAAGGTGCCCATAAGCCAAATATGGTGGCTGTATCCCAAGTTGCAGGCCAGCAACATGTTTATTTTCATGAGGCCTTCTAATGCAAAAAAATTATTGTAATGTAAATAGAAAGACTATTTCGGTTTACCCAAACAGTAACAAAACCAGGAATAAAGGGGTATTTTTAAATACTCAAAGGGAATTTTCAAACAATTAAGTGTCTTCAGGATAAGGTGAGGTGTTGATTTGGGGTGAAACTCACTTTTCCAAATTTCAAAAAGTTAGTTTTACTTCGGGAAACACTACTCAGCAGTGTAATAAGTTAAGAATCGGCTGTGTGCTCGAACACGCATTCACATATTTCGCGTATATTTAGGGGCACTTTTTTCTGAGTGGCACTGTTAGTGTAAGTGTTTCCTGGGACAGAAACAATTTGAAATTTTACCATACACGTATAGAGAGTAAAAATGATTTCACAAAATACCAAGTTACCTTCTCTACACCAATTTGCAATGCACGTTTTGTAAGGTAACCAGGACCAACCACTGACATACCATAGTCATCTGGCCCCCAGCTATTGGAATAAATGTCAATGTAATCTGTTGCACAACTAAGAGTTCTGGCTTCATCAGCATCTGAGGCTTTCTTTGTGATATACAGGCGAACTCCTAAATGGAAAGACAGACACTTTAAGAACGGTGTTGTTTACATGATACAATGTATATTCAACTCTTTCAAACTGGACAGCACTAGAAGATGGGAATCAGACAGTTTTAAAGAACAATTCTTGTTAGAAATATTAGTACACACTCAGTACACACTCAGTCATAAATTAAGAGATTGTCGTACATGTAGCTATTTTCGCAACTTAATATGCAGTTGCGAAAAGAAAGCCTGAAAAAATTCAGGTTTGCCGAGATTCGAACCCTGACCTCTGCGATACTTGAGTGCAGTGCTCTAACCAATTGAGCTAACAAGCCAACTTGGAAAGATCTCTTGTATATTTATTTCTTTATTCAGCAGTTCAAATAATTATATGAGTTTCATATTATTCATTATTTCATCTTCATTTTTCCTGGGTATTCTACGAACCAATTTAATGACCAGCTCCCAGTTGGCTTGTTAGCTCAATTGGCTAGAGTGCTGCACTGGTATTGCAGAGGTCAGGGTTCGAATGCCAGCAGGCATGAATTTTAGGCTTTCTTTTTGCAACTGCATAAGTTGCATAAATAACTACCATGATCTTCTCAACATTTATTCCTTATTTTGCAGTTCATATAATATGACTTTCATGTAGTCATTATTTCATGTACACAGTCAATAGATAATATGATATACCCCTTTGAGCCACACTGTATGCAGGTGCCTCAGTTAATGTGGTTGTTGCACATGTCAAAAAGGGCTTGTCTCATCCAATTGGATGCTTGTAAAGGATTATACATAATAAAAGTGTAGTTTACGGTGATTCGACGTACAGCTGTACCTCCAAGCCGTGCGTTGTATGCCAATCCGACTCCACATTTGGAGTTATTCATTACACCAGCAATCACACCTGCACATCTTAACCCGTGTCTGAAGAAATATCAATCACATTTGGTACAGTATAAAAAAATGTTTTGACAATCAATCTTTGATAAAATTCTTGGCTCATTTACATGTACACCTAACACATGCAGAAAAAAAAGGAGTGAACAATAGTAGTGACTCACAAGCTCGCTATTGACTACATTGTAATTTATACTAGTATCAACAGATTTTGGCTGCATGGCCAATTGCACCTGCAAAAAAAGAGGAAGGGTCTATTTTACTGTTCCCTAGCCAGTGAAACAAACCCTTGATCAACAGAAAGAAACTGCCTTAAGAAACAGGTTTTGCTTTGAGAAGTCCTTTGGTTTTTCGACGCAAATTTCGTGTATTGGCTACAAAGCTCAAGAAAACATATCAGGCAAACAGTTTCAAGTTTTGAGTGTCACTGCTGTTGTTAGTAAACCGCATAATGCATTACAGCCTAATGTACATGTACATGTATCAGTCAAATCTAAGAGAAGAAATACCCCCACCCCTGCATCCTACCTGGGCTAGGCAAGTGGATGGGTACTCTTGGATTTGACTATAATTGGGTGATTCCAGAAAGCCACGGACGGCTTCCATATTTTATAATAATAAATAATACCTGTTTAATAATCTCCATTGCAGTTAAAAACTAAAACTGAATTGTAGGGATACAATACATTTTTAAAATTAACACTACTATTCTATTCTATTCACATAAAGTTCCTGTTAGTGCATGCTTAGCCCCCCTAGCCTTCGGAAATTCCAAAATGCAATATCCCCCATGCCCTCAGAATTCCATAGTCGTTAACCCCCCCCCTCCTGTTCAGATTTTTCATGTTTTCGTCAAGCCCTTTAGAATTCCCGGCAGGGTTCGCAAATACGCCCAATTTGGCGTATTTTACATCAAATTATTTCAAATGACTCGATTTGTACATAAAGGGAGTCATTATGACTCAGGAAATTCTGGGATGAAAATGTAAAAAAATAAGACTTTTCTCCTTACCCTTGTTCAACAGATACAACCTACATTAACTTTACATTGCCCCAAACTGGTACAGAACATTAAAATAAGAATATTGTGTGATGTACGTGTGTACACTCGAAAGATAAATACGATTGAGTGCACTGACATATCCGCCATCGAGCCTTCAGGGTCAGCAGTCGCTTCCAATCCCACGTGCTTCAAAATGGCTCAAAGCGTGGCAAAAGAGTTTCCCACTCCACTGAATGGACTAAATATTTTCTGGATCTACTTTGACAAGAAAAAAGAGCGAATGAAGAAGTTCATCAACGTTAAGGCCTCTGAAGCTTGATGTACAACCCACATTTTATCGGTTTTCTTTTGTAAATGAACGCAAACACATGCCTGATTGATCGATACTTGTCTTGTATCCTGCTTCCGCGACGCGGTCGTCAGTTCGTGTTTTATTTACGAATTGGTAGTCCACAAAATAAGCATTTCAAGGAAGACACTCTTGTCTGTCTTCTCTGGAAATCCGAGATCTGGAACTCCCCCATGCCTTCGGAATTCCAATCGTAAGTATCCCCCCATGCCTTCGGAATTCCAGTTCAAAGAACCCCCTTGACCTTGGATTTCCAAAAAGCTGTCCGTGGTATGGTATGGATAATATATATTTCCTGGAATTGCCCAAGTCGGTCATCGGACATTGGCCGACCAAAATTTGTTCATGTCCGACGAAATCCCAAGTGTGGTCGGACATAATGTCCGGACAATTTTTTTTATCGTAAATCATTTTACGGCAATGATGAATAAATATCTGTCCAACCACATTTTTGTTTTTTCCGACCAAGATGCTGTCTCAGTAGAGCATATGTCCTTTCAAGTGAAAAAGTTATTTGCAGCCCTGTAATTAGGTAACGAGAATCAGTGTAACAAGATTTTCTTTTAAATTCGTTTTCTTTTAACATTTTAGAAGCAGTTTTTCCCTTTCGAGTACTGAGCAACTTTTACATTTCCGTAGAAGTGGCTCATATACATGTAGGCCAGAGCTTATCCCCTTGGGCAGGATGCTAGTCCATTGCAGGGTTTAATCCCCCAGCATTAAGTTCACTGGTACCCGTTTATACACCTGGGTGGAGAAAGGCACTGTGATAGTAAAGTGTCTTGCCCAAGAACACAACACAGTGACCCCAGCCAGGCTTAAACTTGGACTGCTCGACCCACAGTCCAACACCCTAACCATTAGGCCACCATGCCTCCCTGATTGGGAAGTCTGCCAGCCAAAAAAAAAACTTCAACTACAAAATTGATGAACTTGACAGTGACTTACCCAGATATTGGAGCTGATGAATTTGACGGTGCAGGATAGTTATCATTTTCAACAACGTCAAAGCTTGCTTTTTCATCCTGCAAGGAATCAGGTAGTCGAGTAGCTTTTTTTGTCTTATGTACATGCAATGTACATAACAATTCCCTACGTTTTGACCTTATGACTAAAAATTTCAAGGTTGCTGGGGACAGAATACTCGTCAGTTTGCATTTATATGTTAAGAACACAAGCGATATTAAATTTTATTTATGAAATATTGCATGCATGTGTGTGATTATCTGGAACTCATTGCATGTAACAAATATAAATTATTTTGTATAAAAAAAATTTGTCATTGAAGAACGGTTTTAATAATTTAAAACTGTATAACTTTTATACATGTAATAAACAGTGTAGCTTACATAGTTGGCTTGAATCTCTGGATGTTCTGGATCAAGACCCTCATCTACCACGGCAACGACCACTCCTGCACCAGTGATGTTTCTCTTCCAAACGTCAATCACATTGTATGTTGGCTGACCATTTTCTCTGTTCTGGAAGGAAATCGAGATAAAAATAGACATGTAATTCCCAGTACAGTGTGGACTTGACTGCAGTACTGTTCAGTCCTTATCAAAAGTAGCCTCCCATGCAGTTGTTCTTAGGTGCGATCGTGTTACACTCCTCCCCACGAACGCCTGCTTATCCGAGGCCAACATTCCTTTCCGCCGCTTAGCCAATCAGATTTTACCTACATTTGTACTAAAGTCCGGAAGGTTGACCTTGACCGCAAGATGCCCTCCGCAGGACGAGATCAAAACAACTGATCAGAGCTGTTAGTACTGTGTGCTCCAAGTTTAGGATGTTTCGCTTAAATTCATTCAGATGAAAATAATTTCCGAATTTGCTGGCTACGGTAAATCGCTTGTTTATCAAGCTTGTCTTTTGATGTTCGACAATCTCACCAATGCTTTGGCTCCATTGTGATTTCGCTGTTCGAGAAAATATTGTTTGGTGCGCGGTTCATTTATTGTTCATTTATGCGTTTGCTCGAACGAAAAACATTTTTCGCACCCCCAAAATCGAAGGACCGTCAAACTATCGACTGGAAAAATACAATGCTACAATCGTGGCCAGAACGTTTGGGACATTAAGCCAAATTTTTAGTAACACGTCAATAATATCTTCTCCCCCTCCCCCCCTAAACAATGTTGACTGTCCAGAGTCCAACACATCCCGGGTATCTTGTACAGTTTCTGTACTTCAACATTGTTCAGGGGGAGCGGGGGAAAGAACTTTGTAAAATGCTTTTGAGGGGTTTATGTTATCGCCTACTTTCAAATTGCTCACAAAAAGATTAAGAAAAGGCCAAGTGTCCCTTAACCAATTGGCCAGGATTGTCGGAGAAGTCTTTTCTGGTCTAGGTGATATGAAAAGATTTAACATGCGCATTTCGCTATTCAGTATTGTGAGAAAGACATTAGAAGACGAGGTCATTCGCTTTATAAAAACTGTACATGCCGTCTTTGATAATAGTTAAGAGCGGTATTTGGCTGTTTTTTGTCCGATTGACCATAAACTTATACCTCGCACCATGAAAAGCACGCGTAACGAATTGTGCCGAAAAATATTGTATCAAAAGCTGCAACGGTTGAGAACTAACTATCAGTAATCCAAGGAGTCGTCTTAGTCATGACTATACACTGTAAGGGCTAATGAAGTGCACTTTGAAACCACGTAACCTCTTGCGTAATCTCTGTACGGGGAGGCACAAAGAACGTTGCTCCACTGTAACGCAACACAGTTCTCCTTCGAATAAACTTCCTCTCCGAGCTTTAAAATCGATGTTACACAAATTTTATTAATGTACTAGAACCATGAACCATTTATCTTCGAAGAAATAAGAAACAAATTTGAGATTTGTTAATACAAGTGGCATTTCAAACAGTGCTCCACTGAAACCTTATAAAAGAAACCTTATTATTAATTCTATATTGACCTTCTGATGGAGCACTGTTCATTTTCTAACTTAATCATCTCGTTCTCTAAATATTTGATCACTGTTCGGCAGAAATTCCATTCTCAATAGTTTTACTTTATTAATGAGACACAAAAACGTATTTTTTCACACTAAAAAGGAACATTTTTGATGGAGCACTGTCGAAGAATGTCACGCTGATGTGCGTGATTCGGCTCCACTCTGTTACTGTATGGCTTCTCTGGAATGTTTACATTGAGAACTCATATTAGTTGTCTTCCAGAAAAAGTCCGGCAAGACGCTGTGGGTAGTGATTTAGGTATATTTTATCTTTTACTGTGATTCGCATCAAGAAATGAAAGCAGCGCCGACGAGCGGACAAAACCTGAGTGATATCGCTTGATTAATCGACGGGTAGATTAAATTCAAGGACTAGTAAATAAGCGAGAGTGTCTTTGAAGAACTCGATGTCTTTGCTCCAAAAATTGGTTCTGGTACTGAAAGGTGAAGATATTCCCTTCCAACAGCCATAACAAACCGGACCAAGGGATTACCAAATAGTAAAAAACGATGCTCGTTCAACAGTTTATAAAGATCTCCGGATGTCGGACCTTTGTGTCACCGTGACACTGGCCGCAGGATAACCAGTGCTGCATGCAGGGTCAAAAGTGTGCTCTAAATGCAATTTGTAGGAAAAAAGAAAGTTTTTGTCCCCCCATTTGCTGACAAGGGAACAAAACGGATCTGGCAGTATGCTTGCCGTAGATGTAGCACAATGTGAATGGACCCACAAAATTGAGATAACACAAGTGAATTATTTTGAATTAACCTAATTAAGTCCATTGTAACCGACGTCCTGCATTTTTACTAGCCGTTCGATTAGATTTGAGTCCCCTTGTCGAGAAGTGATGCCAGTATTTACCCGGCTCGTTTTTTGGACTGTTTGACAGCAATCCTGCAATGTCTCCCTTGTTCCTGATCGCTATATCATGATGTTTCTTAAACAGCAGAAACCCAAACGATACTTTTGCTACACTTGTACTCTCAATGGTACTCACTATGGCAGTGTCAAAGCTTGTTTGCTAAAGAGAAGCAGAAATATTGCTCCTGCTATAAGTTATTAAGTACAACTGCTGTTTACTGAGGCTTATACCAACAATTGCAGTTGCTAAGTAACCTCACGGTCATTCTCTTTGTTGAACCACAGGAATACCAGTCACTGTTTCGGTGGTAAGCAGTGCGCGTTTATGGCTCTCTAGCAACATTATTTTGGGTTTTATACAAAGTGTTGAGAACTTTTTGGAAATTAGTAGTTCCATTTCACCCTTTGGAGGTTCCGAAACTGTTGTTTTGCTATTGAACTTACAAGATTTGACAACAGTTTAGCAATTGAGAAACAACGCCTTGAACGGGAGTTTGGATAACAGCACAAAAGCCAATAATACACCAGACAAATAGAAAGAGTTTCTATTGTTTGTTAAGTGGTTTTATTTCACCCTTTTTAGTTACCAAAACCCTTTAGATTGCTTCTAGAGAGTGTACCAAGACATCGCTGAACATGCACACTAAATCTACTCAATCGTGGTCTTCCTGTGCTAGAATCATCAAACTTGAGCCAGTTATCTGCTTTAAGCGCAGACCATAAACAGTCATACAACACTTAAACTCGACTAAAGCTTGTTTACGAAATCTTTTCTTCCATTTCCTAACCATTTTTCTCCTTTTAAAGCAGTAGTCCTACAAACGCAAACATTGCGTTCAAACGTCTCACTCAATCCTTATGAAAAGCTCTTACAACATCCATTTCCTAGCGTTAAATTCTACTCGATAAAATGTTCTCGCTTCAGGAACGTTTTTCCAGCTTTGACTTAACCCAGAATACTATTTCGAAAAGAAAAGGACCGAAAGCTATACGTCGTTTCAAGGTAGAGGTTATCCTGTTGGCTCGGACAGTCGGAGAAGTCTTTTCTGGTCTAGGTGATATGAAAAGATTTAACATGCGCATTTCGCTATTCAGTATTGTGAGAAAGACATTAGAAGACGAGGTCATTCGCTTTATAAAAACTGTACATGCCGTCTTTGATAATAGTTAAGAGCGGTATTTGGCTGTTTTTTGTCCGATTGACCATAAACTTATACCTCGCACCATGAAAAGCACGCGTAACGAATTGTGCCGAAAAATATTGTATCAAAAGCTGCAACGGTTGAGAACTAACTATCAGTAATCCAAGGAGTCGTCTTAGTCATGACTATACACTGTAAGGGCTAATGAAGTGCACTTTGAAACCACGTAACCTCTTGCGTAATCTCTGTACGGGGAGGCACAAAGAACGTTGCTCCACTGTAACGCAACACAGTTCTCCTTCGAATAAACTTCCTCTCCGAGCTTTAAAATCGATGTTACACAAATTTTATTAATGTACTAGAACCATGAACCATTTATCTTCGAAGAAATAAGAAACAAATTTGAGATTTGTTAATACAAGTGGCATTTCAAACAGTGCTCCACTGAAACCTTATAAAAGAAACCTTATTATTAATTCTATATTGACCTTCTGATGGAGCACTGTTCATTTTCTAACTTAATCATCTCGTTCTCTAAATATTTGATCACTGTTCGGCAGAAATTCCATTCTCAATAGTTTTACTTTGTTAATGAGACACAAAAACGTATTTTTTCACACTAAAAAGGAACATTTTTGATGGAGCACTGTCGAAGAATGTCACGCTGATGTGCGTGATTCGGCTCCACTCTGTTACTGTATGGCTTCTCTGGAATGTTTACATTGAGAACTCATATTAGTTGTCTTCCAGAAAAAGTCCGGCAAGACGCTGTGGGTAGTGATTTAGGTATATTTTATCTTTTACTGTGATTCGCATCAAGAAATGAAAGCAGCGCCGACGAGCGGACAAAACCTGAGTGATATCGCTTGATTAATCGACGGGTAGATTAAATTCAAGGACTAGTAAATAAGCGAGAGTGTCTTTGAAGAACTCGATGTCTTTGCTCCAAAAATTGGTTCTGGTACTGAAAGGTGAAGATATTCCCTTCCAACAGCCATAACAAACCGGACCAAGGGATTACCAAATAGTAAAAAACGATGCTCGTTCAACAGTTTATAAAGATCTCCGGATGTCGGACCTTTGTGTCACCGTGACACTGGCCGCAGGATAACCAGTGCTGCATGCAGGGTCAAAAGTGTGCTCTAAATGCAATTTGTAGGAAAAAAGAAAGTTTTTGTCCCCCCATTTGCTGACAAGGGAACAAAACGGATCTGGCAGTATGCTTGCCGTAGATGTAGCACAATGTGAATGGACCCACAAAATTGAGATAACACAAGTGAATTATTTTGAATTAACCTAATTAAGGCATTGTAACCGACGTCCTGCATTTTTACTAGCCGTTCGATTAGATTTGAGTCCCCTTGTCGAGAAGTGATGCCAGTATTTACCCGGCTCGTTTTTTGGACTGTTTGACAGCAATCCTGCAATGTCTCCCTTGTTCCTGATCGCTATATCATGATGTTTCTTAAACAGCAGAAACCCAAACGATACTTTTGCTACACTTGTACTCTCAATGGTACTCACTATGGCAGTGTCAAAGCTTGTTTGCTAAAGAGAAGCAGAAATATTGCTCCTGCTATAAGTTATTAAGTACAACTGCTGTTTACTGAGGCTTATACCAACAATTGCAGTTGCTAAGTAACCTCACGGTCATTCTCTTTGTTGAACCACAGGAATACCAGTCACTGTTTCGGTGGTAAGCAGTGCGCGTTTATGGCTCTCTAGCAACATTATTTTGGGTTTTATACAAAGTGTTGAGAACTTTTTGGAAATTAGTAGTTCCATTTCACCCTTTGGAGGTTCCGAAACTGTTGTTTTGCTATTGAACTTACAAGATTTGACAACAGTTTAGCAATTGAGAAACAACGCCTTGAACGGGAGTTTGGATAACAGCACAAAAGCCAATAATACACCAGACAAATAGAAAGAGTTTCTATTGTTTGTTAAGTGGTTTTATTTCACCCTTTTTAGTTACCAAAACCCTTTAGATTGCTTCTAGAGAGTGTACCAAGACATCGCTGAACATGCACACTAAATCTACTCAATCGTGGTCTTCCTGTGCTAGAATCATCAAACTTGAGCCAGTTATCTGCTTTAAGCGCAGACCATAAACAGTCATACAACACTTAAACTCGACTAAAGCTTGTTTACGAAATCTTTTCTTCCATTTCCTAACCATTTTTCTCCTTTTAAAGCAGTAGTCCTACAAACGCAAACATTGCGTTCAAACGTCTCACTCAATCCTTATGAAAAGCTCTTACAACATCCATTTCCTAGCGTTAAATTCTACTCGATAAAATGTTCTCGCTTCAGGAACGTTTTTCCAGCTTTGACTTAACCCAGAATACTATTTCGAAAAGAAAAGGACCGAAAGCTATACGTCGTTTCAAGGTAGAGGTTATCCTGTTGGCTCGGACTGTCGGAGAAGTCTTTTCTGGTCTAGGTGATATGAAAAGATTTAACATGCGCATTTCGCTATTCAGTATTGTGAGAAAGACATTAGAAGACGAGGTCATTCGCTTTATAAAAACTGTACATGCCGTCTTTGATAATAGTTAAGAGCGGTATTTGGCTGTTTTTTGTCCGATTGACCATAAACTTATACCTCGCACCATGAAAAGCACGCGTAACGAATTGTGCCGAAAAATATTGTATCAAAAGCTGCAACGGTTGAGAACTAACTATCAGTAATCCAAGGAGTCGTCTTAGTCATGACTATACACTGTAAGGGCTAATGAAGTGCACTTTGAAACCACGTAACCTCTTGCGTAATCTCTGTACGGGGAGGCACAAAGAACGTTGCTCCACTGTAACGCAACACAGTTCTCCTTCGAATAAACTTCCTCTCCGAGCTTTAAAATCGATGTTACACAAATTTTATTAATGTACTAGAACCATGAACCATTTATCTTCGAAGAAATAAGAAACAAATTTGAGATTTGTTAATACAAGTGGCATTTCAAACAGTGCTCCACTGAAACCTTATAAAAGAAACCTTATTATTAATTCTATATTGACCTTCTGATGGAGCACTGTTCATTTTCTAACTTAATCATCTCGTTCTCTAAATATTTGATCACTGTTCGGCAGAAATTCCATTCTCAATAGTTTTACTTTGTTAATGAGACACAAAAACGTATTTTTTCACACTAAAAAGGAACATTTTTGATGGAGCACTGTCGAAGAATGTCACGCTGATGTGCGTGATTCGGCTCCACTCTGTTACTGTATGGCTTCTCTGGAATGTTTACATTGAGAACTCATATTAGTTGTCTTCCAGAAAAAGTCCGGCAAGACGCTGTGGGTAGTGATTTAGGTATATTTTATCTTTTACTGTGATTCGCATCAAGAAATGAAAGCAGCGCCGACGAGCGGACAAAACCTGAGTGATATCGCTTGATTAATCGACGGCTAGATTAAATTCAAGGACTAGTAAATAAGCGAGAGTGTCTTTGAAGAACTCGATGTCTTTGCTCCAAAAATTGGTTCTGGTACTGAAAGGTGAAGATATTCCCTTCCAACAGCCATAACAAACCGGACCAAGGGATTACCAAATAGTAAAAAACGATGCTCGTTCAACAGTTTATAAAGATCTCCGGATGTCGGACCTTTGTGTCACCGTGACACTGGCCGCAGGATAACCAGTGCTGCATGCAGGGTCAAAAGTGTGCTCTAAATGCAATTTGTAGGAAAAAAGAAAGTTTTTGTCCCCCCATTTGCTGACAAGGGAACAAAACGGATCTGGCAGTATGCTTGCCGTAGATGTAGCACAATGTGAATGGACCCACAAAATTGAGATAACACAAGTGAATTATTTTGAATTAACCTAATTAAGTCCATTGTAACCGACGTCCTGCATTTTTACTAGCCGTTCGATTAGATTTGAGTCCCCTTGTCGAGAAGTGATGCCAGTATTTACCCGGCTCGTTTTTTGGACTGTTTGACAGCAATCCTGCAATGTCTCCCTTGTTCCTGATCGCTATATCATGATGTTTCTTAAACAGCAGAAACCCAAACGATACTTTTGTTACACTTGTACTCTCAATGGTACTCACTATGGCAGTGTCAAAGCTTGTTTGCTAAAGAGAAGCAGAAATATTGCTCCTGCTATAAGTTATTAAGTACAACTGCTGTTTACTGAGGCTTATACCAACAATTGCAGTTGCTAAGTAACCTCACGGTCATTCTCTTTGTTGAACCACAGGAATACCAGTCACTGTTTCGGTGGTAAGCAGTGCGCGTTTATGGCTCTCTAGCAACATTATTTTGGGTTTTATACAAAGTGTTGAGAACTTTTTGGAAATTAGTAGTTCCATTTCACCCTTTGGAGGTTCCGAAACTGTTGTTTTGCTATTGAACTTACAAGATTTGACAACAGTTTAGCAATTGAGAAACAACGCCTTGAACGGGAGTTTGGATAACAGCACAAAAGCCAATAATACACCAGACAAATAGAAAGAGTTTCTATTGTTTGTTAAGTGGTTTTATTTCACCCTTTTTAGTTACCAAAACCCTTTAGATTGCTTCTAGAGAGTGTACCAAGACATCGCTGAACATGCACACTAAATCTACTCAATCGTGGTCTTCCTGTGCTAGAATCATCAAACTTGAGCCAGTTATCTGCTTTAAGCGCAGACCATAAACAGTCATACAACACTTAAACTCGACTAAAGCTTGTTTACGAAATCTTTTCTTCCATTTCCTAACCATTTTTCCCCTTTTAAAGCAGTAGTCCTACAAACGCAAACATTGCGTTCAAACGTCTCACTCAATCCTTATGAAAAGCTCTTACAACATCCATTTCCTAGCGTTAAATTCTACTCGATAAAATGTTCTCGCTTCAGGAACGTTTTTCCAGCTTTGACTTAACCCAGAATACTATTTCGAAAAGAAAAGGACCGAAAGCTATACGTCGTTTCAAGGTAGAGGTTATCCTGTTGGCTCGGACAGTCGGAGAAGTCTTTTCTGGTCTAGGTGATATGAAAAGATTTAACATGCGCATTTCGCTATTCAGTATTGTGAGAAAGACATTAGAAGACGAGGTCATTCGCTTTATAAAAACTGTACATGCCGTCTTTGATAATAGTTAAGAGCGGTATTTGGCTGTTTTTTGTCCGATTGACCATAAACTTATACCTCGCACCATGAAAAGCACGCGTAACGAATTGTGCCGAAAAATATTGTATCAAAAGCTGCAACGGTTGAGAACTAACTATCAGTAATCCAAGGAGTCGTCTTAGTCATGACTATACACTGTAAGGGCTAATGAAGTGCACTTTGAAACCACGTAACCTCTTGCGTAATCTCTGTACGGGGAGGCACAAAGAACGTTGCTCCACTGTAACGCAACACAGTTCTCCTTCGAATAAACTTCCTCTCCGAGCTTTAAAATCGATGTTACACAAATTTTATTAATGTACTAGAACCATGAACCATTTATCTTCGAAGAAATAAGAAACAAATTTGAGATTTGTTAATACAAGTGGCATTTCAAACAGTGCTCCACTGAAACCTTATAAAAGAAACCTTATTATTAATTCTATATTGACCTTCTGATGGAGCACTGTTCATTTTCTAACTTAATCATCTCGTTCTCTAAATATTTGATCACTGTTCGGCAGAAATTCCATTCTCAATAGTTTTACTTTGTTAATGAGACACAAAAACGTATTTTTTCACACTAAAAAGGAACATTTTTGATGGAGCACTGTCGAAGAATGTCACGCTGATGTGCGTGATTCGGCTCCACTCTGTTACTGTATGGCTTCTCTGGAATGTTTACATTGAGAACTCATATTAGTTGTCTTCCAGAAAAAGTCCGGCAAGACGCTGTGGGTAGTGATTTAGGTATATTTTATCTTTTACTGTGATTCGCATCAAGAAATGAAAGCAGCGCCGACGAGCGGACAAAACCTGAGTGATATCGCTTGATTAATCGACGGGTAGATTAAATTCAAGGACTAGTAAATAAGCGAGAGTGTCTTTGAAGAACTCGATGTCTTTGCTCCAAAAATTGGTTCTGGTACTGAAAGGTGAAGATATTCCCTTCCAACAGCCATAACAAACCGGACCAAGGGATTACCAAATAGTAAAAAACGATGCTCGTTCAACAGTTTATAAAGATCTCCGGATGTCGGACCTTTGTGTCACCGTGACACTGGCCGCAGGATAACCAGTGCTGCATGCAGGGTCAAAAGTGTGCTCTAAATGCAATTTGTAGGAAAAAAGAAAGTTTTTGTCCCCCCATTTGCTGACAAGGGAACAAAACGGATCTGGCAGTATGCTTGCCGTAGATGTAGCACAATGTGAATGGACCCACAAAATTGAGATAACACAAGTGAATTATTTTGAATTAACCTAATTAAGGCATTGTAACCGACGTCCTGCATTTTTACTAGCCGTTCGATTAGATTTGAGTCCCCTTGTCGAGAAGTGATGCCAGTATTTACCCGGCTCGTTTTTTGGACTGTTTGACAGCAATCCTGCAATGTCTCCCTTGTTCCTGATCGCTATATCATGATGTTTCTTAAACAGCAGAAACCCAAACGATACTTTTGCTACACTTGTACTCTCAATGGTACTCACTATGGCAGTGTCAAAGCTTGTTTGCTAAAGAGAAGCAGAAATATTGCTCCTGCTATAAGTTATTAAGTACAACTGCTGTTTACTGAGGCTTATACCAACAATTGCAGTTGCTAAGTAACCTCACGGTCATTCTCTTTGTTGAACCACAGGAATACCAGTCACTGTTTCGGTGGTAAGCAGTGCGCGTTTATGGCTCTCTAGCAACATTATTTTGGGTTTTATACAAAGTGTTGAGAACTTTTTGGAAATTAGTAGTTCCATTTCACCCTTTGGAGGTTCCGAAACTGTTGTTTTGCTATTGAACTTACAAGATTTGACAACAGTTTAGCAATTGAGAAACAACGCCTTGAACGGGAGTTTGGATAACAGCACAAAAGCCAATAATACACCAGACAAATAGAAAGAGTTTCTATTGTTTGTTAAGTGGTTTTATTTCACCCTTTTTAGTTACCAAAACCCTTTAGATTGCTTCTAGAGAGTGTACCAAGACATCGCTGAACATGCACACTAAATCTACTCAATCGTGGTCTTCCTGTGCTAGAATCATCAAACTTGAGCCAGTTATCTGCTTTAAGCGCAGACCATAAACAGTCATACAACACTTAAACTCGACTAAAGCTTGTTTACGAAATCTTTTCTTCCATTTCCTAACCATTTTTCTCCTTTTAAAGCAGTAGTCCTACAAACGCAAACATTGCGTTCAAACGTCTCACTCAATCCTTATGAAAAGCTCTTACAACATCCATTTCCTAGCGTTAAATTCTACTCGATAAAATGTTCTCGCTTCAGGAACGTTTTTCCAGCTTTGACTTAACCCAGAATACTATTTCGAAAAGAAAAGGACCGAAAGCTATACGTCGTTTCAAGGTAGAGGTTATCCTGTTGGCTCGGACTGTCGGAGAAGTCTTTTCTGGTCTAGGTGATATGAAAAGATTTAACATGCGCATTTCGCTATTCAGTATTGTGAGAAAGACATTAGAAGACGAGGTCATTCGCTTTATAAAAACTGTACATGCCGTCTTTGATAATAGTTAAGAGCGGTATTTGGCTGTTTTTTGTCCGATTGACCATAAACTTATACCTCGCACCATGAAAAGCACGCGTAACGAATTGTGCCGAAAAATATTGTATCAAAAGCTGCAACGGTTGAGAACTAACTATCAGTAATCCAAGGAGTCGTCTTAGTCATGACTATACACTGTAAGGGCTAATGAAGTGCACTTTGAAACCACGTAACCTCTTGCGTAATCTCTGTACGGGGAGGCACAAAGAACGTTGCTCCACTGTAACGCAACACAGTTCTCCTTCGAATAAACTTCCTCTCCGAGCTTTAAAATCGATGTTACACAAATTTTATTAATGTACTAGAACCATGAACCATTTATCTTCGAAGAAATAAGAAACAAATTTGAGATTTGTTAATACAAGTGGCATTTCAAACAGTGCTCCACTGAAACCTTATAAAAGAAACCTTATTATTAATTCTATATTGACCTTCTGATGGAGCACTGTTCATTTTCTAACTTAATCATCTCGTTCTCTAAATATTTGATCACTGTTCGGCAGAAATTCCATTCTCAATAGTTTTACTTTGTTAATGAGACACAAAAACGTATTTTTTCACACTAAAAAGGAACATTTTTGATGGAGCACTGTCGAAGAATGTCACGCTGATGTGCGTGATTCGGCTCCACTCTGTTACTGTATGGCTTCTCTGGAATGTTTACATTGAGAACTCATATTAGTTGTCTTCCAGAAAAAGTCCGGCAAGACGCTGTGGGTAGTGATTTAGGTATATTTTATCTTTTACTGTGATTCGCATCAAGAAATGAAAGCAGCGCCGACGAGCGGACAAAACCTGAGTGATATCGCTTGATTAATCGACGGGTAGATTAAATTCAAGGACTAGTAAATAAGCGAGAGTGTCTTTGAAGAACTCGATGTCTTTGCTCCAAAAATTGGTTCTGGTACTGAAAGGTGAAGATATTCCCTTCCAACAGCCATAACAAACCGGACCAAGGGATTACCAAATAGTAAAAAACGATGCTCGTTCAACAGTTTATAAAGATCTCCGGATGTCGGACCTTTGTGTCACCGTGACACTGGCCGCAGGATAACCAGTGCTGCATGCAGGGTCAAAAGTGTGCTCTAAATGCAATTTGTAGGAAAAAAGAAAGTTTTTGTCCCCCCATTTGCTGACAAGGGAACAAAACGGATCTGGCAGTATGCTTGCCGTAGATGTAGCACAATGTGAATGGACCCACAAAATTGAGATAACACAAGTGAATTATTTTGAATTAACCTAATTAAGTCCATTGTAACCGACGTCCTGCATTTTTACTAGCCGTTCGATTAGATTTGAGTCCCCTTGTCGAGAAGTGATGCCAGTATTTACCCGGCTCGTTTTTTGGACTGTTTGACAGCAATCCTGCAATGTCTCCCTTGTTCCTGATCGCTATATCATGATGTTTCTTAAACAGCAGAAACCCAAACGATACTTTTGTTACACTTGTACTCTCAATGGTACTCACTATGGCAGTGTCAAAGCTTGTTTGCTAAAGAGAAGCAGAAATATTGCTCCTGCTATAAGTTATTAAGTACAACTGCTGTTTACTGAGGCTTATACCAACAATTGCAGTTGCTAAGTAACCTCACGGTCATTCTCTTTGTTGAACCACAGGAATACCAGTCACTGTTTCGGTGGTAAGCAGTGCGCGTTTATGGCTCTCTAGCAACATTATTTTGGGTTTTATACAAAGTGTTGAGAACTTTTTGGAAATTAGTAGTTCCATTTCACCCTTTGGAGGTTCCGAAACTGTTGTTTTGCTATTGAACTTACAAGATTTGACAACAGTTTAGCAATTGAGAAACAACGCCTTGAACGGGAGTTTGGATAACAGCACAAAAGCCAATAATACACCAGACAAATAGAAAGAGTTTCTATTGTTTGTTAAGTGGTTTTATTTCACCCTTTTTAGTTACCAAAACCCTTTAGATTGCTTCTAGAGAGTGTACCAAGACATCGCTGAACATGCACACTAAATCTACTCAATCGTGGTCTTCCTGTGCTAGAATCATCAAACTTGAGCCAGTTATCTGCTTTAAGCGCAGACCATAAACAGTCATACAACACTTAAACTCGACTAAAGCTTGTTTACGAAATCTTTTCTTCCATTTCCTAACCATTTTTCCCCTTTTAAAGCAGTAGTCCTACAAACGCAAACATTGCGTTCAAACGTCTCACTCAATCCTTATGAAAAGCTCTTACAACATCCATTTCCTAGCGTTAAATTCTACTCGATAAAATGTTCTCGCTTCAGGAACGTTTTTCCAGCTTTGACTTAACCCAGAATACTATTTCGAAAAGAAAAGGACCGAAAGCTATACGTCGTTTCAAGGTAGAGGTTATCCTGTTGGCTCGGACAGTCGGAGAAGTCTTTTCTGGTCTAGGTGATATGAAAAGATTTAACATGCGCATTTCGCTATTCAGTATTGTGAGAAAGACATTAGAAGACGAGGTCATTCGCTTTATAAAAACTGTACATGCCGTCTTTGATAATAGTTAAGAGCGGTATTTGGCTGTTTTTTGTCCGATTGACCATAAACTTATACCTCGCACCATGAAAAGCACGCGTAACGAATTGTGCCGAAAAATATTGTATCAAAAGCTGCAACGGTTGAGAACTAACTATCAGTAATCCAAGGAGTCGTCTTAGTCATGACTATACACTGTAAGGGCTAATGAAGTGCACTTTGAAACCACGTAACCTCTTGCGTAATCTCTGTACGGGAGGCACAAAGAACGTTGCTCCACTGTAACGCAACACAGTTCTCCTTCGAATAAACTTCCTCTCCGAGCTTTAAAATCGATGTTACACAAATTTTATTAATGTACTAGAACCATGAACCATTTATCTTCGAAGAAATAAGAAACAAATTTGAGATTTGTTAATACAAGTGGCATTTCAAACAGTGCTCCACTGAAACCTTATAAAAGAAACCTTATTATTAATTCTATATTGACCTTCTGATGGAGCACTGTTCATTTTCTAACTTAATCATCTCGTTCTCTAAATATTTGATCACTGTTCGGCAGAAATTCCATTCTCAATAGTTTTACTTTGTTAATGAGACACAAAAACGTATTTTTTCACACTAAAAAGGAACATTTTTGATGGAGCACTGTCGAAGAATGTCACGCTGATGTGCGTGATTCGGCTCCACTCTGTTACTGTATGGCTTCTCTGGAATGTTTACATTGAGAACTCATATTAGTTGTCTTCCAGAAAAAGTCCGGCAAGACGCTGTGGGTAGTGATTTAGGTATATTTTATCTTTTACTGTGATTCGCATCAAGAAATGAAAGCAGCGCCGACGAGCGGACAAAACCTGAGTGATATCGCTTGATTAATCGACGGGTAGATTAAATTCAAGGACTAGTAAATAAGCGAGAGTGTCTTTGAAGAACTCGATGTCTTTGCTCCAAAAATTGGTTCTGGTACTGAAAGGTGAAGATATTCCCTTCCAACAGCCATAACAAACCGGACCAAGGGATTACCAAATAGTAAAAAACGATGCTCGTTCAACAGTTTATAAAGATCTCCGGATGTCGGACCTTTGTGTCACCGTGACACTGGCCGCAGGATAACCAGTGCTGCATGCAGGGTCAAAAGTGTGCTCTAAATGCAATTTGTAGGAAAAAAGAAAGTTTTTGTCCCCCCATTTGCTGACAAGGGAACAAAACGGATCTGGCAGTATGCTTGCCGTAGATGTAGCACAATGTGAATGGACCCACAAAATTGAGATAACACAAGTGAATTATTTTGAATTAACCTAATTAAGTCCATTGTAACCGACGTCCTGCATTTTTACTAGCCGTTCGATTAGATTTGAGTCCCCTTGTCGAGAAGTGATGCCAGTATTTACCCGGCTCGTTTTTTGGACTGTTTGACAGCAATCCTGCAATGTCTCCCTTGTTCCTGATCGCTATATCATGATGTTTCTTAAACAGCAGAAACCCAAACGATACTTTTGCTACACTTGTACTCTCAATGGTACTCACTATGGCAGTGTCAAAGCTTGTTTGCTAAAGAGAAGCAGAAATATTGCTCCTGCTATAAGTTATTAAGTACAACTGCTGTTTACTGAGGCTTATACCAACAATTGCAGTTGCTAAGTAACCTCACGGTCATTCTCTTTGTTGAACCACAGGAATACCAGTCACTGTTTCGGTGGTAAGCAGTGCGCGTTTATGGCTCTCTAGCAACATTATTTTGGGTTTTATACAAAGTGTTGAGAACTTTTTGGAAATTAGTAGTTCCATTTCACCCTTTGGAGGTTCCGAAACTGTTGTTTTGCTATTGAACTTACAAGATTTGACAACAGTTTAGCAATTGAGAAACAACGCCTTGAACGGGAGTTTGGATAACAGCACAAAAGCCAATAATACACCAGACAAATAGAAAGAGTTTCTATTGTTTGTTAAGTGGTTTTATTTCACCCTTTTTAGTTACCAAAACCCTTTAGATTGCTTCTAGAGAGTGTACCAAGACATCGCTGAACATGCACACTAAATCTACTCAATCGTGGTCTTCCTGTGCTAGAATCATCAAACTTGAGCCAGTTATCTGCTTTAAGCGCAGACCATAAACAGTCATACAACACTTAAACTCGACTAAAGCTTGTTTACGAAATCTTTTCTTCCATTTCCTAACCATTTTTCCCCTTTTAAAGCAGTAGTCCTACAAACGCAAACATTGCGTTCAAACGTCTCACTCAATCCTTATGAAAAGCTCTTACAACATCCATTTCCTAGCGTTAAATTCTACTCGATAAAATGTTCTCGCTTCAGGAACGTTTTTCCAGCTTTGACTTAACCCAGAATACTATTTCGAAAAGAAAAGGACCGAAAGCTATACGTCGTTTCAAGGTAGAGGTTATCCTGTTGGCTCGGACAGTCGGAGAAGTCTTTTCTGGTCTAGGTGATATGAAAAGATTTAACATGCGCATTTCGCTATTCAGTATTGTGAGAAAGACATTAGAAGACGAGGTCATTCGCTTTATAAAAACTGTACATGCCGTCTTTGATAATAGTTAAGAGCGGTATTTGGCTGTTTTTTGTCCGATTGACCATAAACTTATACCTCGCACCATGAAAAGCACGCGTAACGAATTGTGCCGAAAAATATTGTATCAAAAGCTGCAACGGTTGAGAACTAACTATCAGTAATCCAAGGAGTCGTCTTAGTCATGACTATACACTGTAAGAGCTAATGAAGTGCACTTTGAAACCACGTAACCTCTTGCGTAATCTCTGTACGGGGAGGCACAAAGAACGTTGCTCCACTGTAACGCAACACAGTTCTCCTTCGAATAAACTTCCTCTCCGAGCTTTAAAATCGATGTTACACAAATTTTATTAATGTACTAGAACCATGAACCATTTATCTTCGAAGAAATAAGAAACAAATTTGAGATTTGTTAATACAAGTGGCATTTCAAACAGTGCTCCACTGAAACCTTATAAAAGAAACCTTATTATTAATTCTATATTGACCTTCTGATGGAGCACTGTTCATTTTCTAACTTAATCATCTCGTTCTCTAAATATTTGATCACTGTTCGGCAGAAATTCCATTCTCAATAGTTTTACTTTGTTAATGAGACACAAAAACGTATTTTTTCACACTAAAAAGGAACATTTTTGATGGAGCACTGTCGAAGAATGTCACGCTGATGTGCGTGATTCGGCTCCACTCTGTTACTGTATGGCTTCTCTGGAATGTTTACATTGAGAACTCATATTAGTTGTCTTCCAGAAAAAGTCCGGCAAGACGCTGTGGGTAGTGATTTAGGTATATTTTATCTTTTACTGTGATTCGCATCAAGAAATGAAAGCAGCGCCGACGAGCGGACAAAACCTGAGTGATATCGCTTGATTAATCGACGGGTAGATTAAATTCAAGGACTAGTAAATAAGCGAGAGTGTCTTTGAAGAACTCGATGTCTTTGCTCCAAAAATTGGTTCTGGTACTGAAAGGTGAAGATATTCCCTTCCAACAGCCATAACAAACCGGACCAAGGGATTACCAAATAGTAAAAAACGATGCTCGTTCAACAGTTTATAAAGATCTCCGGATGTCGGACCTTTGTGTCACCGTGACACTGGCCGCAGGATAACCAGTGCTGCATGCAGGGTCAAAAGTGTGCTCTAAATGCAATTTGTAGGAAAAAAGAAAGTTTTTGTCCCCCCATTTGCTGACAAGGGAACAAAACGGATCTGGCAGTATGCTTGCCGTAGATGTAGCACAATGTGAATGGACCCACAAAATTGAGATAACACAAGTGAATTATTTTGAATTAACCTAATTAAGGCATTGTAACCGACGTCCTGCATTTTTACTAGCCGTTCGATTAGATTTGAGTCCCCTTGTCGAGAAGTGATGCCAGTATTTACCCGGCTCGTTTTTTGGACTGTTTGACAGCAATCCTGCAATGTCTCCCTTGTTCCTGATCGCTATATCATGATGTTTCTTAAACAGCAGAAACCCAAACGATACTTTTGCTACACTTGTACTCTCAATGGTACTCACTATGGCAGTGTCAAAGCTTGTTTGCTAAAGAGAAGCAGAAATATTGCTCCTGCTATAAGTTATTAAGTACAACTGCTGTTTACTGAGGCTTATACCAACAATTGCAGTTGCTAAGTAACCTCACGGTCATTCTCTTTGTTGAACCACAGGAATACCAGTCACTGTTTCGGTGGTAAGCAGTGCGCGTTTATGGCTCTCTAGCAACATTATTTTGGGTTTTATACAAAGTGTTGAGAACTTTTTGGAAATTAGTAGTTCCATTTCACCCTTTGGAGGTTCCGAAACTGTTGTTTTGCTATTGAACTTACAAGATTTGACAACAGTTTAGCAATTGAGAAACAACGCCTTGAACGGGAGTTTGGATAACAGCACAAAAGCCAATAATACACCAGACAAATAGAAAGAGTTTCTATTGTTTGTTAAGTGGTTTTATTTCACCCTTTTTAGTTACCAAAACCCTTTAGATTGCTTCTAGAGAGTGTACCAAGACATCGCTGAACATGCACACTAAATCTACTCAATCGTGGTCTTCCTGTGCTAGAATCATCAAACTTGAGCCAGTTATCTGCTTTAAGCGCAGACCATAAACAGTCATACAACACTTAAACTCGACTAAAGCTTGTTTACGAAATCTTTTCTTCCATTTCCTAACCATTTTTCTCCTTTTAAAGCAGTAGTCCTACAAACGCAAACATTGCGTTCAAACGTCTCACTCAATCCTTATGAAAAGCTCTTACAACATCCATTTCCTAGCGTTAAATTCTACTCGATAAAATGTTCTCGCTTCAGGAACGTTTTTCCAGCTTTGACTTAACCCAGAATACTATTTCGAAAAGAAAAGGACCGAAAGCTATACGTCGTTTCAAGGTAGAGGTTATCCTGTTGGCTCGGACTGTCGGAGAAGTCTTTTCTGGTCTAGGTGATATGAAAAGATTTAACATGCGCATTTCGCTATTCAGTATTGTGAGAAAGACATTAGAAGACGAGGTCATTCGCTTTATAAAAACTGTACATGCCGTCTTTGATAATAGTTAAGAGCGGTATTTGGCTGTTTTTTGTCCGATTGACCATAAACTTATACCTCGCACCATGAAAAGCACGCGTAACGAATTGTGCCGAAAAATATTGTATCAAAAGCTGCAACGGTTGAGAACTAACTATCAGTAATCCAAGGAGTCGTCTTAGTCATGACTATACACTGTAAGGGCTAATGAAGTGCACTTTGAAACCACGTAACCTCTTGCGTAATCTCTGTACGGGGAGGCACAAAGAACGTTGCTCCACTGTAACGCAACACAGTTCTCCTTCGAATAAACTTCCTCTCCGAGCTTTAAAATCGATGTTACACAAATTTTATTAATGTACTAGAACCATGAACCATTTATCTTCGAAGAAATAAGAAACAAATTTGAGATTTGTTAATACAAGTGGCATTTCAAACAGTGCTCCACTGAAACCTTATAAAAGAAACCTTATTATTAATTCTATATTGACCTTCTGATGGAGCACTGTTCATTTTCTAACTTAATCATCTCGTTCTCTAAATATTTGATCACTGTTCGGCAGAAATTCCATTCTCAATAGTTTTACTTTGTTAATGAGACACAAAAACGTATTTTTTCACACTAAAAAGGAACATTTTTGATGGAGCACTGTCGAAGAATGTCACGCTGATGTGCGTGATTCGGCTCCACTCTGTTACTGTATGGCTTCTCTGGAATGTTTACATTGAGAACTCATATTAGTTGTCTTCCAGAAAAAGTCCGGCAAGACGCTGTGGGTAGTGATTTAGGTATATTTTATCTTTTACTGTGATTCGCATCAAGAAATGAAAGCAGCGCCGACGAGCGGACAAAACCTGAGTGATATCGCTTGATTAATCGACGGCTAGATTAAATTCAAGGACTAGTAAATAAGCGAGAGTGTCTTTGAAGAACTCGATGTCTTTGCTCCAAAAATTGGTTCTGGTACTGAAAGGTGAAGATATTCCCTTCCAACAGCCATAACAAACCGGACCAAGGGATTACCAAATAGTAAAAAACGATGCTCGTTCAACAGTTTATAAAGATCTCCGGATGTCGGACCTTTGTGTCACCGTGACACTGGCCGCAGGATAACCAGTGCTGCATGCAGGGTCAAAAGTGTGCTCTAAATGCAATTTGTAGGAAAAAAGAAAGTTTTTGTCCCCCCATTTGCTGACAAGGGAACAAAACGGATCTGGCAGTATGCTTGCCGTAGATGTAGCACAATGTGAATGGACCCACAAAATTGAGATAACACAAGTGAATTATTTTGAATTAACCTAATTAAGTCCATTGTAACCGACGTCCTGCATTTTTACTAGCCGTTCGATTAGATTTGAGTCCCCTTGTCGAGAAGTGATGCCAGTATTTACCCGGCTCGTTTTTTGGACTGTTTGACAGCAATCCTGCAATGTCTCCCTTGTTCCTGATCGCTATATCATGATGTTTCTTAAACAGCAGAAACCCAAACGATACTTTTGTTACACTTGTACTCTCAATGGTACTCACTATGGCAGTGTCAAAGCTTGTTTGCTAAAGAGAAGCAGAAATATTGCTCCTGCTATAAGTTATTAAGTACAACTGCTGTTTACTGAGGCTTATACCAACAATTGCAGTTGCTAAGTAACCTCACGGTCATTCTCTTTGTTGAACCACAGGAATACCAGTCACTGTTTCGGTGGTAAGCAGTGCGCGTTTATGGCTCTCTAGCAACATTATTTTGGGTTTTATACAAAGTGTTGAGAACTTTTTGGAAATTAGTAGTTCCATTTCACCCTTTGGAGGTTCCGAAACTGTTGTTTTGCTATTGAACTTACAAGATTTGACAACAGTTTAGCAATTGAGAAACAACGCCTTGAACGGGAGTTTGGATAACAGCACAAAAGCCAATAATACACCAGACAAATAGAAAGAGTTTCTATTGTTTGTTAAGTGGTTTTATTTCACCCTTTTTAGTTACCAAAACCCTTTAGATTGCTTCTAGAGAGTGTACCAAGACATCGCTGAACATGCACACTAAATCTACTCAATCGTGGTCTTCCTGTGCTAGAATCATCAAACTTGAGCCAGTTATCTGCTTTAAGCGCAGACCATAAACAGTCATACAACACTTAAACTCGACTAAAGCTTGTTTACGAAATCTTTTCTTCCATTTCCTAACCATTTTTCCCCTTTTAAAGCAGTAGTCCTACAAACGCAAACATTGCGTTCAAACGTCTCACTCAATCCTTATGAAAAGCTCTTACAACATCCATTTCCTAGCGTTAAATTCTACTCGATAAAATGTTCTCGCTTCAGGAACGTTTTTCCAGCTTTGACTTAACCCAGAATACTATTTCGAAAAGAAAAGGACCGAAAGCTATACGTCGTTTCAAGGTAGAGGTTATCCTGTTGGCTCGGACAGTCGGAGAAGTCTTTTCTGGTCTAGGTGATATGAAAAGATTTAACATGCGCATTTCGCTATTCAGTATTGTGAGAAAGACATTAGAAGACGAGGTCATTCGCTTTATAAAAACTGTACATGCCGTCTTTGATAATAGTTAAGAGCGGTATTTGGCTGTTTTTTGTCCGATTGACCATAAACTTATACCTCGCACCATGAAAAGCACGCGTAACGAATTGTGCCGAAAAATATTGTATCAAAAGCTGCAACGGTTGAGAACTAACTATCAGTAATCCAAGGAGTCGTCTTAGTCATGACTATACACTGTAAGGGCTAATGAAGTGCACTTTGAAACCACGTAACCTCTTGCGTAATCTCTGTACGGGGAGGCACAAAGAACGTTGCTCCACTGTAACGCAACACAGTTCTCCTTCGAATAAACTTCCTCTCCGAGCTTTAAAATCGATGTTACACAAATTTTATTAATGTACTAGAACCATGAACCATTTATCTTCGAAGAAATAAGAAACAAATTTGAGATTTGTTAATACAAGTGGCATTTCAAACAGTGCTCCACTGAAACCTTATAAAAGAAACCTTATTATTAATTCTATATTGACCTTCTGATGGAGCACTGTTCATTTTCTAACTTAATCATCTCGTTCTCTAAATATTTGATCACTGTTCGGCAGAAATTCCATTCTCAATAGTTTTACTTTGTTAATGAGACACAAAAACGTATTTTTTCACACTAAAAAGGAACATTTTTGATGGAGCACTGTCGAAGAATGTCACGCTGATGTGCGTGATTCGGCTCCACTCTGTTACTGTATGGCTTCTCTGGAATGTTTACATTGAGAACTCATATTAGTTGTCTTCCAGAAAAAGTCCGGCAAGACGCTGTGGGTAGTGATTTAGGTATATTTTATCTTTTACTGTGATTCGCATCAAGAAATGAAAGCAGCGCCGACGAGCGGACAAAACCTGAGTGATATCGCTTGATTAATCGACGGCTAGATTAAATTCAAGGACTAGTAAATAAGCGAGAGTGTCTTTGAAGAACTCGATGTCTTTGCTCCAAAAATTGGTTCTGGTACTGAAAGGTGAAGATATTCCCTTCCAACAGCCATAACAAACCGGACCAAGGGATTACCAAATAGTAAAAAACGATGCTCGTTCAACAGTTTATAAAGATCTCCGGATGTCGGACCTTTGTGTCACCGTGACACTGGCCGCAGGATAACCAGTGCTGCATGCAGGGTCAAAAGTGTGCTCTAAATGCAATTTGTAGGAAAAAAGAAAGTTTTTGTCCCCCCATTTGCTGACAAGGGAACAAAACGGATCTGGCAGTATGCTTGCCGTAGATGTAGCACAATGTGAATGGACCCACAAAATTGAGATAACACAAGTGAATTATTTTGAATTAACCTAATTAAGTCCATTGTAACCGACGTCCTGCATTTTTACTAGCCGTTCGATTAGATTTGAGTCCCCTTGTCGAGAAGTGATGCCAGTATTTACCCGGCTCGTTTTTTGGACTGTTTGACAGCAATCCTGCAATGTCTCCCTTGTTCCTGATCGCTATATCATGATGTTTCTTAAACAGCAGAAACCCAAACGATACTTTTGCTACACTTGTACTCTCAATGGTACTCACTATGGCAGTGTCAAAGCTTGTTTGCTAAAGAGAAGCAGAAATATTGCTCCTGCTATAAGTTATTAAGTACAACTGCTGTTTACTGAGGCTTATACCAACAATTGCAGTTGCTAAGTAACCTCACGGTCATTCTCTTTGTTGAACCACAGGAATACCAGTCACTGTTTCGGTGGTAAGCAGTGCGCGTTTATGGCTCTCTAGCAACATTATTTTGGGTTTTATACAAAGTGTTGAGAACTTTTTGGAAATTAGTAGTTCCATTTCACCCTTTGGAGGTTCCGAAACTGTTGTTTTGCTATTGAACTTACAAGATTTGACAACAGTTTAGCAATTGAGAAACAACGCCTTGAACGGGAGTTTGGATAACAGCACAAAAGCCAATAATACACCAGACAAATAGAAAGAGTTTCTATTGTTTGTTAAGTGGTTTTATTTCACCCTTTTTAGTTACCAAAACCCTTTAGATTGCTTCTAGAGAGTGTACCAAGACATCGCTGAACATGCACACTAAATCTACTCAATCGTGGTCTTCCTGTGCTAGAATCATCAAACTTGAGCCAGTTATCTGCTTTAAGCGCAGACCATAAACAGTCATACAACACTTAAACTCGACTAAAGCTTGTTTACGAAATCTTTTCTTCCATTTCCTAACCATTTTTCTCCTTTTAAAGCAGTAGTCCTACAAACGCAAACATTGCGTTCAAACGTCTCACTCAATCCTTATGAAAAGCTCTTACAACATCCATTTCCTAGCGTTAAATTCTACTCGATAAAATGTTCTCGCTTCAGGAACGTTTTTCCAGCTTTGACTTAACCCAGAATACTATTTCGAAAAGAAAAGGACCGAAAGCTATACGTCGTTTCAAGGTAGAGGTTACCCTGTTGGCTCGGACTGTCGGAGAAGTCTTTTCTGGTCTAGGTGATATGAAAAGATTTAACATGCGCATTTCGCTATTCAGTATTGTGAGAAAGACATTAGAAGACGAGGTCATTCGCTTTATAAAAACTGTACATGCCGTCTTTGATAATAGTTAAGAGCGGTATTTGGCTGTTTTTTGTCCGATTGACCATAAACTTATACCTCGCACCATGAAAAGCACGCGTAACGAATTGTGCCGAAAAATATTGTATCAAAAGCTGCAACGGTTGAGAACTAACTATCAGTAATCCAAGGAGTCGTCTTAGTCATGACTATACACTGTAAGGGCTAATGAAGTGCACTTTGAAACCACGTAACCTCTTGCGTAATCTCTGTACGGGGAGGCACAAAGAACGTTGCTCCACTGTAACGCAACACAGTTCTCCTTCGAATAAACTTCCTCTCCGAGCTTTAAAATCGATGTTACACAAATTTTATTAATGTACTAGAACCATGAACCATTTATCTTCGAAGAAATAAGAAACAAATTTGAGATTTGTTAATACAAGTGGCATTTCAAACAGTGCTCCACTGAAACCTTATAAAAGAAACCTTATTATTAATTCTATATTGACCTTCTGATGGAGCACTGTTCATTTTCTAACTTAATCATCTCGTTCTCTAAATATTTGATCACTGTTCGGCAGAAATTCCATTCTCAATAGTTTTACTTTGTTAATGAGACACAAAAACGTATTTTTTCACACTAAAAAGGAACATTTTTGATGGAGCACTGTCGAAGAATGTCACGCTGATGTGCGTGATTCGGCTCCACTCTGTTACTGTATGGCTTCTCTGGAATGTTTACATTGAGAACTCATATTAGTTGTCTTCCAGAAAAAGTCCGGCAAGACGCTGTGGGTAGTGATTTAGGTATATTTTATCTTTTACTGTGATTCGCATCAAGAAATGAAAGCAGCGCCGACGAGCGGACAAAACCTGAGTGATATCGCTTGATTAATCGACGGGTAGATTAAATTCAAGGACTAGTAAATAAGCGAGAGTGTCTTTGAAGAACTCGATGTCTTTGCTCCAAAAATTGGTTCTGGTACTGAAAGGTGAAGATATTCCCTTCCAACAGCCATAACAAACCGGACCAAGGGATTACCAAATAGTAAAAAACGATGCTCGTTCAACAGTTTATAAAGATCTCCGGATGTCGGACCTTTGTGTCACCGTGACACCGGCCGCAGGATAACCAGTGCTGCATGCAGGGTCAAAAGTGTGCTCTAAATGCAATTTGTAGGAAAAAAGAAAGTTTTTGTCCCCCCATTTGCTGACAAGGGAACAAAACGGATCTGGCAGTATGCTTGCCGTAGATGTAGCACAATGTGAATGGACCCACAAAATTGAGATAACACAAGTGAATTATTTTGAATTAACCTAATTAAGTCCATTGTAACCGACGTCCTGCATTTTTACTAGCCGTTCGATTAGATTTGAGTCCCCTTGTCGAGAAGTGATGCCAGTATTTACCCGGCTCGTTTTTTGGACTGTTTGACAGCAATCCTGCAATGTCTCCCTTGTTCCTGATCGCTATATCATGATGTTTCTTAAACAGCAGAAACCCAAACGATACTTTTGTTACACTTGTACTCTCAATGGTACTCACTATGGCAGTGTCAAAGCTTGTTTGCTAAAGAGAAGCAGAAATATTGCTCCTGCTATAAGTTATTAAGTACAACTGCTGTTTACTGAGGCTTATACCAACAATTGCAGTTGCTAAGTAACCTCACGGTCATTCTCTTTGTTGAACCACAGGAATACCAGTCACTGTTTCGGTGGTAAGCAGTGCGCGTTTATGGCTCTCTAGCAACATTATTTTGGGTTTTATACAAAGTGTTGAGAACTTTTTGGAAATTAGTAGTTCCATTTCACCCTTTGGAGGTTCCGAAACTGTTGTTTTGCTATTGAACTTACAAGATTTGACAACAGTTTAGCAATTGAGAAACAACGCCTTGAACGGGAGTTTGGATAACAGCACAAAAGCCAATAATACACCAGACAAATAGAAAGAGTTTCTATTGTTTGTTAAGTGGTTTTATTTCACCCTTTTTAGTTACCAAAACCCTTTAGATTGCTTCTAGAGAGTGTACCAAGACATCGCTGAACATGCACACTAAATCTACTCAATCGTGGTCTTCCTGTGCTAGAATCATCAAACTTGAGCCAGTTATCTGCTTTAAGCGCAGACCATAAACAGTCATACAACACTTAAACTCGACTAAAGCTTGTTTACGAAATCTTTTCTTCCATTTCCTAACCATTTTTCTCCTTTTAAAGCAGTAGTCCTACAAACGCAAACATTGCGTTCAAACGTCTCACTCAATCCTTATGAAAAGCTCTTACAACATCCATTTCCTAGCGTTAAATTCTACTCGATAAAATGTTCTCGCTTCAGGAACGTTTTTCCAGCTTTGACTTAACCCAGAATACTATTTCGAAAAGAAAAGGACCGAAAGCTATACGTCGTTTCAAGGTAGAGGTTATCCTGTTGGCTCGGACAGTCGGAGAAGTCTTTTCTGGTCTAGGTGATATGAAAAGATTTAACATGCGCATTTCGCTATTCAGTATTGTGAGAAAGACATTAGAAGACGAGGTCATTCGCTTTATAAAAACTGTACATGCCGTCTTTGATAATAGTTAAGAGCGGTATTTGGCTGTTTTTTGTCCGATTGACCATAAACTTATACCTCGCACCATGAAAAGCACGCGTAACGAATTGTGCCGAAAAATATTGTATCAAAAGCTGCAACGGTTGAGAACTAACTATCAGTAATCCAAGGAGTCGTCTTAGTCATGACTATACACTGTAAGGGCTAATGAAGTGCACTTTGAAACCACGTAACCTCTTGCGTAATCTCTGTACGGGGAGGCACAAAGAACGTTGCTCCACTGTAACGCAACACAGTTCTCCTTCGAATAAACTTCCTCTCCGAGCTTTAAAATCGATGTTACACAAATTTTATTAATGTACTAGAACCATGAACCATTTATCTTCGAAGAAATAAGAAACAAATTTGAGATTTGTTAATACAAGTGGCATTTCAAACAGTGCTCCACTGAAACCTTATAAAAGAAACCTTATTATTAATTCTATATTGACCTTCTGATGGAGCACTGTTCATTTTCTAACTTAATCATCTCGTTCTCTAAATATTTGATCACTGTTCGGCAGAAATTCCATTCTCAATAGTTTTACTTTGTTAATGAGACACAAAAACGTATTTTTTCACACTAAAAAGGAACATTTTTGATGGAGCACTGTCGAAGAATGTCACGCTGATGTGCGTGATTCGGCTCCACTCTGTTACTGTATGGCTTCTCTGGAATGTTTACATTGAGAACTCATATTAGTTGTCTTCCAGAAAAAGTCCGGCAAGACGCTGTGGGTAGTGATTTAGGTATATTTTATCTTTTACTGTGATTCGCATCAAGAAATGAAAGCAGCGCCGACGAGCGGACAAAACCTGAGTGATATCGCTTGATTAATCGACGGGTAGATTAAATTCAAGGACTAGTAAATAAGCGAGAGTGTCTTTGAAGAACTCGATGTCTTTGCTCCAAAAATTGGTTCTGGTACTGAAAGGTGAAGATATTCCCTTCCAACAGCCATAACAAACCGGACCAAGGGATTACCAAATAGTAAAAAACGATGCTCGTTCAACAGTTTATAAAGATCTCCGGATGTCGGACCTTTGTGTCACCGTGACACTGGCCGCAGGATAACCAGTGCTGCATGCAGGGTCAAAAGTGTGCTCTAAATGCAATTTGTAGGAAAAAAGAAAGTTTTTGTCCCCCCATTTGCTGACAAGGGAACAAAACGGATCTGGCAGTATGCTTGCCGTAGATGTAGCACAATGTGAATGGACCCACAAAATTGAGATAACACAAGTGAATTATTTTGAATTAACCTAATTAAGTCCATTGTAACCGACGTCCTGCATTTTTACTAGCCGTTCGATTAGATTTGAGTCCCCTTGTCGAGAAGTGATGCCAGTATTTACCCGGCTCGTTTTTTGGACTGTTTGACAGCAATCCTGCAATGTCTCCCTTGTTCCTGATCGCTATATCATGATGTTTCTTAAACAGCAGAAACCCAAACGATACTTTTGCTACACTTGTACTCTCAATGGTACTCACTATGGCAGTGTCAAAGCTTGTTTGCTAAAGAGAAGCAGAAATATTGCTCCTGCTATAAGTTATTAAGTACAACTGCTGTTTACTGAGGCTTATACCAACAATTGCAGTTGCTAAGTAACCTCACGGTCATTCTCTTTGTTGAACCACAGGAATACCAGTCACTGTTTCGGTGGTAAGCAGTGCGCGTTTATGGCTCTCTAGCAACATTATTTTGGGTTTTATACAAAGTGTTGAGAACTTTTTGGAAATTAGTAGTTCCATTTCACCCTTTGGAGGTTCCGAAACTGTTGTTTTGCTATTGAACTTACAAGATTTGACAACAGTTTAGCAATTGAGAAACAACGCCTTGAACGGGAGTTTGGATAACAGCACAAAAGCCAATAATACACCAGACAAATAGAAAGAGTTTCTATTGTTTGTTAAGTGGTTTTATTTCACCCTTTTTAGTTACCAAAACCCTTTAGATTGCTTCTAGAGAGTGTACCAAGACATCGCTGAACATGCACACTAAATCTACTCAATCGTGGTCTTCCTGTGCTAGAATCATCAAACTTGAGCCAGTTATCTGCTTTAAGCGCAGACCATAAACAGTCATACAACACTTAAACTCGACTAAAGCTTGTTTACGAAATCTTTTCTTCCATTTCCTAACCATTTTTCTCCTTTTAAAGCAGTAGTCCTACAAACGCAAACATTGCGTTCAAACGTCTCACTCAATCCTTATGAAAAGCTCTTACAACATCCATTTCCTAGCGTTAAATTCTACTCGATAAAATGTTCTCGCTTCAGGAACGTTTTTCCAGCTTTGACTTAACCCAGAATACTATTTCGAAAAGAAAAGGACCGAAAGCTATACGTCGTTTCAAGGTAGAGGTTATCCTGTTGGCTCGGACAATCGTGGCGAGAACGTTTGGGACATTAAGCCAAATTTTTAGTAACACGTCAATAATATCTTCTCCCCCTCCCCCCCTAAACAATGTTGACTGTCCAGAGTCCAACACATCCCGGGTATCTTGTACAGTTTCTGTACTTCAACATTGTTCAGGGGGAGCGGGGGAAAGAACTTTGTAAAATGCTTTTGAGGGGTTTATGTTATCGCCTATTTTCAAATTGCTCACAAAAAGATTAAGAAAAGGCCAAGTGTCCCTTAACCAATTGGCCAGGATTGTAGCTTTGTAACACAACATTGAACGTTTAAACGAATTTGAGAATCGTTCAGGGGCAAGTTTTACGGAATGAAAAAATAATTCACCGCGCGGTGAATATGCTATTGTGGTCACTATTTCCAAGTTCTACGCGTTCGTCAACTTGATCGGTTCATTGCTGTTTTACTCTTTGATTCATTGACTCGAAAATACCATAGATCTCTTCTTTGATGTTAAATTCTTCTTTGCTTTTTTCAAGATGCCAGAGTCTCTCATAGCATTTAGCGTTGCAAATAAGCAATTCGGATCCACAGTTGTGATATTTTGTTGATGTTCTCACAGATTGCCAATTCGATCAGGCGAGGAAGGTCATCTGCACTTTTCCCAAAACTTCTAACCCTTCCAGCAGATGATTGAATCAAAGCGTCACACAAAAAGCGCTTGAATTCAAATCGATGGCATTTTCCGGTGTCTCAGCCATCATAACATGCCGTACTAAAGTGAAATATTCAAGCCTGCATGTCAAAGACGGAATTCGCGGGAAATTTTATAACGATCATTTTGATTGTTCACCGACAAACAATGCCTCAATGGTGATTGGTAGGTTGCCTGGCGAATAAAACAATGGGAAAGGAATGTTGGCCTCCGTTAAGCAGGCGTTCGTGGGGAGGAGTGTAACACAATCGCCCCTAAGAACGACTGTGTGGGAGGCTATATCAAAAGATAATTGTAAATTGTTGTATATTACAATTTACTAAACCCATGAAAAAGTTACTAAATATTAATTAAGCCTAAAAGCAGAGCTCCTGGGTCATTTTAGCCTGCGTGCAGACGTCTCCTATTTCCTTTTTTTTTAAATCTGAATTTACTAACCATTAAAAAAAAATACAGTCAAGCCCGCAATCAAATTTAAACCATTACATGGTCAGCAGTCAACTTAACAAAAATGCGACCTCAATACACTTGAGCCCGCGATATGTTCATTGATACTGGTCAGTATTTACCTACTAGAAGATGGTTTTCAATGTTCTATAAGAAAATAATGCATGCTTGAGGTCTAGAAATGTTGCTAGTGGATGCCTGAGCCGATACAATGTAGGCGAGGGCATTCAGCACCTTTTTTACACTTCAAAAGTGCATTATTTTCTTATAGGGCATAGGAAAACCATCTTCTAGTTGGTTTAGAATATAGCATAACAACACTTACAAGACTCGCCGCTGTTTACGGCAGTTACAAATGCACGCAGCATTGGTAAAGTGAAAGTTAAAGTTTATTCTTTTCTTTGACAACTTCTTCGTAAATGAACAAAGATACCAGTTCATTTGTATTTCCAATTCATATTCCTTTCTCGAACTACCAAAAGATTCTGATAGGCTGACAAAGCCAAAAAACCTACTGAATTTTTTAGGCATTCAAGTTTGGTCACCTTATTTCAACTTCATTCAAAATTTTTATGCCTTTGTTTCGCAGCAAGTTTTTCAAATTCGCCACTGTAGTTAAGCGTTTCTAGAATCCTGCTTGTTTGGTTAAATAATTTCCAATCAATTTCAGGCAGTTTATAAACGATGAAACGGTGGCGTAAAAAACTCCAAAGAAGAACAACAAATTTCAATGATTCTTTCTTCACCTGCCGCCTTCCTTGGCACTGTCTAACTTCTTAAATTAAGCACGTAGAACGTTTCTGATGAAAGCTTGCTGTATCAAAGATCATTTAAACAACAAAACAAGATAATAGCGGCAAAGTCGTTCAGTGAAATTCGTTAAACAATTTACACATCCGGAGTTCCAGGCTTCTATAGCTTTTAGCTATGTTCTATCAAAAAATATGCCCGCAAGAATTCCATAGCGTCGTGTACAGTGGCTATATTCTAAATTCCATTGTTTTTTTGTCTTGTTTTGCCTATTAAAAACTATAACTAATAGATGTGGTTTCACGGTTTATACATGTATGAAATCAGTCTTGCATGACTTGTTTAATTTGGTCACAAAAAAAATGTAAAAGAATGAGTTGGTCAGGTGACCTGACTGAGTATGGCCTGGTCTAAGAATTATGTACAGCAAGTTAAAAAACATGATACTGTATAAGCGCACTCACAATATACCACATTTGTTCTAATCCTGGGTCATTAGCATGAAAGCCCATGACTGAATAAGATGAGAGCAAATTGTAAGACTTCAATTCTTGCTGTTCCACCATTTTGACCTGATAAGTAACAATCATTTAAAATAAATAATTTATTAAATATTGGTGCCAGTACATAATTAACAATAATTTTATTGTTTTTAGTTAATTATTTTCTCCATTGCAGTAGTTAATGCCTGTTTGGTGTTCACTGTCACAGTCCTGGTATTATAGAGAAAGTTGACAAAGCTTCCAGTAATTATACATGGATGGTTTACAGGAGTACAGTCAACTCTCTCTAAGACGGACACCACCGGGACCAACTCCAACTGTCCATCTTAGAGAAGTGTCAGTCTTATAGGGAGTTTAGTTACAGTAAAATGACTGAAAAACGGCAAGGGCGGGACCAACACCAGATGTCTGTCTTATAAAGGTAACTGTCTTATGGAGGTGTCCTCTAAGAGAGAGTTGACTGTATTCAATAAAACAACCACAGTAAAGTTGGCCATGCACAGATAGTTAAGGTGGCTGAACACAGTTTTCCAATCTTTAAAGTACCTATCCTTTATTTTGCACTCAAAACCAAACAGTTGCAGCTGATGAGCTCAAAATTGGCAAGTTACAAGATAAGCTGCTGCATTCGTAATATTTGTGTGCCACTTTACACCATGATGCATTACCATGGCAACACAGCTAATTATAAATCAGCCAAAAAGATTGAAATCTTTACCATTTTAGAAAATTCAGTCGGTAGAATTTTTTCATCACTTGTGTACGACAAACATGGAGAAATTGTGACATTTTAACATTGAAGTTTTAAAGATTTAACAGAGGGAATTCTAATTTTTCGCTGTTTTATGTTTTCATGTATTGTCCTGGAATGTTTAAAAATTCCTTTTTTAAATTCCAGATTTTTTGTACAGTAATCAGTAGTTTTCTTGTCTTCTAGAGTACAGCCTTGCAAAATTTCTTAAAAATCTAACGACTGGCTCGCTAGAAATCACGCCTTTCTGGTAGGACAATAAAATGCCTGATCGCAGCTTTTTGAACAACTATTCTCAAAGCCTTCAGCGGGCACATAGGGACTCGTATTAGCATTGAATCTAAAGAGTGCGCGGAAACTGTATTCAGCCACCTTAATGGTACTGATACATTTTACCTCTTTTAAGCTATAAAAACCTAAATTAAAGTTAACTTACATTTGGCTCAAACACTAGTCCTTTATGTATATGGGTAGTTGGTATATTGGATATTCTTTCAACCATTTGATGTTCAAAACTGTAGTAATTGTCAACAACCTAAACAAAGAAATAAACTACAGGTAAGTGCTGAATTAATAATACCATGTAAGAAGCACACTCATATCCAATCATACAATCATACAATCACAGTGCCTTCCTCAAGCAGTAATTGATGCAAAGACTTACATGTACATGTGGAGAATTAGCAGTGGCGGATCTAGGGGAGGAGTTCGGGGGCCCAGACCCCACCATATTTTTAGGCCAAATAGAGGCCCATAGTGCCAAGGTAAATTATTTTTGAGAGTGCCTTCCCCCCTTATTCCATGGTCTGGATGATCGCCCCCCTCCCCCTTATCTGAAGGTCTGGATCAGCCACTGAAAGGTACAGGAGGCAGGAGGTTTGGACACCCCTGTCCCCCCAGGAGTAGTCAATCGATAAAATTTGATATCAGAAAATCATTCGATAATTCCATATCTATCGATAAATTGATTTTAAACAATATCGACTTTAGCGGTCAATCAATAGAAATTGAAAATCACAAGCTGACAAATTGTTAAATTTATTGATTTTATCAGATTTATAAATCGTTATAAAATCGATAAAAATTATCCTGTGTCCGTTGAGACAGCGTTTGATTGTGACTATTTAAATGTAGATTTCAAAGGCTGCACTGAAATGATTTGTTGACAAGCACTGTACAAGAGACCAAAGAAACTGCATTATGAACCAGGTATCTAAAGCGGATTTCAAATACAACACATGCCGAGGATATTACTAAAATTCTGCAGAAAAAATGTAGCAATTTTTTATCGATAAACGTTCACGGAATTTGTTATAAGTGTTTCTGCGAGCTCTATAATATCTTTTGGTGTTTCCATTTTGAAAAATGGTACAATAATTTAGTTTCGATAAATTCGGTATTTATCGATAAAATCGATAGCCCTAATTCAAAAATCAGCAATTATCAATTACTCACCACAAAATCTTTTATTGATTTTTATCGAATTTCGAAAAAATTAATCGATTTTTATCGATTGTTATCGAATGTTATGGATTGTCGATATTATCGATTGACTTCTCCGGATGTCCCCCTCCAGTGACTCCTAACTCTTGAAGCTAGCGTAATCGAGGTTTCTTTAGAAACAAGTCACTTTTGAAATTTAGACTTTTCTGGTATCTCTCGCAAGAGTCTAATGATCCTCAAAATAAACAGCTTTGAAAAACGCAGGCAAACGAGCCACTAAGTCTACACATGTATTTATTTTTCATCGTGGTGTAAGATAGGAAAGATAAACGTTTAAAAATAAATTTCTCGTTCTTTACATCCACAGCCGAGGCAAACGAGCCACCGGATACACCGTCTTCAAAAATCGCCCTGCACTGTGTAGTTATTAATAGGCCTATAATTTCGAGCAGTAATAACAGAAACTCACCTTCCCTTGGTTTACAAAGCCATGTTTTCGTGCCAATCTATTTGCCTCGTCATTATCGCCATCGATTTGCACCGTCCACCGATTCGAGTATTCCAAAGCTTTCGAAAAGCAAATCACAGAGCAAGAGACAGCCCAAAATAAAAGGGTTTTAGACTGTATCAATATGGCCATTTTCTCAGGATCTGGTGAAAGCTTATGCGCCGATCAATTTGAAACTTCAACATCCCCCCAGGGTATACCCCGGGCATTTGACTGTGCATCGTGCCCGGGGAGGGGGGAATTTGAACGTTGCCCTGGAAGGGTGGGGAATTTGAACTGGATTTATCTCTTGTTCTGGCGTAATACGCCCGTGAGTTTTTTCGGTTTTTGCAGAGTTTGACGGATTTACAAGATAGAATTTCGCCTTTGTTAGTGAATAACTCTTTCAAAAGGGTCTTTCAAAGAAGTTTGAAGGTGTCATCACGGCATATCTCTCTCTGAAAGGCACGTAAAGTGTTGATTGAAGACGAAATTTGTCTTTGAGGAGAGGTAGTTCAATACTAATTGGTGGGGCATTTGAACGGCTTTTTTGCCCGGAGGGGAGGGAATTTGAACAAGCCAATCTTCCAAAGTTCAAATGCCCGGAGGGTTGCCCGGGGGGGAAGTTGAACTTTCGAATTGATCGGCGCATTACTTCCTTGTTTAGTAGAGAGGTAAAAAATATGTGGCTCTCGCTGAGAAGAGTTCAAGTATCCATTTCATCTGTCACGTCCTGACATCACGCTGCAGACAAGTCAAAATAAAAGAGTTATCGACTGCATTATTATGGCATTTTCTCGGGATCTTCTTGGAAAAATTTGACATTTTGCACAGGGCGCAGAGGAGTTATATTTGACCGTAATGCTGGCTAAATTCATCGCGCAAATCGATCTTGTTTTGAATTCAAAACAATGAACGTGCCTGAACAAAACATGCTATCTAGTTACGCGTCTGGTGAAATTCTATCCTCAAGACAAATAGGCCGACAATGGTCGCCCGAAGGGCGACGTTATCGGAAAGCGAAGCTTTCCGAAAAGAGGCACGAAGTGCCGAGAAGAAAAAAACGACAAGGGAAGAAACCAAAACCACGTGATTCGTTCGATGTGGACCGTAACATACTGGTGACGGAAACGGAAGAGGATTTCCTGCATGCTGAGAGGAAGTGAAATCAATTCAAATTCAAAACAACAGCTGATCTTGACTGATCAGCCGGTAGTTCGTACAACGATGGGAAACATTCTTGGGGAAAACGCTATTTACTGCAAGATAATGGACAGATGAGTAAAAAATTGAAATTGGAAATGAAATCTCTCTTCAAAAATTGGTGAGAAATTTTAGTACGCGAAGTAACTGATTTTCTGATGAAATGTTTTAAGTCTCAATCGGTGTAAACATGAAGCTTTGACTAAATATTTAGTGTATTTTATTTAAGGCTTTTGAACAACATCAAATGCAGTCACAGGGCGCAGAGGAGTCAGATTTGTCCGAAATGCTGGCTAAATTCATCGCGCGAATCGATCTTGTTGATTCAAAACAACTGAACGTGACTGAACAAAGCGTCATGCTATATTGTTACGCGTCCCGGGATAGTCTCATACGCAGCCGTTTTTAGTGGCGTCACGCAACGCTCCCCCCACAAACACAAAGGGAAAGGAATGCGGTTCAGTTTTCAGCAGCCGTTTGTGGGGGGAGTGTTGCGTGACGCCACTAAAAACGGCTGCGTAGGAGACTAGTCCCGGGATAGCGTTGCTAAGCTTTGCGTATGTTCTGAAAGACCGACTTGTCAAGATCGCTTCCGATCCTGTACATAATGCTTTGAGTAGTATATAGAGAGTCAGACAAATACCACCTGGTCCTCAGGCTTTTATTTTCGTATTTTAAAGCTCCCACCATAATAAACAAGCCCTTTTGCTCACTTGTTTATTATGTTGGGAGCTTTAAAATACTAAAATAAAAGCCTGAGGACCAGGTAGTATTTGTCTGACTCTCTATATACTACTTATTAACTGAAATAAACCACCCAGCATTCAAAAAAAGAAGAAAATATTAAAACGAAGCATCTCCTATTATTTTAAAAAATTCTTTCAATTAGATAATCACAAATCTTGTATCATATCAAAAGTTTCTCAATTAGAGCATTACATAACTTTGTTATATTCAAGTTGCAATGTCTGTACTTAACATAAACATTGAAGAACTTTTGAAATAACTTGATCCAGCAACGTTACAAGCTTTAGAGCAATTACTTGCAGAGGACGCTCCTGCTGTTCGAAAAATTATTCAGAACATATTGGATGAACCTATTTCTGAGAAAGTGGAGAAGAGTTTAGATAAACCTTTAATTCCTAAAACTTTTCAACCGACCGCTCCTCCTCGTAAAAGAAGGGGGAGAAAAATACAAGAAATTTTGAGGAAGTTTGATCCAATTTCTCTAGAGAATATCCGAAATATTACAAACTATCAGAATGAGATTCTTGATTTATATGATAATACCGAATATGAGGGAGAAGAGGTAAGAGGGCGCCGTTTCATCCGCTGGCGTTTCATTCGAGAACTTGAAAGAGATTTAACATCCGATTTTATGACAAAAATACGAGAGAAAGTTCATACATCTTTCTGCGTTAGACACATCTTTTCATATCAACTACGCAATATTGAAGACGGTTCGTTAATGGTGATGTACACTAAAAAAGGGTCGCCTTGGTTTGAACTTTTTTATGAGGCGGAGAAATGGTTGAGTGAGCGGGAAAAAGTACGTCTGGACCCTGACAACATAAATAGAGCGGACACGAAATGGGTTTTTGAAAACCACTTCAATGTTGATATAAAGGTCATATTTGATCGTCAACCACTTTTAGGTACAGGACCATTACCAGATTGGCTTCGTAATCTTGCACATAACCGTTCGATGCTGGCTTTAGACACTTACAAAGACAACTTATGTTTATGGCGATGTATTGCGGTACACCGCGGTTCAAGACCAGATCGAAGTACAACGGCAGCACGGGAGCTTGCTAAGGGTTTCTTTAACCTCATAGTCCAAACGATTGGCGAAAAACTTCGCTCGATGAACTTGATGAGGTTGAAAAACATCTTAATAAAAAACAAGTTTTCAAATATTGGTTGGGAATCTGTGTCTATGAGCCTGAACGTATGGAGGATGGTGAAGTGGTATGGCATCTTAGAAGGAACCACCAGCCAAGTTAACAAATATTTTGACAATTGGAATTTACGAAGGGCATGCTTTCGTTATAAAAGATATTTCGAAGCCTGCAAAAACTTATGCATGTGTTCATTGCCGTTCAAGATTTACTAAAGCTTGCAACCTTCAACGGCATACCCAAACGTGTGTGCAAGGGAAGACGGTTATTGATTGCCCGGCCGAAAGAGTCGAAGCACCGCCGGACAGCTTTCGAGAGGGCTTTTTGTCCAAAACATTCATCTTCTCCGGAATCTCTTCGCTGGCTTGAACAAGAAGCAACACTTCGAAAAATTCACATTCACCACGCTGCTTGCGGGCATGGAGGTGAAAGATGGGTTGAGCGTGCGCCTGTAGACGGTTACAACCATGAAACGAAGACTGTTTTTCAATATTACGGATGTCACTGGCATGGATGCCGAAAATGTTACCCTTATGATCGAAATAGAATTATTACTCATTATGACCAAACACGAGAAGATAGATTCAAAGCAACTGTAAAACGTACACAAACTCTTCGAGCTGCTGGCTACCATGTAATCGAGGCATGGTCTTGTGAAGTAGGAAAAAAGAATATTGAGTTGCCACGTACCCAAATGCGAAGTTACCCACACGCGATATTGTATGACTTCGAAGCATACGGAGATAAGAATCAAAGAAAATTAAAGAGAATACAGACATGCTCACGATCGAAAACACACATGTACCAATTTCGGTTAGCATTGGTGACACCCTTGAAAGTGAACCAATCCACATATGTGAAAGAGACCCCGCGGAGCTGGTTCGCAAGTTTATGGAAGAACTAGAGAGGCGTGGTAAAAACATTCGGACCAAAGTAAGATCAGCGTTTATACCTGAAGATATGCTGATGCTTACAAAAGCGCAGCGAAGCAAAATTGAAGAATGGTGTAATCAGGTGCCAGTTCTTGGTTTTATGATCTTAACCTGATAAAAGAACATTTCGCGGAACGTTTATCTTATACAACTGGTAAAGTAAGATTAGCAAAAAATGGAAACAAGATCATGTTCATTCTGAAGAACAACTTTCGCTTTCTCGACATCATTAACTACTTAGGTCCAGGTACCAGTTATGAGAAATGGGTGAAAGCCTATGAATGTGAAACTGTAAAATCGTGGTTTCCTTATGATTGGTTTGACACTCCAGAAAAACTTGATTTTCGCGGACTTCCGAAATATGAGGATTGGTATTCGAAGCTGAAGGGCGACTATGTTCTCACGCGGGAGGAATGGGAGGGGTGCCAGCGTCTGTTCAAAGAAAAGGGTATGTGTACCTTCGCAGACTGGCTGCGTTACTACAATAATCTCGATGTGGCTCCTGGCCTCGAGGCTCTGGAAAAGATGCGTGCTTTCTATACTGATAAGGGAATCGATATTTTGAAAGACGCTGTTAATATCCCAGGTGTTAGTTTACATTACTTGCTCCGCGGATGTGTTGAGAGGGGCGCGGATCTTTACAGCCCGTGCAAAGAAGCGTATGAGATGCTGAAAGAAGCTGTTGTCGGTGGCCCGAGTCTTGTTTTCACAAGTTACCATGAAGTTGGAGTCACGAAGGTAAGGTCTCATCGAATAGCGGAACCCCGTCTTTGCAAAAATATCGTAGGTTACGACGCCAATGCTTTGTACTTATCAACCATGCTTAGAGACATGCCTTGCGGAAAGGGAAGGGTCGTGCATTATAATAACGAAGCCGCCTCTCCCATACTAACACAAAGGCTCAAAGAAGGAAAATGGTTTGGATTTGCAGAAGTTGATATAGAGATCCCTGAGCACTTGTGCCCAAAGTTTGAGGAAATGTGTCCATTCTTCTACAACAAAGAGGTACCAATTGAAACAGTGCCACAGCATATGCTTGATTACCTGAAGCGCACGAAGCGGAACCGCGGAGACGGAAAGAAGTTAGTGGGAGCATTGTCTGCAAAGAAGATATTATTATACGCTCCTCTACTTAGATGGTATCTTGAGCATCGAGCAGTGATCACAAATGTTTATTGGACGATTGACTACCAACCAACCAAGATATTCACTTGGTTCGTGGAGCAGGTGACGGAGGCGCGTAGGACTGGAGACGTGGAAAAAAACAAGGCGCTGCTGGCTGAAGTGTTCAAGCTGTTAGGAAATAGCGGGTACGGGAAGCTCATCGAAGCTTTGGAGTGGCAAATAAACATCATTTACACCAAAGACGAGAAGGTAGTCGACAGAGCCTTGCGAAGCGCGTATTTCAGTGATCTTGACGAGATCGGACAGGCGTATGAGCTGGAAAGCCGAAAGCCTCGGATCACAATCAGAAGACCATTTCAGGTAGGAATAGCTGTATATCAACTGGCAAAGCTTCGAATGCTTGAATTCTATAATGACTTTCTTGACAGGTATTTTGACAGACGAGATTTCGAATTGATTCAGATGGACACGGACAGCAATTATATGGCAATCAGCGCAGAAAAGTTGGAAGACATCGTCAAACCAGAGCTGCAAACAGAATTTAAGGCAAAAAAGCAAGAGTGGTTAGCTTGGGACAAGTGGAGCAGTCGGACCCCTGGGCTTTTTAAACTCGAGTGTGAAGGCAGCAGAATGATTGCACTATGCTCAAAATGTTATTTCGTTGATGAACCTGAGGGCAAAAAAAATAAGTTCAGCACGAAAGGGATGTCAAAGAAACAGAACGAGATTACGTGGCAGCGTTTCAAATCAGCTTTGGACGACAACAAGGATATGGCAACAAACATTGGTTTTCGCATGAACAACCGGAGGATTGTTAGGTACCAACAGCAGAAGCTGGGGCTGAGCGCTTACTACGACAAATGCTGGGTATTGGAAGACGGTATTCACACAGAACCGATCGAGTTTCATTGTTACATTGTCGGTGGTAACTGTGTATCTGGAGGGACAACCAAAAGCTCTTCTCGGACAAACCAGCGTTTTGGTCCGTCAAACAAATAATAGATAACCGGTGAATTTGGTTTTATCATAATCTTTTCAATCTCGTAAACGTTCAGAGACCAGATTGGGTCGGTAGCTCTTCGCCGGCCACCTTCAAGTTCACCAGGTTGATAGAGATAGCGAACACTTAAACCGGAGGGGAGCTTCTTTTCGTTTACACCAACGGGTCTCAAATAAGGTGTCGAGGGTTTGGATGGAACAGTTTTCTCTTTGATGGTCTCAACAGGTTTCTGATCGGTCAGTCGAGTGACTTCTTTATTCAAAGCTGAAATAACAGCGGGCAGTCGGGCGACCCATTCAGTCGATCTTTTGTCGTCTGGGAGGCGCATTTCAACCCCACATTGGTGTCCAAACAGTCGTTCAGCCAGGGTGCGGTTGAATCTTTCAACGATAGCTTGATCACGGTGAATATCCACACGGCCGCGTCTAACCTCGACATTATGTTTCGAAAGCAGTTGATTCACAGCGCCCATAAACTCACGACCAGGATCGACCTGAAGCAGTTTCGGCCACTTCAAAGGACCACGACTATAAATTCGTTCCAGAGCAGCTGCAACTTCTTTGGCCTCTTTTGTGGTCAACGGTTCGGCCTCTTTGTATCGAGAGGCCACATCTACCACTGTGAGAGCATATTTAAAAGTTTTACGGGAGCGTGGTGGGCGATCGTGTGGGAGATACAGAAGATCGGCTTGGTGAACTTTGTTTGGAACAGGAACATCAAATTTCGGTCTTGGACTGTACCGTGGGGCTGGTACCAGTTTCGAGCTACATCTTCCGAGACTTTCGCTGCCTGGGCTAATTTTTTAATCGCTGCAAACCCTTTCCAATACCCTTGCGGGCTGTAATAAATTTTTGACAACTTATTGAAAATGCGCGCGCTCATTGTATACCATACACAATAAAAAAAAAATGGACGACCCATTTGGTTGTTTGCAAGGTGTGAAAATTTCGTCGAAAATAATTCAAGAAACATTACAAAAAAGAAATGAATTACAAAAAAGAAATGAATTACACTTATGCCTGTTAACAAATAGGACCAATCATTGTCCTTCATGCAAGGAGCAACTAGTTTATGTGGTGAATGAGTTCTGTCGTGAATGTCCAAAATGTTGTAGAGTGTTTGAATGTGATGATGATGATGAACAGTTCCAAGAAGAAAATCGGGGAAGAAGTTCCACTGCGCCTCCTACGACTAATTTTCATTTAAAAAATGTTTTTCGGAAATGGAACATTGACAAAATGTTTTCTTCCAGCGAGGTCGCTTTTCTTGGTAACGTTATTGCTCAATTTCAGGGGATAACCGGCAAGTCAGTGAACTACCCCTGTTTTCTGCACAATTATTTTGAAATGGTACCTTCTGAATACTGGCCCAACAAAAAAGAAATTATGGAATCTATTTCTCATCACGTTCCTAAAACCTTTGCAAGCAGGCTGCGGGCAAAACAGGAGTTTGAAAAGTGGTGGTGGTCAAACAATTAACGTTCTTCATACACATTTTCATATTTACCAGTCTTCGGATTTTTCACCAAACGCATGACAGTACCTTTTTTTGGATGAGTCCAAAATTTCTTGCTTGTGACACCAGTTGGCCCCGTGAAAGCATTTTTCGCAATATCACCTTTCCAATACCGATCGAATACAGGTTTTGTGGAAGGAATCATTTTTTTTGTCAAAGTTTCAGCAAATTTCACTACTTCCAACGGTTTATCCAAAACACCAGTCCCTTTTTGTTGTTTCAAACCCAACCCTAACTTTCGTTTAGCATTGATTGTATTTCTTGCAGCTGCATGACCCCACTGCCTTTGTTTGTAAGGAACTGCGGCAAGAGCCTTCACCATTTTTTTATCCGCTTTGTGTTTTCATTTTTTGAGATTTTCACTGTATTTTTTTTCACGGTTGGAACAAACATCATAATCAACATCATGTTGCATAGCAATCGCATCTGTTGCACCTGTCGGTTTCTGATATATTTCCAAGATTTCTCCAGTTTCTGGATCGTAGTTCACCTGTTTTTCAAGAGGATTGTATGGCCCTGTATAATTATGCCCCGGTAATGTCCAACCCTTTTTTGGTTTCGGAAATTTTCCAATTGCTGCATGTATATCAAACCCAGCTCCATCCAAATCAGGTCTGTCAGTTTTGTAACGTCGGTTTGGTCGAACTTTAGTTGAAAGTTGATCTAACATTTCACTTCCAACTTTTTGAATGACTGGGCGGGCTTTGTCAAGAGTGTAATTTATTGCTTTCTTTTGCAGTTTGGGGTCTCTCATAGCTTCAGAAGCGTAATATCGTCCAGCTTCAACACCTTTTTTCGCAAGATATGGGATTCCTTTTGTAATAGCAAGATCACCCACCGCCATAGCAACGTCACCAAATATACCACTGCCCTCCGCGCGGGAGGGCTCACCTAGTTTCCCGGCATAAAACGTGTTTTCGTTATTCCGCAACTAGCGCATTTTGCTTTTAAGAGTTTTCGATTGTTCTTTGTGATTACAACTTTTTCACTTCCCTGTACATTGGGCGTGTGCCGCTTTTCTTTCACACAGTACACTTCCATTGTATATATCTTATGAAAAATAATTTTTCACTATTTCCTCGTTTTTTTCAAGTAAATCGTTGGAGAACATTTTCAAAATATCGGCAAAACTTGTTCCTTTATTTCTTTCATTCAAAAAGAGAAGGCAATAGTAACCACATCTCACACTTTGTTCCCCTTGAATTTGGTTATCATTTCTGAAAAAGTGTGTCGTCCCGTGCATTGACATTTCTTGTTCCCATTCTAAAGGTGGTGGAAAACCAAATGAATCGAAATACTCGTAAGTACCTTTGTCTTTGGCAGGCCAACAACATACCCAGTGAGTTCCCTAACTTCCAAAATCATCTAAATTTATAATACACGGGGAATGAAACAAGGGTTTTACTTCGTTTCTGCTGAAAATACCTTTTATAGGAATTCGTAAAAAGTTGCACCATTTTCTGAGGTTAATGTTGGATAGAGGTTTATCTTCAAATTTCAGTTTCTTTTTTTTAAATGATAATCATCCCAAGTTCCGAAAAAAGGTGGAGGTCGAATTTGCATTCCTTTACCTTTAGGAGGTGGTGGTGAAGGTGGTGTTCGTCGTTGTCGTGAGCGTGGTGGTTGAGTTTGTATACCTTTTCCGATTATGTTTCGGACTAAATCAAGGGCTAAAGGTACTCCGATAGACGCCAACATACCAAGGAAGCCGCCGTACTGTGCTGAACCTCCCTGTACAGAACCTTGTCCAACAAGATATTGTTCTGCCGCCTTTTTCTGAGTAGGAGTCATTTTCTGGACAAGTTTATAAAGCTCAATTTCCTTCGGCCCAAAACCCTTTCCGAATATCTTTTTCAACACCTTTTCAGCGCCAAAACTCAAACCTGCACTTGCTAATGCTCCAAGGGCTGGCTTTATCAAAGGTCGTGCCAAACCTAGCATAGCAGAAAACAAACTTCCACCACGCTGCGCAGTATTTTGAATCTGGGTCTGGCTTAATTTTATTTCCATTCCTTTACCTGCCGCTGAGGTTTTCTTCAGTCGCGAGATTTGAGTAGCAGAGAGAAGAAGTTCGTCACCGCACCCAATTTGGCCTGGTTTAACTCTCAGAGTAACAGCTGTCTTCGAAACATAAGCTTTTTGAAGTTTCTTTTTCTGACCATCGATATCAGTCAGTGCAATTTTATATGGAAGATAAGTTGTGCTCATCGTGCGTGTATATTATATTCAGAATTTTTTTTCATTTGTCTAGACGGCGACAAGCTCATTACCAATTTGCTTCATCACGAATTCTTTTTCATGCAAAATCAAGGCGAAGATCATATAATCTTGAGCGTTAGCGGCTTCATTTAGTCTGTAATGGAATTTGAGCTTTTTCGAGTCGCCTGTTACACTTTCTTTGGTGTTTCGTAGGTCAAAGTAAATAATTGGGTAATACTTCTCAAAATTGGCAAGCTGCAGCTGAACGCCGGTGTTGTAGTCGTTCTTTCTGTATCTGAAATCGATCAAATCATTCAAAATTCTTATTTTAAAATCATGGTCGTAATCAAGCTCAGGGTAAAATGTTGTGCCGTACTGAAGGCGGCAAGTGTCCAATCTTGCCATGTTATCACCATCGATATCAAATGTGTCAAAGAGGTAAGGGTTTTGTGTATAAGAATTTTGTTTCCGAGTTTGTTGAAAAAATACAAAGACATGCTTGGGGTCTTTTATCCCAGGTGTAATCAACCACGTACCATTCGCATCCCTTCGGGCGCTGCTGCTGTGCAAATTTTCATTCAGGTATTTCCCTCGGGTTGGTTTCAAGAAATTCTCATTGGCCAGGGTCTGTCCTTTACCAGTTAAATGTAATTGTGGGACCCACGACTCAAATTTACGGACAACAATTCTTCGAGCTGTTCCATCGTTTTGGAAAATCATTTCTTGGTCATTTTGCAGTTCAATTTCAAACTCAAGTTGTAACGGTGGCAGCAGCTTGTTGGAAAGACCTTCGAAGAAGGAGTATCTATTCAAAGGGATAATCGTCTTAACTATCTCACCTTCATGTGATAGAAGTGCCCTTGCCCGCATTCCGACGTTCGTCGCATTGCCATCAGTCACTGTGGTGGCGTCAGAGTCAAGATACCAAAATTGGTTTTTTGTCACGCTTCTCGAAAAATCGTCCGAAAAATCAAGCAGATCTTTGATGAAAATACCTTTGTGGATATTGTCTGCCTCGTATAGTTTTTTCCCCGCTGAACTTAGTTTCAAACTTTTGATCAATGAGAAAGAACCGTTGATCGGTGCTGATTGAGTGTCAGCACCAATGTTGGCTCCGTTTGCTTTAGCTTCAAACTTAAAATCGACGCGGAAATAAGCGTTGTACCAGTCATAAAAATTGTCCCGGTCTCTTACGGTGAATTTGTAGCCAGTCTTTGTTTGAAATTGGTTATTCCCAGGGAAGGTGAGCCGGGGGTCAAAATTAATTTGAACGTATGAAGTATTCTCGAGGTATGGTTGACTTCTGAACATGTTAACGAGAGTTTACATTATAAGAGAAAAAAATTTCTTTGATTAAATTTCGTTTGCCAAAATTCGATTTAATTTCACAAGGGCGTCTGATTTTTTTGGTATTTGGTTTTGCAAAATATTTGTAAGTTTCTTTTTTGCATCCTGCGATACCATTTTTTGTTTTCGTAGCTTTTGCATTTGTTTTCCTATTTGTTTCGAACCTTTTTCAACAGCAAGTTCACCAACTTTCTGACCCGCTTTTTCAGCGATTGTTTTTGTGGCTTTTTCGGCAGTTTTCTTTGCCACGTTCTTTACAGTGCCTTTGAATACTTTACCGATGGTCATGAGGGTGTCACGGATCACACCCGACCCTTTGTGTTTATATCGATAACTTCCGGTGTTTTCGTCAAAGAATCTTGCCCACTCGCTCGGATGATTCATAACTGTATATTTATACCAACAAAATCCTTACTCTTTTTCAATCATTAAGCTGATTGCAATGTCTGTCCCGTTGAGATCCAGGATATTGTTTCTTCCGTCTGTCACCCAAACCCTTATTTCATTAATATAGCTTTTATTCACAGGTTGCCATTTAAGCCGACGCGGCTCTTTTTGAAATGGATAACTAGTGCAGGGTTCAATTCTACCTGTTACCATCCCCCCCGGGCACACCCCCGGGGATTTGCAATTTTTTTCTTACTTGGCGGTCTATTCCCCACCCCGGGCACGCAGAAAGAGACGATTCCCGACGCCCGGGACTCCTCATCGACCACAAATACGTTGTTTTGTGTTCAAAATTGATTTCCGTACAATAGCACAACCAGACGTTTTGACAAGAACTTAAACGCTTTTCTAGAGTTTACTGAACGAAGGATACTACATAGTATTAAAAAACATGGACACTACATTGAAAAAGAAAACTGAAGAAAAAGTCTAACCGCTCTGGCATTCGGCTGGCGAGTAAAGAAATGCTCTTCACCACGTGTTTTATTCTAAATATAGCACATGCACAAAAGAGGTCCGGTGAGCAAATTGATGACAGCATTTTAAAGGAGTTTTTCTTAGCTTGTTCCACAAGAACACTGAACTGAGATCTCTGTTTAATATAAAGCCATGCATTTGTTTCATACAAATACGCTGAAGAAATATTTCTATGTTTGTGATGAACGCCATCCATTCGAATACGCATCAAACGCACCTTCGTTTAACAATTTATAATAAACGTGCCTTTGAATACTTATTATAGTTTCGAGAGATTATTCTTCTCCAACCAGTCTGCTACAAATTCTAGAGATTTTCCCTGGAAATAGGCAGTCTTCTCTACGCGGTCCGGCGCCATTGTGTCAACTGAGAAGTGATAAGCTAGTGACGTGCTTCACAAGAAAAACGAGAAGTTATTTTCGATTTGCCCCGCCCCCCTACCCCAAGGACAAAACCGTTTCAGACAATTCCCCACCCCCGGGCCCGAAGGGCTGGACTTGTCCCGGGGGTTGCTCGGGGGGGGATGGTAACAGGTAAAATTGAACCATGCATAACCTGAAGATCTGTTGTTGAGAAACTGTATAACACATCGCGTGGAACAATTTGTTTGTTCGGCGTGTGATAAGATCGCAGTGCAAATACACCCAATCAACACCTCTTGTGATATTCGGAATTTTGTTTCCTACACTATTTTGATCAAAAACTTTTTTATCATAACCAATTAATTCAGCGAATTTTCCTTGAGACAAGTCAAGCTCATAACCATTCTGTATTAAAATAACAACCTTATAAATTGACATATCGAAAAACAGATTGAAAATAAAAGAACAGTCTTCCTTTGTTGGATCTATTTTACCGGTGTGTTGCTGAAGAAAAGTGTTGATTCTTTTGTAGTCATACATTCCATCAGGGAAAGTTAAGGTCTTCCACACATCAGTTTTCTTTCTCCAGCGAATTTCGTTGTTATTGTAAACAGCATCGATGTTGTACCATGAGTAACTCATTGTGATAAGTCTGTCTCGCGCGGCTTTATAGTTTCCTGAATCCAATACGATCGGGGGATTGAACTTTACTGTGAAATCGTGTGAAACATTCCGTTCTCCACCTCTTTCTAGTTTTGCGAGGCTCGAGTCAAGTAGAAGATCAAAGCTCATTGTTGGAATATATAATTAGAAATAATTTTTTTCTTTTCCTTTTTATTGATTGTGCCGAGTTCAACTAGTGAATCAAGCAGAGACAATACCTGATTTTTTAGTTTTATTGAGCTATTTCCTGCTTTTATCGATCCTAAGCTCAAATGAAGTTGGTTGATCAATTTTTCAGCTTCATCAGTGATGCCACTTCCTTCGGTTTCCCAATCCTGTTCAGAAAAGTCCTCGTCACCGTCTGAAGGCTCAAGATAAGGTCTTCGGCTCATGACAGCTTTTTCCAGGGGGGTTGGAGGAATTTCTCTTTTGCGTAGGGGAGTGGACTTTAGTCTCTGTTTCCCCTCCTGTAACCGTTTCGAAAGAGATTCTTTTTTTGTTACCCTTCTTTTTTCATAGATCCCATCTCTTATTTTTTTGAGTTCCGCAATGGTTCTACCTTGTAATGGAGATTTTTAACTTTTTACTATGTAATTGGGGTCATTTCCGTAGTTCGTGATCAGCTGATTGACCGTTTGCAGCAGGGTTGATTCATGTTGATATTCAGGCTCAACCGGTCCCAGCATCCCCCACTCTTTACGTGCGGATTTTTCTTCCATCAGTGGTGAGGGCGGTTGTGGAAAATCATCATCAACATCAAGGTATGATGTTGTTGGTGATGGTGGTGGTGATGGTGGTGGTGGTAGTGGTAGTTCTGGTGATGGTGCATCCGGTCTGAATTCGTCACCAAACGGGTTGATTTCGTCAAATTCATCAATTGTATAATCAGGAGCTTCCTGCTCCTCTTCTTCTTCTTCTTCTTCTTCTTCTTCTTCTGTAGTGGCGCTGCTCTTTTCATCAAGCCTTTTTGTACTTGGTTTAAAAAGCTCTTCTCCTGAAAGCTGACTAAACTCTTTGTTAATTTTATCCATTTTGAATTTTTGGTGAATTTCTTCTGTTTGTTTATAGAGCTTCGATTTTTCTTCAGCCAACTGATGCCAATTTTTTATTGACATTTTTTCCAGCGTTGATATATAAAAACAAAAAAAAATGAAGTTTGTAAATTTTGACCAAGGTTTTTCCAAGAGTAACCACAAGCAAGGCCACCCTTGCATGCCAGCCGATTTTTTCGGGATGCTAATTTGTGGACCCAGTAATTCTGGGAAAACAAACATTTTAATGAATATGATTTATTTTTTTGTTGGAGTTTGATAAAATCTACCTATTTTCAAAAAACCTGCACCAGAACAAATACCAGGATCTTTTGCAGGACTTTGCTGAAAAAATGAACCCCAGGGTTGGTTACGAGGTCATCGAGGCTCATGGTGATGAAATCATTCCACTCGAAGAGCTTCCGGTGGACAACCAAAAAATTGTTGTTTTTGATGATCTTGTTTATGAAAGCAACCAAAACAGCATCATTGAATATTTTTACAACGGGCGGCACAGAAACTGCTGCGTTATTTACCTCACTCAAAACTTCTACAAGACGCCGAAAAACATCCGTGATAACTGCAGCCATTTTTGTATTTTCAGATGTCTTCCAAGAGATATCAAACCGATTGCAGACGAGATAGGTGTGGACCATAACATATTAGATCGCGCCACCGATGAAAAATATTCTTTCTTTCACTATGACAAGCCTCTAAAATTAATAAAAAAAAATTTTGATGAAGATATATAATGGGGTATATTAACAGTCAAATAGGTGGAACTAGCCAAACGATGAGTGAAAGTGGAAAGGTGGGTCCTCCTGGCCCAGGGGGTCCTCCTGGTCCCGAGGGTCCTGCTGGGCCGAAGGGTGACAAAGGCCCAGTGGGACCACAAGGTCCTTTTGGACCGAAAGGTGAAAAAGGTGCCACAGGACCACAAGGTCCTCAGGGTTCAAAAGGTGATAAAAATGAAAAAGGTGATAAAGGTGAAAAAGGTGATAACGGTGATAAAGGTGAAAAAGGAGATCCTGGGTCTCAAGGTATTGCAAACGTTTCTGATGATATTGATATGCAAAATAAGTACAATATTTTAAGGTTAAAACCCAACCCTTATCCTATCCATGGTGATTTAACAAAAGTGATAAATTATCAGGACATGAGAAATATCTTTCTTTCAAAAAAGGAAGGAGGACAAATGGAAGCAAATATTAATATGAATAATAATACAATCTTCAACGTAAAAGACCCAGTACAGGCAGATCAAGCAACAAACAAAAAATATGTCGATAATCAACTTGTGAAAAAACTGGATAAAGATGTTGATATTGATATGAAAAACAATTCGATTGTGAATCTTAAATTTCCATCAAACCAAAAAGACGCCACAAGTGTAGAGTTTGTCAACAAACACAAAAACTTTTTCTAAAATTTGATGGTACTAACAGAATGACTGGAGATTTAAATTTAAATAATAATAAAATTCTTAATTTAGAAACCGATGAAAAAAATCAACAATCAGCAGTTAATGTTGATTTAATGACAAAAAAAATTCATGAATCACATATCACTACCTCATCATCACAAAAAGACGTTTTTAGATATTTAATGGATGATGTTGATGACTCTTCAAGTGAAAACAACATCCAAGTTCTGGGTATTGTAGATTTTTCCAAGTCTCCACATCAAATAAATAAAAAAGCTTACTATCTCAAACTCCTGTTCGATAAAAGCTCACCCAGTCAGTACCAATCACGCATCGGTTTTAACCTATATAAACTTCCTATCGGTTACTACACTATGGTCGTTGAATGGTTTCCACCAGAAATGAATCAGGTGAGTGTTACACCGCAAGCAACGACGATTGCAATTTCAAATCATTCAACCAAAGCATTCGAAAAGTACACCAAAACAATTATTCATTTTCACAGATGGAATAGCCCACCTCCACAATTTCTTTATCTTGATCTCCACGGTACAGTTAGTAAACCATCATCAACGTCAATTGGTCATCTAATTGTTTATGGTGTTAAAGAAACAATTTCAAATGTTGATCCAAGTGTCTATATGACAGCGCTTTTGTTATTGAAAATGGGAAAATGGTAATGCAAACAGAATTGTCTTTAAACGGACATAATTTGAGTGGTTCCATTCATTATATACATGGGTATTTAAATACCAAAAATGGATACGCATTTTTATTAAATGGTTTAGATAAATTATTATTTTTAAATGATATTCAATAATGGATACAACAGTTTTTCATCTCAAACGAAAAAATGAATATAAACTTGTTACTTTAAAAGTTAAAAAACATACTCAAAATTTTAATGATTCAATACATTTATTCTCTTCAAATAATGCAACTCGAACACAAAAAATAAATATTAATTTAGATGTTTCGTTTTGTTATATAATTGTGGAAATGAATACTTTATTTCCATCAGGAGAAGAATTCTTACTATTTATGGAATATAGAGTGCCATAAACATTTTTTTATATTATATAGCACAATGCAGAATATATATGAATTCAACCATATCGACCAAACACTTTCTAAAGAGAAGGTTAAAAAAATGAAAGATTTTTATGCTTATTACCACAAGAAACATTATGGTTATGAAAAGCTGTACCGCAGTTTTCGTGGAAAAAATTTTGTTTGTAATCTTTCAGCTGGCAAATTAATTATTAGTGCCGTAGAACCCAGTTGTCATGGCAACTTCAACTGGTGTTTTTCTTCTTTTAAAAACAGTGGCAAGTCTTAAGAAATACGATAAGAAAACAGAACAAGCAAATTTTGCCCGTATCGAATACCAAAAAATCCTTGATGAGATTCGCTTTTACCTCAGAGGCGAAGCTTTCGACGAAAAGATCTTTCTTGATAGATTGAAAATGATAGATAATTTCGTCACTGATCATTGTATGGAGATTCCGCCATCTATTTCTAAAAAGTATGAAAAAACATTCACTCCGTTGTAGATTTTCAAGTAATTATATACGCTTACAAAATGATTGCAACTTTGCAAACTATTTGTTAATTGGTTATTTTTGAACTTCTTTCACCGCCCGAAATTAAGCAAATAAGATTCATTACTCCTGAGTGTGTTTCAAAAATATTGTTACCAACTCGAGATGAAGATGGCTACCCAATTTCAGGCTATGATGTGGTTCCATAATAAAATTTCCGACATCTTTCGGTATGTGTTGTGAAGAACACCCTATTAAAAAATGTATATTCAATATATCTTAACATGGCTGTCTGTACAGATCAACAAACGATCTCACAAGACTTATCAACAGAAGATGTATTTATAAATCAACAAGAAATCCCACAAGACTGGCTGAAAGAAGATGTACATTCAGATCTACAAGAGATCTCAGAAGAATGGCCAACTAAAGAAAGCTTTAAAAAAAGAGAAATCTTAAAATGGAGAAATATTTCAGACGATGTATACAAAATTAAAAAGGTTTCACACCGGGGAAGTAAATTTGGGATTTCAGCTATTTTAACTTTAAAAACAAAATATGGAGATGAACTTCTTGTATGGGCTCCTAAACGCCTTGCTGAAGATCTTGAAGATGAATCTTATCAATTTGTTTATAAAATAGGTCTCAAAACGTCTGCTGACGGAAATGAATATTTTGATTATGAATTAATGTAAGCAACAGAGACCACCAATAAAGTTAAACAATAGCGTCTGCATTCCTGAAGGCTTGAAAAATTTTAAGACCAAGAGTTATTTTTCAGGATGAGTGATTTAAGAAGTCGCACTGTATTTTTTCAAGCTTGAGTTGCTAAGGGGGTTTCCCTTCAGTGCTTGTACGAGAATATAAATTACGTCATTGTCTGCTAAAACTTAATTTACATTTGTATCTCACTAAAGCGGAACGGTGAAGAAACGGCAAAAGTTTTAAGGAATTAAAAAAAATATATGTGTTCTGTGTTAGTTTTGTTTCATTTTTTTTGTGTGTGTTATGCAGACGCTAACGTGCGAAAGAATATTTAATCATCATCTTCTTCTTCTTCTTCTTCCCAAAAACGAATAAATTTTTCGTTGCATGGTAAGTTGATATGATGAATAACTCCATTTTCAAAACAAATTGAACATACCCCGGTTGATTCAGCACCTATATCATAAAGATTACTAAAAGTCCATGCATTTACGATTCATTGCCGCTCTTCACAAAACGGCGCATCAAGAATATCCTCATGAATTTCTTTCCAACCCCTTGCTAATCCGTTATATGCGCTGTGCCAGTCGTAAGTATCAGAGCAAATCTTTACTAAAGGTATATTCTCGATCGGAGGAGTGTACAGCAGTTTATGTTTGATTCCTTGCTTAAAACAGGGGTAACAAAGCAATTACCAGCGGCAGTTATTATGCTCTAAGCATATTATTATACGCACAAGTTGCTGCCTGTTATGACAGAAAGGTTATTTTAATAACTCATTGTGTACCTCTTTCCAACCAAAAGCTGTTTGTTGCCTTATTTTCATGGTAAGATATGTAATGCTCTAATTGAGAAACTTTTGATATGATACAAGATTTGTGATTATCTAATTGAAAGAATTTTTTAAAATAATAGGAGATGCTTCGTTTTAATATTTTCTTCTTTTTTTGAATGCTGGGTGGTTTATTTCAGTTAATAAGTAGCATATAGAGAGTCAGACAAATACTACCTGGTCCTCAGGCTTTTATTTTCGTATTTTAAAGCTCCCAACATAATAAACAAGTGAGCAAAAGAGCGTGTTTATTATGGTGGGAGCTTTAAAATACGAAAATAAAAGCCTGAGGACCAGGTGGTATTTGTCTGACTCTCTATATACTACTCTTTGTTATGTAATTGGTGACGATTCACATCGAACGAAAGCGGGCCGTTCAACTCCAAAAATTCGCTCCCAAAAGTTAGATTTAACGAACTTTCTGATTAAACTTTTAATCCGCCTTGGTAGAAAGTATTATTTTCATTTCACTTGCCAAAAACAAGGCCTTTTTGTTCGACGTGTGTCGATTTATTGGGGATTGAAAATTGGACCGAAATTGCTTTCGTCCCTTGTCTCTTTCTTTACTGTTAGTCAGCTGTTAGTTACTGGTGATACGCCCATAGTAACTGCTGTATGCGGTTTTCGTCTTGCCGATAGAATTTTACCAGACGGGTAACCAGATAGCATGATGCTTTGTTCAGTCACGTTTATTGTTTTGAATCAACAAGATTGATTTGCACGATGAATATTTAGCCAGCATTACGGTCAAATATGACTCCTCTGCGCCCTGTGCATATTGGGCTTCAACTTCCCGTGTACGTGCCCGTTCATTGGAGAGGTTACAAAGCCAGTCCTGGTATTTAGATAAATACGTGTATCATTACGTGTCTCAGTATTGTCTTTCCACTGAGTGCCTCCCCGCAGTGATGTTTTGCGCGAACCGTTTGAGGCTATTAACTTAAAAACTGTCGCAGCTTTTGTTTTTGATATATATTTTACTAACAGACAAAGCAAACGTTAAATAGATTATTTGTTCGGTCGCATGCAATTTTGAACTGACCGGGGAAAGTGAGTGTTCGCGCAAAAACATCTCTGCTGGGGAGGGTTGGGGGAAAGCGTAGGCCTTTATCGATTTTGCTAGTAAAACAAGCATATTATGCTACTAGTTGTGCCCAATTTTTTTCCAAGTTATGCTCGTTGTTGAAAATTATGCTAAATTTTCTTAAAGTATGCTTCCTTATACGATCAGGAAATGGGACTTTTTCACGTCAGATAGTTCATTGTCCTTCCTGCATACTTATTAACATTTAGTAATGGGAAAGTCAACCCAGACGAGCAAGCTCGCTGAGGAAGACACGAAGGTGCTAATAGAGTAAGCAGAAGGGGTGGGTGGGTGGGGCGATTACAACCAAAGTTAGTCAAACTGACAACTATGAATAATTAACACATGCTTATATACAATGCACGAAGTCTAATGAATATTAATAGGGTATACATAATGCATTCAAAGTAATGTGTCTGAAATGGCTGTGTAACGGACAAGCGATTAAATTTACCATTTGTTTCTATTGAGCTTTTGGTGGTTCTACACCAACGACTATTGTTCCCCTAATTGTTGAGGCACGTCACCCCTTGGGAGAGGTTTTCAACCCCCCCCCTCCCCTTTGAGTTGGCCGCGGACCAAGAGCGACTCCTAAAGTACACTAGCCAAATAACAGCCTTTCTAATCGGAACGTTACCTCACGTGGCTAGAAATGTGTGCTGTTGGCCACAATATTATTTCAAGGGAGTTTCGACGATTAGTAAGGGTTTGGAAAATGAGGATTGGGATTGAGGATGGGGGAGGTAGGAGCTATATTTTGGTATATCTGCCTGGATAATCTAGGGGATTCTTTAGCGATAGGTGCAGCGCAGTCTGGGTTGACCTTCCCACAACTAAATGCTAATAAGTATGCAGGAAGGACAATGAACTATCCTGGGCCTTATGTCTAAGGAACACAATAGCTAACACGCGATTGGCTCTAAACACACTCTCTTGAGAATTTACGCACGCTCGACACTACAATTGTTAGACAGGGGTCTTCAGTAAGCAACATAAGCTAATGTTGACCTCCATTGCAGAAACCTGGCATACTGATAAGTCTGCATGTGTGATGCTAAAGAGCAAAAAAGGTTTGAAGGTCCGTCTCGCAGAGACTTAATGAGGGCATGGTTGGAAGGCAGACCCTGTTTTCAGGAAAGCAAAGCATCATTGTTTGACTTATTCCTTTAGGCCCCTTGTGGAGCAAAGGGCGTTTTACCCGACCAAAATCGTCGAATCTGTCATCACCACCAAAGAGTTGAGCTTTGGAAAGGCTTGATCTTTTGGCAGACTGAAATAACGGGGAACGAACCCGTACGTTCATGCGATTAAGTTTTCTAAAGACAAAATCACCGAATCCTTAAAAGAAAGATTCAGCTTGTTTTTGAAATAACTCTCCTCAGTGATGATTGATAAATAAGACTTGACTAAGGGTATATCCATGGGGTTAGCAGGCCCGGGGAGGGGAAAAACAATCGCCGATCTCCCTTACTTGTTGAATATGGCTCTCATTTTCCCAATAATCGAGTCAACTGATCCAAGCGCTAAACACTAACGACAGCAATAGTGCAAAACAAACAATTCACCAAACAATGGGCACGTATCAAAATGCACCACCGCCCCAGGTTCAGGCCACCTGGAGCTGCCGAGCACATGTCTTTGTGAGGTGGATTCTATTTCTAGTGCACTTCTTTCTTTCTGATACGGGGTGGTATGTTGCCTAGCAACCAAAATTGCTTACGCCCCGCTTAGTGAAGGCAGGTCAATAGGTCCCTTGAGATTCTTTAAAGTTTAACATTTTCTCTTCTGACGCTGATAGCCACACTTCTGATAAGAGCAAAATTATAATCATCGGGTTTCGAGCAAACAGGGCACGAAACAGATGGTAAGAAAAGTCTGAGCACCCTCAGCAAGGACTGAAAGGAAAAAGTTTCTATGTTATATTGTTCACGCCATGATTCGTCGTTTCATCTTTCGCCCATGACCCTTTCTTAGCCACCAAGACTCTGCGAGTTGCCAGTGCAATCAATATTGGCAAAAACCAGGGAAAGGGGGATATCATCGGTACTGCTATTGCAACAGGAGCAATCATTGACGCAATGAAACACAAAAGAGGCCCAATCTTTGAGAAATGTTGGAAACACACTGGCGTTAACGTGGTTTCTTTTGCAATTAGAGGTCTTAGTTGAAAACATTGACCCCTATGAGCCCTCAGCAGGATAGGGCGTAAAATGTTTCAACGGATTCCCCCGCTTGTCACGTTGAGCTTTCGAGTCTAATGACCTCATATCAAAATCATCGCGATCAAAGCCACCCAAGTGTCGCTGTACCAGCGATTTTCCAAGTCTTGGCCAGAGAAAAGCATAGGATCAGTACGAGGCAATTTTGGAAACCAATCCGCTTGCCTTAAGAGTGAAAGATTAAAAGACATTCTAGGAAAAGATCTCTTTCCATCAACAATAGGACAATGAGGTCTGAAATCTGCGTTCATTTGTAGAGCGTGCCCACGGCCCGACCAAGCACGGAAAAACGACCATGCTGTCTACTGGCGCATCGATCCCGCGACCAGAGAAACTTTCGTGAAGAGACTATAATCCCTTAAGAACCGCCCACATTTCTTAAATGTTAATATGCCCGTCTCGCATGTTATAATTTAGTGAAGAGGCAAGTTCTGAACTGCTCCCCATTGGAAGAAAAACGCGCCTGGGGTAACGGAGATGACTATTTACTTAAGAACCTGGGGATGGACAGGGAAAAGGGAACGCAAATTCCCATTAACTTCCCGAGGAACTACAAGGTGACAGCGGTTCCACGCAAAAAGTATTTGCTCACGTAGTCGAGCTAATCTTCTTATCCTCAGGTATGCGAAAAGCCCATACGATAGAAACCACAACAATTTCCAAATAATGGAACTGGTATACAGGGACCAGAACGCATTTGGACTGTACAGACTAGTATATATATATACATGCATACAATGGCATCTCCGCAGATTGACAACTGTATTTAGGCATTCTCTGTGACGTCGGAAGTGACCAAAAGGCCTCAAAGAACAGCTCCCCACTGAAGCGATCATCAATGTAAAGAGAACATGCGATCCTTAAACTCCTGAAAGTTTTGTGGGACCTAGCTAGTCTAACCATTTGGTATACAAAGGCAAAGGGCCCTAATGCTTTCGGACTATAACCATTGGTTTAATTTCAGCAGGAAAAATTATCAGAACCCCCTTTCTGAACTCCCCGGAATGAGATTTTAGCTTTTAAAGAAAAATATAGGGGATGGCCGCTCAACAGGAGTTCGACTGTATATTTAGTAAATCATGAAATAAATTTATAGGCGTGAAATTTTAAAACAAACAACTTACTTTAGAAAGAATAAATATATGAAATTTATACATTTGAACTGCGGAAGAAAGTAATGAATGGAGAGACAATAGTCGCAGTTATTTACGCAACTACGTTCATAACTTAATTAGAATAGTTTACCATGCCAGAATTAGAACTTACTAAAGGTTCCATCTTCACCCTTGACTGCGTTATCGAAAACGTCCGTTTCGTAAATCGGCAAAGCACCACAGAACTCCAGAATCTCCTTTGTAAGGGAAGATCTATCGGCATATCATTCTCGCTGATAGTGAAGCACAGTGAGCGCCAAAAAAAGCATTCTACTTTTCAGTTACGTCAAGGGGAGGTGGGGGGCAAGAAGTTATTTCAGCTTGTTTTCCTGGCGGGGGCAACTGGGGTTTTTTAGTTTAGTTTTTCTTTTTTTCTTTAGTTTTCTTAGTTTTTTAGTTTTCCTGGAGGAGGCAACTGCCCCCTCTGCCCCCCCTACCTTCCGCTAGGTAGGGCCCTGCTATTACAAAAACAGCGTCACCTATAGCGGCGCAGTCTTCCTTCCAACGTAAGACAAGCAGAGTCCCTTGGGCAGTATAAAGGTTTACTTAAACAAGTACTTTACGACACAACATTTGTGGAAAGCAGCTTCTTTTTTATATAGCTTATAATTAAAATTTTTAGTATTTATGTAGGATCCATCCTCGGATACCCAGGGGCAGTTAGTGGGGGCGGGGGAAAGTCTATACGGGCGAAAAATCTGCGAAGAAAAGTCAAGAACGAAAATAGTCCGGGAGCTAGGAGCACAGAAATGATGTTTTGCACTTTCAGAGTACTGAAAAGGTTTGAACACGGATTTAGATTAAAACCTCCTCTTTCGCGCTAGGTAGTTTGTGGTTTCAAATTGTGGTATACGTTTTGAGTTAGAGCTATGCTTTTGTCAGTCGGTGCAGGTCAAACAGAGTGTAACATGAGAACGAGGCTGAAATTGCCACTCAATCTATTCATAGAAACTTATTTAATAAGAAAATAAATGTTATCCAGATAACTGATAGGACTCTATAAAAGTTGATTTTATGGAAAGCACCACCGCTCACGCAAAGAAATCACATGATATGTGTCCTTGTTTTGTGTGACGTGTCACAGCATCTTCATTCATTGTTACATAGGAACAGAAACTTTTCGCTTACGATCATCTGCAAACCGTTTGCTCTTTCAATTTGCTCTTTTCACACCAAAGAAGGGTAATATTTTTAAAATTTATAACTTGCTGAAATAAAAAGCTTGCCCAAAACCGTTAAAGTAGCGCCTTTTTACTGGAGCCTCACTTTCGTGTAATATAATTTATCATTCCGATAATAAACTTGGTAAAGAAAAAAAGCAATGTTTAATGAAATTTGCCCTCCAGAAAATATTTAAAATATAGTTGCCGGCAATTGTAGCGGAAAAAAGTTAAATATGACGTTTAGCTATGTTCTGTCAAGACCTACTATCAAACCCAATTTAGAGGGTCTGGATGGGGTTAACTGACAACTGACAAATGGCCAAAATTTTAACTGACAACTGACAAATCGCCTAAAATTTAACTGACAACTGACTTTTGTACTGTGTTTTACTGACAACTGACAAAAGACCCGATTACCCTTAATATCCTACAAACCCTGTTGTAAATAACATTTTTCGACTTTTTTCGTCAAACAAATGTCAGAAATGTACATTTTTATACCAAATCTCGGCAGCAGGAGTCGCAGGATGCTAGAGTGTCATGTTTCGTTAACAATTTACTTATGACCTATGTACGCTTTTCACCTAAGATCCCGAATTTACGCTGGGCGCGCGCCATCACACACAAGAGCTGCTAACGGCCGGCGTTATAAAATCGATTGGATGCTTTTACCGCATTAATTCGAATACGACATTCAAACGACATAGAAGCCGTGAAAAAGCACCTTGTTTCATTTCTTTTTTGAAAGTTCTTAAAATAACACGAGCCTTAAGTTTTAATTTATCGTACAAAATAACGAGCCCATTTCTGTGCTATGAATCATGGCCATTCGGGAATGGTAAACTTTATAACTCCTCGGTTTGTCTTCAGACTTCTTCAGACGTAAACTTTAGAAACCTTCGTAATCTTCGCTCCAACATCCTAATCCTCGAAAAAATTCTGGTCAACTTCGGAAATCTTCGGAAGTCACGGGGCTAACTTCGGAATACTTTGTGTCAACTTCGGAAAGAAGAGAAATAGGTACTGTTCTCGTCCAGTCACAATCAAGTTATTTTGTTGAGTGCACTAAAATACATAGAGGATATTACACGGTGGCGAGAACATAAAATTCATATCTTTGAGCCAACGTGTTACGTTCTTTTTATTATATAGACAAAACTACAGAAGTGTCGAAAGTACAAACCTTTTATAATATGTAAACTCTTGCACTTGGTGGATGAAATTTTCTTAAATATCTATCCTTTGGTCTACTTTGCAAGAAACTCCTTTTTTTAATTATTTGAAGTTTCCTTCTTCGTGTTCGTATTTTGCTGCTCCTTAGTGAACGATTTTAAGTCGGCTTCAAGGCATTCAATTTTCTATCCCTCGCCATCTTTCAACCGGCGATTGGCAAAGTTTGGCAGCCGTTCAGCCGTGCAATGGCGCGAAATGACGTCATCGATATCCTCACTAGTGAGGATATGGAAAATACGCCACTGCGGTCCCGGATGTAATTTCGTATCAGTTTTATCAGTTGTCTATTTTCCAGTAAAACACTCACGTCTATATAACAAATGATACCATTACAGTGGCCCAGTGGATAACTCAATTTTGAAGCGTTGCGGTGGTGTGAAGTTATCGTTACACCTCACATTTCAGTCGTACCAATTGACCATTTGCAGGGGGGGGGGGGAAGAAAGTCGGCACTTTTCTATGTCAACATAGCAGTGCTGGGAAACGGTGCAAGTCTGTGTCAATCAAGTTGTTGCTAAGAATGACGTCACCCAAAGTTTTGTTTTTCTCAGAAAGATTTAAATATCAATGACTGCATGCGTGTGAAATGCGAATAGTGGCAGTTTTTGCGTTTGATGTTTCACGCCGCTCAGATGTTTTTTGCATTTTTTCACCTGATGTTTCACGTAACTGAGAATGTTTTGGCGGCGTGGAATAACAAGCGAAATCTTTGTCACGGTTGACGTTTAACAACCAAAAAATGGTAAATCATTTCAGAACCACTGGAGTTATTTTTATTAGTATAATTCGCAAGCCTTGCTTTTGCCAGCAGACTGGTCACCGTTATCACTGTTGTTTTGATGTGCGAAGAAGCAAACAAAATGCAAATAGCTATTGTGTTTTGTGCACGGTCAAGACCAAAACATGCGAACTAAACAGTGAACTTTGTCAAGCTATTCACTACCCCCTTAGCAACCATTCGATATCTACTGCGCACACTCGGTTGCCCGGCACCGCTATTTTGGTCTCGCTGAGGGTGTTCCGGGCAAAACGCCGGTATTTTTAGCCGTTAAGGTCTCGTTTAGGGTTGCTCGCGAAAACATATCTAAACTGGTATCTTTTAGGGGTCAAGAAAAAGCGTGAGTAACACCCAGACTGGTACCCTTTAGGGCTTTAATTCAAAATTTCCGACGAGCATCCCTGTCTGTTTGATATGGGAGTCCCCTCCCCGGAATTTTTTAGTCGTGTAACAAAGGAAGTTTCTTCCCCCCCTGACCTTTTGTAATTTAAGCGTTAAAACACTGGCGAAAATCGCAGTAAATGAGCTACAAAAAAAACAAAACATTGAATATTGCGTGGAGGAGAGTAACGACTCAAATAATTCCCTTAATATAAAGATTTTAGAAACAGAAGGCCACTTGCAATGATTTCTAACATCAAAATTGAGAAAAATAAGTTATTATATTATCAATTTCCGAATTAATGATATAATTAACATTGTATGTGCCTTCTTAGCCAAATTTTGGGTCAGAAAGAAATAATTAAGCTACATGGTTAATCATTAACCGTCAATTAACTGACAACTGACAATGGCCTGAAATTTAACTGACAACTGATAAATGGGCAAAATTTTAACTGACAACTGACATTTGTATCCCCCCATCCAGACCCTCAATTTAAAGAGGAAAATTTAGAAATTTTCCACCTTATATTTTGTTATAACTTGTCTCGTATTTAAAAGTTATGAACGGTCGTGATGACGCCTAGAATATCATCAATACCAGGTCACAAATAGTCGCTTAATGAAACAGTCATGTTATTTGTGTTTCGGCACTCGTGGTCCCCCGTACACTGCACCATCTCTTATTACTTTTCTATCCATGCCCAACAGGTTATGGCAAGTCATTTGTAGCTAGCTTATACATTCAAACGTAAATCTGAATGACTTTAGCTTCAGGGAAATACTGTAATGTTATTTTTTTTAACAAAACATGACATAACACAGCTCATTCGCAGTATGTACAAACAGTCCTCTTTCGGGATAAATACATTCTACAGATCAAAGTTTTGGTTTGTTTGCTGTTCTCTCGTCTATCTCTGCCGCCTTCTCTAACCTCCCTAAACGATCTTAGTTTTTGTCAAAGCACTTGGAAATGCATACAAAAGGAGGGAACTACAAGGCGTCCAATATTGCATGCAGAGCTGAACTTGGTAAATTCCCTCTGATCATTGATATAAATAAGAAGGTACTAAGTTATCTAAATTACCTACACCAAAAAGATGAAAATTCTATAGTCAGACAAGCCTTAAAAATATCGATTGATCTTTGTGATAACGGAAAAAATAGTTTTTACTCTAGAGTCATGAAAATAAATGAATACTATAATTTTTATGACTTTAACTATAGTTCATTAAATGATTGTAAAATTAAACAATATATTGATATCATGAAACAGAAGTATATTTCACATTGGAACCAAACCCTACAAAATTCGCAAAAACTTAGTTTTTATAACACTATTAAAAATAATTATAGCCCTCCTGCCTACTTAGATTTAACAAGAAGGAACCCTTTAAGGAAAACATTAATAAAACTGAGAATAAGCTGTCACAAACTTAGGATCGAAACAGGTAGATACGACAATATACCTCGCAATGAAAGACTATGCAACTTCTGCAATTGCAACAAAATTGAAGATGAAACTCTCTTTTTGTTAGATTGCCCAGCCTATTCTCAGGTACGAGACATATTCTTCTCTAAAATAGAATCCAAAATCCCATTACTACGATTACTATCACGCGAAACCCTGTTATCACATCTTATGAATGCCACTGACTACTTTGTAAACATTCAGCTAATGTCATTTATCTCGGCATGCGTTGAATTGAGAGACAATCTCGTTACAATGATCACCACCTCGAATAGTTAAAATGAACAATTATTGTAATTCTTTTATTTTCTTTTATGTTATGTTATTTTCTACTTTACTAGTTATCTTAGTTAATGAAATAATAGTGAAACTAATTGGTTGCACACACGGATTGTAAGTAAAAAAACACTTGTATTTCAATCGTTCAATTTAACACATTACAATGATTTTCAGTGATTTTAAAAGTAAACACTGCGTTTTGAGCGCCGCGAAACTTAGACACTAAACACACAAATTGTAAACCAAGCAAAACTTTATTTTAATCTCTCAATACAGTACAATGATGAAATTTAATAATCGTCTTCGTCCTCGTCATTACTAGGGGGATAGTATGTAATTTTTGATGTCTCTTCGTTCTTGTGTATGATTGCTCCACAATCATAACATCGACGCAAACTGTGTTTTCCGTGCTTTCGGTCAAGAGGAATCTCGCGCTTGCATATAGGACAAATTTTACAGTTATCTTCCCAAAAACACTTAGGACACTTCATGACTGCAGTATCATATACATTCGGACCTTCGCAGTGTTGATATGGATTAGGAACTTTTGCGTGAATTAACGCTGTACTTTCAGAATCGCTACTCTCGGCTTCTTTATCGCTGTCGCTGTCGCTCTCTTGAAATTCCTTTGCTCCACTACTCTCCTCAGAAGCTGTTTCCTCCTCTTCATTACTGTCAGTCGAGTTACCGTCGTCAGCCTCTTCCTCTTTATCGCGATAGGCTTTTTCTTTTTGTAATATATCGCTTAGAACTTTCTTATTCTTTATCAAACGTGCTTATTAACCCCAAGCTCTGCCAGTCCCTTCAGGAAGGTATTGAGTGCACGTGGTTTGGCTACATCATCGTTATGAGGAAGAAGTGCCGTTGCCTTTATAACATGAGAAACCCCAAACTACTTATAACAGGGGTCAACAATTCTTGAATAAAGCCTCCACCCTCTTGTACAAGAATTTGCTTCTTTGTCTTGAAGGGAAAAAATAAAATGGTTGTTGTTGTTGTTGTAGTACATACTCAACCAGCTCTGAGATGTTCGTCGCAGGTATTATGCGCTGATTTCGGAGTAATCGTCCGCGGGGTGTCCAAAACAAGATATCTTTGGAGGTGGCCATGCTATGCAGCAGTTCAGAAGCATATTTTCTTGAAACTGCTTGGGAAAGATTATTCAAAACATCTTTTATCCGGGGTTCTTCACTATCGTTCTCGTCATCAGAGGATATAGTCTTCTTTTCCACTTTCCTCCTCTTCATCGTCACAGTCTACCTTTCTCTTCATATCGATTAGCACTCGTTAAAAGCAAGATACAAATGATCAAATAACAGAATGTGCCGTTGCCTTTATAACATAAGAAACCCCAAACTACTTATAACAGGGTCAACAATTCTAGAATAAAGCCTCCACCCTCTTGTACAAGAATTTGCTTCTTTGTCTTGAAGGGAACATTGGGTTCAGCGAGGTTGACTAGAGCATCCTTGTATGGCATCAATTTACTCCTGTTTTGTTCAGGGATTGGTATGTTTTCCGTGAGAATGTTATAAATAAGTTGCACTAATGCATGCATCTGTTGTGGCATGGCCGTCTTTAGAAGAAACTGACGCTGATGAGGACAGTCGGCTAAGAGTCGAAGAAAACCTCGATTGCTCTTTACCACTCGAGACATGATTATAGAATGAGCTAATGGTAGTAAGTTAAATCCTTTTATTGTGGTTGTGGAGGTGGTGGTGGTGGTGGAGTTAAACAATATAATTGTGTTGGTGGTGGTGGAGTTAAACAATAGATTGTGGTGGCGGTGGTGGAGTTAAACAATAGATTGTGGTGGCGGTGGTGGAGTTAAACAATAGATTGTGGTGGCGGTGGTGGAGTTAAACAATAGATTGTGGTGGTGGTGGTGGAGTTAATCAATATTATTGTGGTGGTGGTGGTGGAGTTAATCAATATTATTGTGGTAGTGGTGGTGGTGGTGGTGGTGGTGGTGGTGGAGTTAAACAACAGATTGTGGTGGTGGAGTTAAACAATAGATTGTGGTGGTGGTAGCGGTGGTGGAGTTAAACAATAGATTGTGGTGGTGAAGTTAAACAATAGATTGTGGTGGTGGTGGTGGTGGTGGAGTTAAACAGTAGATTGTGGTGGTGGCGGCGGTGATAGAGTTAAACAATAGATTGTGGTGGTGGTGTTGGTGGCAGTGGTGGAGTTAAACAATAGATTGTGGTGGTGGTGGTGGTGGTGGAGTTAAACAATAGATTGTGGTGGTGGTGGTGGTGGTGGAGTTAAACAATAGATTGTGGTGGTGGTGGAGTTAAACAATAGATTGTGGTGGTGGTGTTGATGGTGGCAGTGGTGGAGTTAAACAATAGATTGTGGTGGTGGTGGTGGTGGTGGTTGAGTTAAACAATAGATTGTGGTGGTGGTGGTGGTGGTGGTGGTTATGGTGGAGTTAAACAATAGATTGTGGTGGTGGTGGTGGCGGTGGTTTTGGTGGAGTTAGACAATAGATTGTGATGGTGGTGGTGGTGGTGGTGGTAGTGGAGTTAAACAAGAGATTGTGGTGGTGGTGGTGGCGGTGGTTATGGTGGAGTTAAACAATAGATTGTGATGGTGGTGGTGGTGGCAGTGGAGTTAAACAATAGATTGTGGTGGTGGTAGTGGTGGAGTTAAACAATAGATTGTGGTGGTGGTGTTGATGGTGGCAGTGGTGGAGTTAAACAATAGATTGTGGTGGTGGTGGTGGTGGTGGTGGAGTTAAACAATAGATTGTGGTGGTGGTGGTGGTGGTGGTTATGGTGGAGTTAAACAATAGATTGTGGTGGTGGTGGTGGCGGTGGTTATGGTGGAGTTAGACAATAGATTGTGATGGTGGTGGTGGTGGTGGTAGTGGAGTTAAACAATAGATTGTGGTGGTGGTGGTGGCGGTGGTTATGGTGGAGTTAAACAATAGATTGTGATGGTGGTGGTGGTGGCAGTGGAGTTAAACAATAGATTGTGGTGGTGGTAGTGGTGGAGTTAAACAATAGATTGTGGTGGTGGTGTTGATGGTGGCAGTGGTGGAGTTAAACAATAGATTGTGGTGGTGGTGGTGGTGGTGGTGGAGTTAAACAATAGATTGTGGTGGTGGTGGTGGTGGTGGTGGTTATGGTGGAGTTAAACAATAGATTGTGGTGGTGGTGGTGGCGGTGGTTATGGTGGAGTTAGACAATAGATTGTGATGGTGGTGGTGGTGGTGGTAGTGGAGTTAAACAATAGATTGTGGTGGTGGTGGTGGCGGTGGTTATGGTGGAGTTAAACAATAGATTGTGATGGTGGTGGTGGTGGCAGTGGAGTTAAACAATAGATTGTGGTGGTGGTAGTGGTGGTGATGGTGGAGTTAAACAATAGATTGTGGTGGTGGTGGTGGTGGAGTTAAACAATAGATTGTGGTGGTGGTGGTGGCGGTGGTTATGGTGGAGTTAAACAATAGAATTGTGGTGGCGGTGGTGGTGGAGTTAAACAATAGAGTTGCGGTCTATATAATTGTGACACATTACACATTTTGTCAGTTCGTGTAAATCTTTCGTTCAGTTGACATGAGTTGGTCCTGTCCTGTTTGTCAAAAGAATTTTTCTAGGAAAGATAGCATGCAAAGACACATTAGCAGCAAACAGAGCACTTCCGGTTTCGCTCCGTTTCAAGCTATGTCGGTTTCTTCAGAAAAGTGTCAGCGGTTTTACCTTGCGCATCCGTTTACTTGCATGGTCGCAGGAATGACAGGCTCGGGCAAGACGATCTGGGTTAAATCTTTGTTGCAGCAGGCTCAAAAGGCAATCCACCTACCTCCAGAGAGAATTGTTTGGTGTTATTCTCAATGGTAACCTGCCTATCGCGAGTTATTGTTGACGATACCAGGAATTGAATTTATCAAGGGTATACCCTCAACTCTTGAACAAGATTCCTTCTTTGATGTTAACATACGAAACTTGATTGTCATTGATGACCAAATGATTGAAGCTGAGAGTGATAGTCGGATCGTGAACCCGTTCACAAAAGGTTCGCATCATCGAAACTTGAGTGTCATTTACATTGTGCAAAACCTATTCCATCAAGGCAAAGGTAACAGAAGCATCAGCTTAAACAGTCATTACTTGGTCCTTTTCAAGAATCCCCGCGACAAGCTACAGATTTTAACCCTAGCGAAACAAATGTATCCTGGAGAAACTGCTTGGTTTATAAAACAGTACGAAGAAGCGGTGCGGAGACCGTTTGGTTATCTGTTTATTGACCTTAAGCCAACCACTCAAGACAGTTGCAGATTGCGAACAAATGTATTACCCGGTGAAGAACGATTCGATGACGGGGAAGTAGAAGGCAGCGTTTCTAAAGAACTCCTGCAATATCTCAAGCAGCAAAACCTGATGGCTGCCCCAGTAATTGCGGAGATGCAACGCTTGCGGAATAATATGGATGGCCTGCTATCCCGTAATGACCTTGGAGAAGACGAAAAAGCTAGGCAGTATATGCAGCTACAAAACAGGTTTCTGACGTATAAACACCAGCTTAATTCTACACCTGAGGCAACAATGTGGGCCGAACCCCAAGAGCAGAAACAAATATCTACCACAGAGAATTTACCAACAGTAGCAACTCCGAATCAAGAACTGGCGACAATACCAGCCACTCCAGTTCAAGCGCCAGACCCAAAAGTAATTACTTCTATGGCAACCTCCACTCCCTCACCTCCCTCCCCTCCTCCATCAATCTTGACCCCTCCTCCCACCGTCGAAATGTCCCCGCCTAAAAAGCGTAAACGCCCTCAAATTCGGTTAGTAAATTATTTGGATGATAAACCGAAAAGGCCTTTTAGACAATCACGGCGTTTACACTGAAGCTCACCTTACAAATATTCCAAGGGACATGAAGACGATTATTAAATTTCATCACTGTACTGTATTGAGCGATTAAAATAAAGTTTTGCTTGGTTTACAATTTGTGTGTTTAGTGTCTAAGTTTCGCGGCGCTCAAAACGCGGTGTTTACTTTTAAAATCACTGGAAATCATTGTAATGCGTTAAATTGAACGATTGAAATAAAAGCTTTTTTTTTACTTACAATCCGTGTGTGCAACCAATTAGTTTTAATATTTCTTCACGCGACTCGTTCTATACATAATAAGCGATTCGATTCCGCTAAACTCCTAATGTTCATATCCGTGGTCACTCAAGCGCGTTCGCCGGCTATGTATGAGAACAATGCATAGTTAAGACTCTGTCTGCTTGATCGTGAATAACTATTCGATCTATTTGAGCTTCAAAAACCTCTAGTAAGCGAAAGGAAATAGATCTTAATTAAAAAACGGAGCTTCTTATAAAATTCTCCTACTTCGACCCGCAGTAGAACAAGTGCTAATTCTGTCAATCAAGTAGACTATGTACCCTAATCTGTCAATCTGTCAATCAAGTAGACTTATCGTGTCGTGACGTCAAAACATAAATTATACTGCATAAATGAAACAAGATTCCCGCGCGCATTTTATTTTAATAAACAACTTGGTCGCTTAATCGAGTGACACAAGAAACTACTCAGTCTTTTTTGGCAGTAAATGGGACTAAAGCTTGTTGGGTGCACACTAATAAAACTAGGGTGGCAGCAACACACCCTGCCAAATGTAAAACCAAGGGGTGGTAGCAACACACCCTGAAAATGATGATAAGGGTGGCAGCAGCGCACCCTGCAAATGTAATGATAAGGGTGGCAGCAACGCACCCTGTAAGTAATGGATGAGCCAGCGAATGTGGCGCATGCCACACCCGGATAGATAGCGATAAATGTGGGGATGAGCCAACGAGTGTGGCGCATGCAACACCCGGCATATCTAAGAGCTAAGGTGGGGCAAGAGCCCCACCCAGCCTGCTACGTGCGACGCTAAGTGGCAGGTGTGCACCCAAATTACATCCCAAATACTACCAAATAAACAAATAATTATGCGCTAGAGTCCATGGTACAGCGTCCCTGAACAGGGTTCCAGATTCCTTGATCGGATGTACTTGCTGTGGCTAGCATGCTAGGCACCTTCTGAAGAATAGATGGTGGGGTCCTGATGTAGAGGGTGAAGCAGTTGCTTGACCACCTTCCTAGTGTCTGAATCAGCCATGGGGGTAGACCAGCTTCTGCTGCCGTAGTAGCTGCACCGATCCTAAAGCTGTGCGATGCATAGAGCTCCGTGGGAATATTGAGACGCTGTAGAAGGGTGCGGAGGACTGTTGTGACCTTATCCCTGGTGAGGTAAAGCCCTGAAGAGAAGACGTAGAGGGGTGCGGAGCCAGTGACAATGCGGATGGAGAGATATTTGCGAAGGGCCCGTACAGCGCAGACAGAATGTTGCGATGGGGCGATCAAAAGCGAGCAGCCCTGGCGATAAGGGTCAGTCTTTGAGGACTTCAGATGGAGGCGGAGGCAGCCTTCGGCGGTAAAAGAAACATCGGTGAGACATAGATGCACCAATGGGTTAAATTGAGTTGTAGATGGTGAGCGTAGAAAGCCATAGAAGGCCAAGGTGAAGGCTGACCACAGCATTAGTTTGTCTTGTGGGGAGATATCTGGAGCATTACTTAACTCCCCTTTAAGATGGCGAAGGAGGGTCATGGTGATAGGGAGGCGGCGTTGTGAAGAGAGTCCTATGCTGCGCTTGATACCACGGAGAAGGAGATGTAGAAGTGGTGCATCTTGAAAGGGGTCTGGCAGACTGTTCTCAATGTGAGCATAGCGAATACCTGCCATGTACAACTTAATGGTCTTAAAAGCGACCTGAGTGGACAGATGGGCGGCAAAATAACGCAGCGTGGTCTCTGTCGCTGGGAAACTTGTCCATTGCTTGGAGGAGCAGAAGGCGAAGGCCAGCCAGGTAAGAGCGGCGGGTAGAGTCCACGATTGCCTGTGATTGTAGGAACGCTAGGTGATCTGCCAGAGGGTCTCCACGGACGGGGGGACTGGGGTAGGATCCAAGTCTGCCGCTGGTGCTAGTTGACGGAACCGAGTGATCTGCAAACGGGACAGAGAGTCAGCAATAGAGTTATTAGTGCCAGCAATGTGGGCCACAAGGACTGTAAAGTGGTGAGTGGCACCGCTAAAAAATATAGAGCGAACAAGGTACATGATCAAGGGGTCCCGGGAAGTGCCAGAGGCCCAAATGTCCACTACTGACTGATTGTCACAGTGGAAGAGGAGTTTCTTTCCTGACCACTGGTAGCCCCATAGAAGACAAGCAACAGCAATGGGGTAGAGCTCCTTCCATTGGATGGGGCGGTCTTGCAATATGGGAGGCCAGGAGTTAGCAATCCAGTGACCCATGTAGTAGATGCCATAACCCAGAGCGCCAGAAGCGTCGGTGAACAGTTCCAGGTCCGCTGATTTGGTCCAGAAGGGGTCAGGAATAATGGCACGGCCATTCCAGGAGGGGAGAAACTTGAGCCACCAAGCGATGTCTTGACGGGCTTCCTGGTTCATGGTGATATGATGATGGGGAAGCCGAGCTGTGGTACTCAAGTCAATGAGGCGACGAAGAAATATGCGACCAGCCGGAATAACAAGACATGCAAAGTTAAGTTTGCCAATCAAGGAAAGCAGTTCCCGCTTCTGACATTTTTTACGTGAAGACAGAGACTGGAGTTCAACAAGCAGCCCGCAAAGTTTGTCGGCCGGTAGGGATGTTTCCATGCGAATGGTGTCAATCGTGATGCCCAGGAAAACCAGAGATGTACTGGGGCCTTCCAGCTTATCTGGAGCAAGTGGGATACCCAGGTCGGAGGCCACACGCACAATGGTGAAGTAATCGTCCAGGTAATGCATCAGGTCGTGGATGTGGTAATTGTGTATTAGAATCCATTGGAAGGCATCGGCCAAGCGATTAAAGAGGTAGGGTGAGGTCCGCAAGCCGAAGGGTAGACGGAGGTCAACGTAAAAGTGGTCATTCCCGTGAATACCAAGCAGTTCGCGATCCTCCAGGCGTATTGGGCAGAGACGAAATGCGTGTTTAATGTCTAGTTTGGCCATAAGGGCATTTTGGCCATGTCTGGCAACGAGAGTAAGAGCGTGGTCAAAGGTTGTGTAGTGCAGTGTCTAGTCATCCTTGGAAATGTGGTCATTAATGGGTGAACCACGAGGGGAGGAAAGATCCATGATTATGCGCCAGGTACCGTCCTTTTTGGGTACTATCCCTAAGGGGGAACATTGGAGGTTTGGAAGGGGCGGTGATGGAAAGGGCCCTGCAGTGTGGCCACGAGAGAGCTCTTTTGCCAGGGCCTCGGAAACTGCTTCGGGATGGAGAAGTGCTGATTGTAAATTAGGTGTGATCCTAGCTGAGCATGGGCCACTGTAGCCGATGTTGCAGCCAAAATGGAGGTTGTGGAGGAGAGCCTGAGCAAACTGTTGGTCAGGGTGGTGCTGGAGTTCTGCAGAAAGTTGTGAGATATTGACAGGGGTGGAAGGAGGTTGGAGAGAAGTGGCAGGAAAACTAGGCTCAAGATGATTTGGGGCACTGGAAGCCAGGGTGGGCACCTCCGCAATCCGTCTTGTTGCAGATGTGTTGGAACTGACAGTTGGGGCGGCGGCAGATGCGGCGATTGTAGTCACGGCAAATGGCAGATGACTGCGGCTGCTGGGCACGTGTTGGGTAGGGGGTAGCAAGGGATGGGGGTGGGTCAGGCGAGTGAGTGACAGTGGCAGCTGGTAAGGGACGAAAGGACTGGGTTGGCTTGGCTCGTGCAGCGCAGGCAAGGGTGCGATGACCATAGTTGTGACAGCTGACACAATAAGGTAAAGTCTCCTCTTTGAGGATGTCATTATAGAGCTGCTCGTTCAGTTTGGACCAGGCAAGGGAGGAATTGGAAGCAGCCATGTAACGAAATGCAGTGTCGTACATGAGCCAGGCAGAGGCTTTAAATTCACGGCTGAACTTGCATATCTGGTCTTGATAAGCTAGGAGGTCTGGGGCGAGCTGTGGAAAACGTGAAAGGAGTGTGCGTACAAAGACATTCCAAGCCTCCAGCCAGGAGGATAAGCCATCGATGCGGCGTTTCCGTCGATGAGAGGGGACAAAGGTTAAGGAAGTAGAATCCTGGGGGTTGATTGCCAGGGTGAAGTTGCTTTGAGATGAGGCGTAAGCGGGGTGAGGATACAAATTATCGGACAAAAGGTCGTTAAAGTCAACGTACTCACGTTTTAGAATCCTGGAACGGAGTTTCTCCGGAAGCGGTGGCAAATAGAAGTCGCCTTGAGACGTAGCTCCTTGCAGCAAAGGCTCGTTGTTCTGGTGAGCGAGTGAGGGACTGGGTTCTAGTTGTTGCTGTTGTTGTTGAGGCCGAGGAGAGGCGCCATCTTGGATTTGGAGACAGGGAGATGGCTCGGTGAATGGTTCCAGACCGCCGTTCACATGAGGCGAAATGACATGCAGCCCGCTAGCGGGGGAAAGAGGAGGAACTTCGACTGAAGAATTAGCCAACTGAAGACTGCCAGAGCGTTGCGACGAAACGGCTTCGTTGACCAGGTCCCGAAGTTGACTTAGCTGGGCGGCCGAGAAGTGTGTGTCCGGTGGCTGCTGCTCACGTTGTGGAACCGTAGGCGGATTGTTGAGAGTGCGAGTGTTAGCGTGAGCGCCGTTATTCTTGTCGTGTTCGTGTTCGAACACACGTTGAGCCAACAGATTTTTCGTGCCGGTCGTGACGAGATTGCGTGCCGAGGCCATCAAGATGAGGGAATTCCTTGGCAAGGCCTGCAATTCCGCTACGGACATAACTTCAGGGTTGGGTCTGGCCGGTCCGTTTCGGTGATTCGAGCGACGAGGCATATTGAAAGCAAGAGAAATCAATAAAGCAATCTACAAAAAACTGGAGAAAGTCACAAGTTGTACACCATGCAATGTGTAACATGAAATGGGAACAAAGCGTGCACTTATGACTGAACCGCGAAAGGCGTAACTTGATATCAATTACAGAAAGATAACAATATAGCTTATTGTTCATTTTGGCATAACCGTGAAGGAATGCAGTTCATGGGTAAGCTAGTCAACAGAAAAGCTATTGTACTACTGCAAAGTCACGCCAAGTCCATTAGTGTACATGTGAAATACTATAAGCCGCTTACAAAGACGTTTAGTAAACACAACATTGTAATGTGAGATCATTTCGTGACCCACACGAGGTGATGAGAACTACTTAACAGATGCACACGCCAAAGTGCTTTAGCTAGTACAAATAAACGAGTACATAAGCTCTAAGTAGTTAACTCTATTTTACAAGTAAAATTACCATTTATTCCACCTCACCAAAGATTCCCGCGCATTTTTCATGATTGCCCACTTTATGTAAATTATTGGCCATTATTGCCAAAAAAAAGGCGTCAGTCATGCGCCTTACACTACTATTTTGGCTCAGTCTTCAGGGGCGGACCCAGGATTTTTCTTGGGAGGGGGTGTTTTTTTTTCTTCGCAGAATACCAGTTATAAGAAAGCTGCAGTTCATTTCAGGTTTGGGAGGGGGTGTGCACCGCCTGCACCCTCCCCCTAGATCCGCCCCTGGTGTTGTATTCCAAAGGAATGCACCTACATAAAACGAGATAAAAAAAAGTCATATGTATGTCCATTAAACTAGTTTCGAAACATTTGTTTTCTATGAATTCTGTTCTCAATCAAATATGGTTTTGAACCATTCTCTATAAAAATGATTACCTTTAATTATCTCTTCTTTTATCAATAACAGCTTTTCATGTATAGCAAGCAAGAGCAAGCTTGGCTTACTCGATTTGATATGTACAGAACATAAGCGACATACCACATTCATGTTAAACAGTCGCCCAATGGTTTAACCATTGTATTCCTAAATTAAGAAAACAACAACTAAGAAAAATCTTATAAGCGGTATTAAATACCCTGTGCAAAGTATCTTGCAACAGTTCGTGCGTGTCTCTCTCTAACTTCTATAACTGTTGCAGCAACGAAGGTCGAAACTTCTTCGGCGTTCCTAGTCAAGGTTTGGTACACTATTCTATGTTGCATGCAGCTTATTTAGCAACGAAGCCGCAAGATTAGTTGCACGATGTAAGCACCGAGCCCTTGAAATTATTGTTCTCAAGCGTAAATCCTTTCCTTTTTTTAATGAGAAAACGTCCCTTCACAAATGGTGAGCTAAGAGCTGCACCGCACTGTCATCAACACCCAAGACATTTGAAGCACTCGGAGGATAAATAAATACAAATAATAAAACAAGCGATCGCTTTTCAAATGTTTCGTTTGTGTTATCACATGCCCGCAGTGTTTGATGACGGTATGATAGTGGCTCTAACTCCTTTCGGATATCTATTCAAATTATATACATATAAAGGTTTATAAAATATGACAATCGTTTGACGTTTCTCAATTTATATATTTTAGACAAACTCAGCACATGTGTTTCTTCCGCTTTTATTTCTTTCTTCCAAGATTGCAGGAGAGATGGGATGTCTACGACTGAAGAACAAAAGTTGAAAACGATTAACGTATTGGGTCCATATAGCAACTATGGGCTTGCAACACCTAAACTGCCAAAACAAAAGTAAATCTCGAAAGTTGTTTTTCAAACAGTACCAATGGAACACATTTTTCTGTTTAGTAAAAAACCACTACTGGGAAGGTACATGCCTAATGAAAAACTGAAGTTGGCAAGATGTCCCTTGAAGTGATTTCGTTTTATATTTTCTTCATTTGTCGGTAGGTAAAGGATTTAATTTTACACATTATTTTTCATTTAAATGTACACAGTTAAGGAATTCACCTACCGATTAAACACAATTTAAAAAGAGTCTATAAAGCCGGTTTTACACGGGCAATTTCTAGGTGACAAATATATTTGATCGTGTAGATGACACAACTGGCAATTATTTGTCAGCAGTCCAAAGTTTAGTGCGCCAGAGATGACCTTGGATAGCAGAAATACGCACAGTGATATGCGCGCACAGTGCCCAGTGGAAGATTGGGAGATTGGGACAACATATGCTGAACCTGGCCTACCTTTTTTTCTTTTTGAACTTGTATACAGCCAAGGCTAAAGCCCCCAGCAACACTCCACCTCCAATTCCAACTCCAACTCCTATTTTCCAAGCTGCTGCATCTAAAGGAATAAATATAAAACAAATAAGCTGCGGTTACCTAAAATTACAACGCAGCCCTATAATGAAACCTGACTTTATGCTCAGTGATTGGCTCCATTCTTGTCACCAGAGCCGTATTGTCCTTTTCAGCCGGCAGTTCTTGGGGCACGAGGAAAAAGTGGCTCTGGGGACACATGATTTGATTACCTAGATCTTTAACAAAGGAAATTTAAATTTGGCAAATCAAAACAACCGTTTTAAAATCCCTTTTGTTGCATGGGATTTTACTACAGTTAAATTGATTGGCTAGATTGAAATTTTCTTTGTTAAAAAACTAGCCAATCAAATCATGTGTCCCCAGAACCACTTGTTCCACGCATCTTTTTTCCTCCGAAAAGGCCAACCATCCACACTAAAACAGTGTTTTCCAAAGTGGAGAAATTTGAAAACGACGGCTAGGTGGTATAGTGTGGACAGCGAAAACGGAGCTGTTCGAAAACGCTGAATTCAAATAGTCATGTGATCTCTGTCAAAAACAAAAGGTTTAATTTGCTTTACAATAGACCTCTTTAGCTACGTATTTATTAATTGCCCATTTCAGATCATGTGATGCTTACCAGAGGATTGTTCCTTTGTCTATCTGAAAATTATTCATTCATTTTCACGAGAATTTGTTTGAAATACAATTCTCAAAGTAACATCACGTGGCCTAAAATGGGACAACAAACAAACGAAGCTAAAGAGGTCTATAGCTCTGCTCGTACGTTGCAAAGTTATGTACAATGCAGCGCATTGTTATCAAATTTATCCGGATAAGTATACCTTTTTTTACCTTTACTTAGACACGGTGAGGATTAAAGCTATAAGCTTGTGGGGCCGTGTATTCCCGATCGAATTGGAATTTGGAAGTGTTGGTTTTTGTGGAGGGAGAAAAACCCTCGGAGCAAGGACGAGAACCAAAGAGTATGGGCGGAAAACGTCTCCAAATTTATCTGGATCAGTGTGGACGGGGCCCGAGAGCTCGTTGTATACGAGCACCCGGATAATACAGACACTTTTGCGTGTCCCTTTAGTGCTCATATCAAGCGGGTTACACCATAGAAAGCCCAAGCATAACATTTGAATAGCATTAAAAATGGCGTTTCAAAATATAAGACTTTGTATGGGATTTTGAAGCGAACATTTTGAGCAATACATAACAACGAACTAACTGAATAAAGTTCATGAAACATTCCATGGTGTTGTTTGCTATCCTTACAACGCATTTTGAGCAATTTGAGGTCCATTTACTTAACTGTGTTAGTACGTGTATAATACATTGACAAGGAAGGAGTCATTTGGCCCAATTTAGCCACTATCACCGCTCGACACGTTGCGGAATTCGCTCGAATTTACCCACAAATATAGTTCAGGCTCCCATTCTGATTTAGCGACTTGACAAAAGGAAGACACACAAGTGATTTTCTCAAAACCAATTGCACATACCTCGTGTCGCAAAAGAATTATCCAATGCACAAAATCAAAACAGCATCTCAAAATAGGCCGCCATGGATCCGTGAGGATCCCGATGGTCCCATTTGACCGCGGTTGGCACTGGACACCAGTCAAATTATGCCCTTATGGGGAGGGACACGCTCGTTTTGGTCGTGTTACAATTGTAGTAACTATGACCTGGTGCGGACACAAATTGTCGCTCCAACGTAGTCTGGTTCGCGCGAGAAAGGTGGAATTGCTGCGTGGGATTTTGTGGCCTTATGAAGGCCTACTTTTAATGGCCAGGTGAGTACATTTTTTAGAAAAAAAATTATCTATGATTGCAGAATTTATTATATGTGTAGGGGCTTCAAAGAACCACCGGGCGGTCTATAAATGTTTGCAACTTCATTTTACGTTAACAAAACTAAGTTTAATAAAACCACGTTGCACATCTAATTTTTTGGTTACAAAACATATGTTACACGTATATTATATAATAAAAACGGTAGATAATATATAAATGTATGCTATATATATTTAATTTCAGTGCCCCTATAGCTAAGACGCAATATTTCACATTTGAGTCAAAATTTATAACCACAGACCAGTTAAGGTATCAAGTCGTGATTGAATTAGAAAGGCAAATTTATGTTTGAAATAAACACGTCGTGGAGCGAGAATCTCCACCATGCTTCGATACGCTTCATTGACGTTTTTTACCATGTAAGAACATGACATACGCATCCTTGGCTTTTAAGTTCGAGGGAAAAAAGACGTTCAGCTGCTTTTACCATCTCTACAGTTTGTTGGCTCAGCTCTCAGAGAAATCGAAAAATTGACCTACTTAACGGATACTTGTCGTTCGTTTTTTAACCGAGACCAGAAAACTAATCGGGGAAAGGGCTGGCGGAAAAGATACAAAATTGAAAGCATCTGATATTAAAACACTAACAAAGTTTAAAATTTATCTAAACAGTCCAAACATGGCATTCACTGTCATCTTCTCCCCTAACGTTACTATTGAAATATTATTTGTGCAGGTTAACGGATGATCAAGAAGAGGTTTCTAAAGTGGTAAATAGTGGCCATAATGTGTTCATTACCGGGCAAGCTGGGACGGGAAAATCTTTCCTTGTCAAGAACATATTTCGAAATTTATTCAACGGGCAATCAGCTGCGAAATTGTATGTTCCAGTGGCGTTGCGGGTACAGTATATAATGATCTAGGTGCGCCGATTTCCACAGTCCATGCTTTTTATGGGTTAGAGACTGCGGATCTCCCCTGCAAACAAGTGATAGAGAGGGCCACGTCTTATAACCTAGTACGAGAAAGATTAAAAGAGGTGCAATGTATCATTTGGGACGAGGCATCAATGTCCAGCCGCAGAGTGTTTGAGATTGCCAACTTTATTCATCACATGTTGGCACTGCAGAATGATGCCCTGAAACCTTTTGCTGGCAAGCAGGTCGTTGTAGTTGGTGAGTTCCTACAGCTACAACCAGTTCCTAATTTTTTCGACGAGGGAAGGCCCATGTTTGAATCCCTTATATTCAGTAAACTTTTGCCTCATCGGTATGAACTAATAACGATTATGCGACAAAATCCTAGAGAAAGGCAGTTTCTTGAATGTCTGATGGAGATTCGGCTTGGTAAATGCAGTGACACCTGCAAGCATTTTGTGGAGTATCTCTCTAGGAATCTTAAGGATGATGTTAGCTCCAACGTAACGCACATTTTCTTTAGGAAACTTGGTGTGCTATTCCACAACGGCGATGTTCTTCGCAGTATGCCTGGTGAGTTTGTCCGGCTAGAAGCTATCGATGAAGGCGATACTAAAGGTATTCAATGTCTGGCTGAAAAGATCGTCATGCTAAAGCCAGGATGTAAGGTCATGCTATTGTGGAACGTTTCGGAAAAGCTTAGAAATCACAGCATGAAATCTTAAATTTACGCTTTCGTAATGATGTCGTATAGAAAGCGAAAGGATCCTGTTTACGTATCTTTACGAGGTTCTTTAACATTGCGTACAGAAGGTGTTTGCGCATTGTGTACGGTAGTGCGTAAAGACTCCGGAGAGAGACTATAAAACGGAATCTTTACACGTAACATAAAAAATTGTAAAGACAACGTGTACGATTTTTTACGACTGATTGTAAAAAATCGCAAATATGTCGTTTACGATATTATACGACTTGCGGTAAAAAGTCGTTAAGGTAATGTTTGCGATATTTTACGAATACCGTACGCGGAAGGGAAAAAAGAAGTTTACGCGTTATACGCGCAATTTCGTAAAGACGACGTTTATAATATATATTTTTTAGTAAATAGAATCGAAAGAAGTTAAAGCGCAATCGTAAGCGGGCTCCCTGGGATCCCTCGCGCTTTTCAATAAATCTTCTCTTTTTGGTGGCCAGTCTACATTAAATAAGGTGAAGATGGATTGTTAATCAACAAAGCTTGGGCAATTGAAAAATCCTCATGAAACACCAAGACAATGCTACCTTGCAATTCATTTTATTGTAATACTTTGACTCTTGAACTTAAGTTGTCGCTTATGTACAATAAGCAAACGAAGTTGAAACGTTTCATACATGGCAATCATTAAAGACGCTTACACATATAAAATATATTACATTACTGGCAGGTGCCTCACTGGCGTCTTAAAGGACAATATTACTATATAATGGACGCATTGAATTTTTAGTCGGCTTGATATGGGTACTTACTTAACTTTGTCGTACTCTTTGTTTACAAATTTGCCGTTCATAATTGTCCAAACAAGTCAGTCTGGTATTGACAACCAATGCGTCAAGAAAAGACAGAACTTTTTGCAACAGCAACAAAAACTGTGCTAAAATTGAGAAAATGCTGCAATCGAGCAAATACAAAACATCGCAAGGTTCGAAACTCTTCTTGTAACTCAAATGTTCGTGTCAGACTGGCTTATTCCACCCCAAGCCTCGCTTTCGAAGAACCTCGGAGGTATTAATCAACGATTTCCCAAAGCAGCAAAGTTGGGAAGAATATGTACACAAAGACAGTGTTGCGTTGCCAAAGGCCTGCAAAGCTTGGGGACACCTAGTGTAAGTTTATATTCATACCTAACAGAAACACTTGCTGCCTATGTACAACTTTTTAGAAAACAAATTCAGGAATTATCGCTGTTCCTAATAATCAAAAGATAACCGAAGGAAACCTTTCTTATGTACGTTCCAGTCACGTTTTTCAGTCTTAATTCTCTGTGTACTAGAGTCCAGGCATACTGGTCAGGATAGTCATACAATGATGGAATTTATGCTTATGTCACTGGTTCCCTTCAAAAACCTTATTTAATGTGGCCTTATAAGTTAAACAAGAAGTTCTGCTATAAAAAAGGCTACCCACTTCCACTCCAAAAGTTGTAAATCAAGTATGAACACTGAACACACAAACATCATCCTAGTAAGATGGTCACTTTAGAGTAACTATATTTTGGAATTTGTAAGATTATTAGTTCAACAGCATTACAGAGGGAAAAAATTTAACTTTAACTAATGAGTGAAAGTCATAAGATGAGTGGTAGCACCCTATCTACAGTAAAACTTCTTGTCTAATCTGCACGTATAGGTGTGCTTGTTGCCACAGGACAATAATTACTTTTTACTGCCCACTTGGGGGCATCTGGAGGAGGTCCCCTTACAGAAAATCTTTCTCCAACAATTCGAGCAGTTTGAAAATTCCGTACATGGGGATTTAAAGACTTTCTGTAGGAACGGTCAAGGAGGTCTTTAAGCTCCCTCAACTTGGAGCTTTCCCACGCCAGTCTCTTTGTCACAAATCTCTTCGCGTCCTCCCCATTTTCGTCTTCCGAAATCTCACTTTTGTCAGAGCTTGTGTAGTCAAATGTAAGAAACTTGCAGCACCGCTCCTTTTTAGTATCATCCCAGTCTATCCCATTGATAGCAGATATGCGCCGTGCAATTTTCTGCAAAATGAAAAGTGAACAATATAATGTCAGTGAACAATTTAATTTATTTTTCATTTTGTGTGTCTGTAAATTTAGTACATTAATTTTAGGAATCTAACACAGGTCTCCATACCAACTTTAAAAGTGAGGTGTCAGAATTCTATCTAGCCAAAATAAATTCTCAGTAGTCAGATTGTCAAGAACACAGAAGCTGAGATAAAAAAGTTTTGCAAAAAATATTGCTAGGTTTTCATCAACAAGATCATCCTGGAAGAAATTTGTGCATACATCATGAATTAAGCTTTTCCCCCTTACATGTAGCTGTTGTTCAGTTGTCATTCAGATTTCTGTTTCTTGCAAACATGCATTCCAAATACTTTTTGTATTTGATTTCAAACTCTAATACTGTGGTGTTTTTCTGTTGTTCAGTATTTAAAAGGGCTCATGGCGAAAGGAAAATGTATTGAGTTTGTACTAGTCTGTCGCTAACAAAATTAGTGTAAGTGGGAAATAACCATCTGTTAGCAGGAAATCACTGACTGCTGGCCCATTCTGAGAAGGTCTCAGTTTGATATAAACCACTTTCACAGCAGTGAAACACATGACATGTGCACACTTCCTGCCATAATTTTACAGAGGAAAATATCTGTCACCTACAAAATTGGACCGCAGGAAATTCGGTTTGATGGGACATCTTCAGGATTCTTCGTTCAAGAGGCCGATAACCAACTAACTGTTGACTTTCCTGATGTTGGCAGGGTACGCCTGAAGCGAGAGAAGTGGCATAAGCGTTTAGCCACCAGAATGGCTGTCGGAACAAGAGCTCAGTATCCTGTGGCACCCATGTACGCCATCACTTGCCATAAATCACAGGGACTGACCCTTCCGGCAGCAGTAGTACACTGCAGTAGAGAATTTGTTCTCGGGTTGACCTACGTTTCTTTTGCACGGGTAGAGTCTTCAGAGAATCTGCAAGTTGTTGGTTTCTCCAGGCAACAGTTGTTGACGCCTGGAGAAGAGTTTCAAAAGGTGTGCGAGGGGCACTGCAAGCCAGTTGATGCAGAGTACAGCTGCTGCTGCAATAACTTGCTCACGGAAGAAGAAATGACCGTTACAGAGGCCAAGGGCAACGTTGTAGATGACACTGAGACGCTTAGTGGGGACGATGTTTGGCGTGAGACGGAGTGGTTGGCAAAGAGCTTTTTTTGAGCAAGGAGAACCCGAGGAGCAGGTTATTGATCTTCAAACAGTGTATGCCTTACTTTTAGAAGATGGTAATAATTCCATCCTTTAGAGCCCCCCTGCAGATTTTGATCTCAAACGTATCCTGGGCGAAATGAAAGTTAAGCAGCCTCTGTCGGAGTTTGCTCAAAAGCAGAACGAGGAGCTGGACAAACTAATGAAACTCGATGAAGAGACAACGTAAGTAATGGGACGAATTCTGTGGAGCCGAGCAGCACAGATAACCATAGAGGACAGTATAAGTCATCCGGCTGTCGAATTAAAAATCACCCAAAGGCAATGGACTGCTGATACACATCAGCTTTACATGCTTATCACTAGATCAGCTAGTTTTTACCGGGATATACAGCTGATAGTCAGGCCTTGTCGCAAGTACAAACATCAATTGGAGCCGAGATGATGGTAGCGGTATATAAGAAGGTCGTAGAAACTGCTTCGAACCAAATTCGCTTCAAGGAAGCATCAGGCGCCGTAGAGTTTGATGTTAAGGCAATGGAAGTGGAAGGCTTGGCTAAAGTACGGTACGTGGGGGCCTGGGCTGTCAGAAAGGTGCTCGATAATAAACGGAAGTATGCCAAGGAGCACGTGTACTCAGCAAATCAATCAACAGTTGAAACCGCCAAGCAATGTTATGAAATGTGTGAACTGTTTGAGGAGTACGTAATTGAGAACAAAAGCCGCATTGAGGAAATCTCAAGATACCCCGAAACACTTTCTGTAACGGAAGAAAAACTTTTCAGATGCAGAGGTCTTTTAAACATCAGTGATACTGCATATGAATTTTTCTTGGAAACGGAAGGACAAAGGGTAAAAGAGATGAATGAGGACACAATTGACAACAGTTTGAAGTCCCTTCAATCCTGTGGAGAACTAAAGGCCCAGTGGATGCTGTGTTTTCCACCCCAGATAGTACAGGGCAAGCAGGTAATATATAAGTTCTTTCAATATTCACGTCACTGATTTTATTTGATAGGACCATAGCTCGTCACAAAATTGAGCAACAAAAAAGAATAAAAGAACGTACTGCATGAACAAAAAAAATCGCACGCTTTATGCAATGGTATTATTATTGATCTGTGCAATCTTTATCACATGAAATATCGTTTAAAAGCAAAAAAACAAGCAATAATATTACCGTACTTATCTGAGCTTAATCACATACCTAAAAATAATCGTAATAAGTCACGACACGGACTGATACTACTAACTATTTATCAGTATAAAACTACGGTTGACCATATTCGTGAATTAAAAAAAGCGAATTTATGTTATTTAATGCTTTAAATAGATTTTAGCAATACTAAATATTGTTCATACTTAAGGTGGCTCGCAATAGTTTCCAGTAGTTTTCAGCATTTATACTTTGATGGATCGATACTATCAATATTTAACAGTTGATACTACAATGATGGTATCAACCAAATGCCCAGTCATTGGTTAACAAGATATGGACATTTTCTTGATGTAACTAGTTACCAAAGTAACAGTATAACTGTCAAAGACACCCTCAATTTTAGCTTTAAGTACTTATAACTAAAACAACGAGCTCAGCGGTTACCTTCATTTTTTAATTATCGAATAGTAATAAGCTTGTTAAAATACAACTTCTTGCAAAGTTTAAAAAAATGTCAGAAGGGGTTTCAGAGCCACCTTATATTTTCACCATTGACTGGGCGTTTGTTTGATACCATAATTGTAGTATTACCTGATTAAGAGTGGCAGTATTGTTCCAGTGAAGTACAAGTACTGGAAATTATTGGAAAATATTGTATACACTTAAACTTAAACCCATCTATTTATTTACTCATGCCTAACGTTCATCTACACCTTTTTTTTCCTTTAGGTTCTAGTTACCATGTTCGAGTTGGTCATACAACGCTACGTTATGATAGGAGCAGGACAATACCTAAGGGATTTTCGACTAGCTCATAGGTAATTATGGAATACGCAGTAATTCTCAGATTCAAAATAACTCCGTTTGAGGACTAGAATGAAATCAACCTCAGAGTTGGAGTTAAGAAAGGATTTTAAGTGACTCATTATAGGGCGTATTGTGATCCTAACGTCTTCGCCCCCTTTTGAGGTTAAAATAACCATTTGGAAACTTATGTGTGTACTGTGAATTCCTTATCATAACTTTGCTGTTAATACTACGCTTCAACATGACATAGATAACTCAATGAGTCTCTAAATGACTAGTAAAATAGGATAAAAAAGAAAAAGAAGAAGACAATTCGACAAAAAGGCAAAGCCCAGTATTTTAGAGAAGGCACGTTTTCGTGAATCAAGGTAGAAAATCATTTGCACCTCCGCACGTTGTTGATGTACCGACACATTGCTGCCGTGAAACCCTTATACAAATTCTATATTACTACTAGTACTATATTAATTTTTTATCATTCTTCTTGTTTCTCCAAGACTGAAGAGAAGTGCAGAACACAGAAAAAAAGTCCTTCAGAAGCAACAGGTTTTGCATGAAAAACAATCTGCAGTGCAGTTTCGGGATATTGTAGCAGACGACAGCGAGGGGAAAGCCGTGAGCCATTACCGCCTCGTCAGTTATGTGAAGAAATTTGGTGCAACGACCTTCACCAGAATGTACACGAAGGAGCAACTGACGAAGATGAGTTTAGCTTACGGTGTGGAAGTCGGTTCGAGGGCAAATAAGACTACTTTGTCAACTAGCTTAATTCCCGTTCTTCAGTCTTGCGTCAGTGTCCCGAACCCGTGCTTTCTCAACGAATATCAAGCCCTTGCTAGAGCGGATGATAATCTACAACGTGTCGTTCTGCGAATCTCTAGATGAAACTAGCTGAAATCAGTTATCTATGGAGTTTGGTCAGAATATGCATATGTGTATTTGGATACGTGCCAAAGAATAGAAAGAAGTCAACATACTGTAAAATCCCTCCCGCGTATATATAAGCTCACTTAGTTTCAGTCTTACCATTTTGTAACGATTTTTGTATCGTCCATTGTTGTTGTTATCAACTATAAAAATAGTGCTATTTTGATCCCTCTCATTTAGAAACAAAACAAGAATCCGGTTATCCCCCTCCTACATATAAGCGTACCAAATCTTCTCAGTGGCAATTCTATACTTTTAGTAACATCACATTAACTAATTTTTGTTTGCCATCTAAAAAACCTTGCGATGCTATATAAGCCCAGGGCTTATAACAGGCATTTTACGGTATGTCGTATATAAGTTACATTCCCTTCTCCCCCAGGGGAGAGTACTTAGGTAAAATGTGAGGGAAAGGTGCAATTTTCAAAACACACAAATCCTGCTTACTAACCTCCCGACAGTTTAGTCTAAGTCCCTTTCCTATTTATAGTTAATTATGTGATAATTTTGAAATTTGTAATGTTAAAATACAACAGATGATAGAGTTATAATTACATTTACAGCAGATAACAGTTTAATAACTGGATTGTTTTTCGCCACCGCAACCAGCATTGCTTTTGCGACTTATTGTAGTTTGGCCATACCTGATAGTATTTTGGGCAAGTTCTTGCAGTCTCCATGTGGGATTATTGTTCTGACCATTGCAACTTCTAACTTGACAAAAATGATTTTCGACTAGATCTTGGTTTATTATGACTGGTTTGATTACTGCCTGAGGGTGTTCTTTAAGTTTGATTGAGACTATCGCTTGAAAACCAAGAATCATTGACTGTAAATCAAACCATAGTTTGTCAGAAAAAAAATTTTCAGATTTGCCACCTCTACCTGACTTCCACTGAGTTAGGAACGAGTAAAACTGTGTCAGGTCATTAAGCCTGTAGTCAGAGGTACATGATATTGGAAATTTATCGTTGAATAATTCAATGGCCTTGGACGTGTGAGTAAGCAGTTCTAGGGTGGCATCAACTCCATCGCTTCCACTTCCCTGTCCTTTACTGCTCAGATGTGCCTTGTAAGCCTGAAAGTAATTTTTGATTAGCATTTTGGTTCGAATGAATGTACCCAACAAAGTGATATTATATTCTAGTATAATATAGTATCATAGTGTCATAGAGTTCTTCCTTTAGTATAGAGTGCTCCTTCGGCTTAATCAGGTATTCTCATAAGCCGTATATCAGTTTTAACTCCTGACTTAGGGGATTATCTTAGTAACCTGGTTTTCAGTGAAACACTGTTTCCGCTGGTATATGCAGATGGGATATCTTATATGAATAAGTTATATATGTATTAAATGGTTCTTACATAATGAAATTTATCTTACGTATTGATTGCTATCATTATTATAATAGTACCTTCATCAGTCTAAGCATGTTCTTGTCCAACACGTCCTCAGCGAGACGATTTCTCATCTTTGACGCTGGGTCCAGGTGAAAGTGATCCAGCGTCAGCTTTTTGTGGGAGGGCAAAGAAAATTCTCCTTGGTCAAAATGGAAGGCATTCACAAAATGTTCCCAGAGGATGAATTTGCCTTCCTCTGGTTTAAGGCATCTGGTCTTCCCATCCACGCAGCTTTTCAGAATATTATTACGGATTTTCTTGAAATTGTGCTATATGGATAAAAGTAGTAATCGGAAATATACAAATAATATGCCTTATCGAATAACTGTTATACAATAGGATATCCCCAAGCCCTGTTTTTTTAAGTTTTAAATCTGTTGGGTAATCATTAAAATATTGTGTTGAGTTTTGTGAAAAGTCGATTGTCAATTGATGAAAGCAATTTTATTTATTGTGAATTGGTTTGTTTGTGAATAACTGTGAATGTGGACGGGTGTGTATTTTTAAAAATTATCACGCAGGTGAACTTCGGATAAAGCATTGTCTTGGTGAAAAGAACCTCCCAATGGTTCTGAATTCTTCGAAGGGCATTGACACTCTCGTCTGTATTCCCCTGCTCTTTTTGGATAAAGGGACAGCGTGGGTTTTTACATCATATTAAGATTACCAGTTGAGTTGAACATGCCACTTGGTTTGATGCGCAATTTTGGTCAATTACTGATTTTAAGTGGAACTCCTCAAAACAGTTTCCTTCAAGACATTTATTATGACTGAAGGATAAAGCTAACTACGTAAGTTAAAAATTTATTGTTTATTCCAAGTTGCTTTCATTACTGAACTTTTTCAATTCCAGTTTCATGTTTTTTATTAATTTCAGTAATTCAGTAATTTGTTAGTAACTTTTTAAAATGTTTGTATTTTTACAGCAGCGTACCATGCAGTAACATATCATAAAAAAGTGTATAGGCGAACCAAACTTACTTTGGGATCCATTAAAAATACCATCGGCTTTCCAGTGAACATGTTGTGGGCCACAAATTTCCTTTCTATGGCATTGCACTCGTCGTCAAAGTGCAATTTTATGAATTGCCTATTCACTTCTGCTCCGTCTAAGATACAGTAGTAGATCCTACGTGAAACAGTATATGCTTGTAATATATATGACAATAAAACTTCATTTAACTTAATAACGTTTGGATAGAACGAAGCTAGAGCCTGTCTCTACCTCAAATACTTGCTGTAGAGACCATATGAAATTATATTAAATCAACTATTGGTGTGTTACTGAATCCAATTAAACTTACATGAAGCCTGTTTGGAGCATTTTCTTAACGCCTTCCCAGAAGCAGAAAAATAGGCTACTGGCGGTACAGGTGCCAGAGGGAAACTGTACAATTGGAAATCGGAAACCGCTGTCACCCAGGAACACAAACTGGAGGACACGAGATGCAAGTTCTGTGTTGTCCTCCTTGCCTGCAATACACAAATGTGAAAAATAGAAGCAAAACAATTAACTTACCGCGCAGTTTCTCTGAATTATAGTTTACTTAAAAACACTAAATAAAAACAATTACTTGTTTTTCTTTGGTGAATCGTAGGAATGTCCAACAATACAAGTATAATACAGTAGCAAGGAACGGAAAGTAGTCTTTCTGTAACAGCACCCGTGTGCCTTAGTAGTATTTTAGATATTTTTAGCTTTACTGCAATTTATTCACAATTGCTTTCCAGTAGTCATCACGTGACTCATCATAAATACCGCAAACTTCCATGTCCATAAGGCTCACAGAAATTCGACGAGAACCATCAGCTATACTGCTTTAGCTAGACTGTGGCAGAACCAGAGCTTTCGCCCAAACAATTCCTACTAAACAGAAACACTGCAAGACGGTTTACACATTAACCCTAGGCCTTGTGGTAACCGTGAGTAAACGTTTTTGACGTTCAGTCACGGATCTCTCCGCTATCGGAGCTGACGCTACTACACTTTCTGAATATCGATATATTCTTTTGTTGACCAGTTGAAACTGGACTTTATGTTTAATTTAACTCATCATTTCTAACATAACTTTACATCCATTTTAAATAAAATTAATCTGGACTCTAAGTAAACAGAGCCCAGTAGAAGACCAGTAGCAGACTGTCTGTTGTAATCAATAATAAAGCATTTTAATGACTTTAATGTATACGGCATACGTCCTTAAATTACCTCTTTCACTTAAACCTCAACCTGATATTAAATTGTGGTCCCTTTGGTGTCCTTATTACTTGGACGTATGTAAGGTATTGCTGTACCTGAAAGTTTTTCCATGTCATCGTGAATTTTTCTAAGGTCGACAAATCCTACTAGTCTGCACTTTCCGTTTTTAACAATCATTTCCAGATCCTCCTGTTAGAAAAGAACGTGTCTGATTAACATGAATGGGGATTCCACAGGTGTCCGTTTCATACAGGTTGTCCAATTAGAACAGGCTCCCTAAGAAGTTGTCATATTTTCATACTTAAAGGCATCAATTAAAATGCAGGAAAAGGTTGTTCTTCGATGTTATCTAGCTAGAGTCAGTCACTTTTCATTTAAAGTGTACTAACAAATCAACGCTGGGGATTTGGAACGCAAATGGATTATATTCAGCAAACAGAGAGTACCTGGATTTTCATTTCATCAATAACAAAGCCACCCATGTAATCCTGTGGTTTTAAATTGTGGTTCTTGGCCTCTTGTAGGCACCACTTAAGCATCTCATTGTCCCAGCCAGGTTTCTGTTCCACTTTGTTTCTGTTCCACTTTGTTCCACTTTGTTCTTGTTCTAAGTGGGTTGTTGTCGTATATAAATTATAAATAAAGCATATATGCCATTGAACATCATTTAATACCGTAAAAAAAAAAAGCTCTTTAGCTCAATTTACATTTTCTAACTGCATGCGGACAATTTTTCTCTTCTAGTGTTCTTATCAGCTACAGGTCATGTATCAACAACTGACCATCCTATCGTCGAGAGAGCAGTTATAATCATAGCACCATTCTTTTTGTTCCAGAATGATATTGAAATTCTTTTAATATTTTCACTTATCTCTTTTATTTCATGTTTCTGTGCTTGTACATTTTGTGCATGTATTATTTTTACTTAACTTTTATGTTTTTCCTCCACTTCTATGTTAACCGCGTTTGAAAAAATTTATGTAATCTTCTCTATTAAATTATATTAGTAACCATTATTGCTTTGCACCACGTTTTTTTTACGTATCTTAACTAACAACTGTCCGTTGGAGCTCATCCATGTTGACATTTTGGTTGGTCGCTTACGTGAGCCACCGGGTATGCGTATGAGTTTTATATGTTTAAGTTTCCATACATTTTAGGACTGTTTTTATTTCATTTTATTTATGACTTTTCACTTACCGAATGGTTCGGTTGCTTGGAAGGTACATCACATTCCTCAGCGGGTCCAGCACGTGAGGATTTTTACTATACAGCTCTATGCATAGTCTCATAATCCTAGGAGAGGACATATTACATATCATTTTATTTTTTTGTAACACTTGAAAAAAAACCTCATATGCTTTGTTTGTATGCAAATTGAGGATTCTACATTACCAATAGTGAAACACTGTTGACGTGCTCGTAGTCGTAATTTTTGTGTCACAAAATATCGTACTCACTTTGGATGCCACCTGTATCCCTTTGGAGATTTTGTTTCCAAAATCTGTTGCTGTTGCTCCCAAAATAGAACCATGTCCTCTGGAACGTTGGTTCTGTTCACACTTGACATCATTTCTCTGAGATCTCTGTCATCTTCACCTTCCAGTTCTATCATCTCGGCTTCTATCCGCTCTCTCCTTGTTCTTTCAACCTCTTTTTGCTTTTTCTCGTTGGTAATCTTATCAGCGAGCTCTTCTCGGCGCATATATCGGTGATTAGTTCTAGGATCCACAGCATTCTTTCCTTTCTTTCTTTTTTCTTTTTCTTTGGAACTTCTTTTTGTTTGTTTGCATCGTGAGCAGATCAACTCTCCTGAATTGGTAAACACTTCGCAGTCAGATGCAAAGTACATTTCCTCGGTGACTCCATTGCGATGCGTGCGAGTACATGCTTTTCCACCTTTATATTTAATGTAAAGTTGTAATTCTTCGTCAACCTCACATGCACGAAATCCACAACAAATGTAGGAGTTATCCATAAGTGTTAGCAAGTTTTTGGCTCTGTCTAATATCTCTGTAGCACAAAATTGTTTTTCGATTTTTGCTGTCACTTCTGATTTAACAGCGCGATTATCATACAAAATCTCGGTTTGTATTGTTTCTTCGGTGCAGTTCTTTACAAATCGTACTTTGCTTACCATCACTCTGCCATCACAACGAATATTTTCTAGGCGTGAACAACTTAGGGAAAACTCGTCGCTCACCACCACTTTCCACTGTCCGTCCCCAGCTTCATTAACAACACGTGAAATGTTAGATCGTAAGGTCTCCCATTCATCTTCAAATTCTGTGCGTAATGCGTGTAGTCCGCTTTTTTTCTTGAGATTGAGAAAGACCCTTTTGCCTGTCTTCTCAATTCTTCTTTTGGAGCCACTTATGGCGTCTCCAAACTCGCGCACAGCCCTTAATATAATGTGGGAGGTAAGGATATCATCCCTACTTGTTGTGAGTTTTCCTTCGTGAAGATGTGCATGTGATGTGATTTCATCATAGGTCGTAAAACAATTTTCGCTCACTTCGTAATTCAGTAAAATCCTACAGCAAAGAAAATTTATGGTTAGCATTCAATCATTATTAATCAGTCCTTTAAGTCTTGATTTCATGGAATTTGAGAACAGTTTTGAAAGTAAAACATCTACGAAGTTTGTTTAATGAACCGCCACAGTATATAACAAGTCGCCCCTCTCTTACCAGGCTTGGTAAATAAGAATTCTATGGAATGGTGACGACCCTCGCAGTTAATGATATCAACTTTAAGCTACTAACCAACAAAAAAAAACTGCCAAAAGACCAGGCTCGAACGAAACGAGAACTCATGACCTCTGCGATAGCATAGTGCAGTGCTCCAACCAATTGAGCCATCAAGCCAACTGGGAACTGGTCATTTGTGAATTCGTATAAATTCCGTAGGTGGTAAATGAGCATTTTATACTGTATATGGCCTGGCGCACGCTACTGGTGTACACGGCTAAAAATCACACTTTATTTGGCTCTTTTGAAATTATTACAAATCAGATCAAGGAGATATTTGGTAAAGAGTTAAAGTTAAAGAATTTCTGTCCATTGAATAGTTTTGGTCCTGGCTATAGGATCCACTAAAAGAGAAAATTTTAAAAATGTCGACTAAAATGGGGCCATTTTGAATACTTCGCGTAACATTTCGAGTCTAACCATGCACAATTTAGGATTCCTCCGTTTTGATGAAAGGTATCCTACTTATATTTTTCAACAAAAGTTATTGGTTTATGAGTAACCAGTATCTTCAAAATCATAGCAAATAATCGAGAAATAAGGACGTTAGAGGGAATCATAGCAGGATGTACCATTTTGCATCCACTCAGAAGCAGCCTGAACAAGAATTTAAAAGAGCATTTTAATGTAAGTTTCGTTTGTTATGGAAAGGAAGACAAATGACTTTCGAAATTCTCAAAAGTTTAGCTTTCTATCTAGGGTAATTCTTACGAATTGGGAAAATCCACTTCTAAACTATGACCAAATTTACAAGGTTAGACAGCGTTTTTATAACACGAAAGTTCTTCGGGTCGTGCGCTTGATCGAAATACAGATTCTGAAGCGTGCCTTGGCACAAACAGTTCATGCATAAAATGTGCCTGGGTTGTGCATAAAGTGTGCGTTACAATTTTTTATGTGTGCCCAAGTTGTGCCTAAACTGTGCCTAGATTGTGCCTAAAATGTGCCTGAGTTGTGCCTAAACTGTGCCTTCGCTGTGCCTAAACTGCGCGAAAACAGTGCCTAGCTTGTCCGCCAAAATCGTGCGTAGTAATCGCACGCCAAAGTTGTTTGTTAGAGCGCCAAAATTATTTTTTAATTTATCTGTGTGAGGTCTGTACACTCTTCCTTATTCGATGGCATGAATTTTAAACATTATCCTTTTAAATTTTTTCTTTGAGCAGTTTCTAATGCATTAAAATTATTTTACAGCAAAACAAAGACTTACGAGATTAATTGTTATACCCGGGTCGTTAGATATGTCGGTGTTTTAAAAATTAAGTTCGCTTCTGGACCTGATGAAAGTTAGTCATCTTCCCAGGTACATGTACAATTACATTATTGCGATAAGACGTGAAATTTTAGGATAACCTGGAATTTGCTGTCGCGAATAAGACGTTCCGTGCGCATTTCAAATATTATAATTTTGTACAGTACTCTGTACAGTGTTTACAATTGCACGCCCGCACGCGGCGGCCTTTTGGTGAGAAGAAATTATTTGACCAACATTTTAGATGCCTTCAGCTAGAAGAATTTCAAGTTCATCTTCCACATCCAATGAAATAATGAATCACAATATAGCTAGGTGGTTTGATGATCTTTTATAGTTTTCGTGAGAGCCGATGCAACGATCTTGAATGCACTAATGTGTTTACAGATCGGGCATGAGATAAGAGCGCTGACAATTCCAGATTACGCACAAAGGAATCTTCGAAAAACCGCAGATATGCTAGATTTTTATTTGAAATGTCTGGTCCTCATTTGATTGCAAAATTTCCTTGCTGCATTGTTACAGAAAGAGCATCGCATTATTTTTCCAAACATTTTAGGGAGCCGTAAAAAGATACCAAGGACACAGCAAAAGTCATGGTGAAAGAAGCAGACGAGTATTCAGACACAGTCAGACGACGGAAGCAGCATAAACATCCGTTCCCTTGTATCTTTCTTCTTCTTGAAGTCCTTTAACATTGTTCTTGATTAAAATATCGAGTGATCGAGCAATAGAGGAGCGGCTCGCACTATACGGTTGCCCGGTTCAGTCACGCTGTTTCTTGACTGAAAGTTCTCGATGTTGACTTGCGCTTTTTCGGCATCTTTGCCGAAGAAAACGGGCCAAGATTTACGCTTACGTTTCCAGGGAGGCATGACAATAAATAAAGGCAAACTCTGCGAACCTGTTACGAAAATCAAAATGACTTTTCAAAGAGAAAAACGTGTTACAAGATGCGCGTGTTTTTATTTCATTCAAAATCAACTGCTATTGAATGAGAAGGTACTTGGTTTTGAGAAAATAAGCTAAACGTCTTCCACAAAATATAAAGTGACCCATCGATGTAGGGTACGTGACTTCAGGAATACATGTACACTTGCACTGAATCCAGGCGAAAAGAAAACGCTAACTGACCTTAATTCTCCATCAAAATCTGTAAAGTATGGAGCACTACGATTCTAATCTGTTGATTTGACGTGGCAAAATGTGCCCCAGACGTGCCAAACTGTGCCTAAAATGTGCCTCAGCTGTGCCTGAAATGTGCCTAAGTTGTGCCTAAACTGTGCCTACACTGTGCCTAAGCTTTCTGTAAAACATGCCTTAACTGTGCCTTGAATGTGCCTAAAATGTGCATAGATTTGTGCCTAGAAGTTTTTTTCTTGTGCCCTGGCATGAAAGCTGTGCCTTTCACTGAAGCCTAAATTAGTGCATAGGCACGGTGT